>JALBYD010000010.1:0-508786 GCA_023212685.1 Pseudozyma pruni
AAGCGCACAGGCCAATAGAGCTCCTTCTTATGTATGATCCTATGTGTACTCACATCCAGCCAAGTGAGACAAGTGGTTGGTATCAAGCTCCGAAAGAGGAGAGGGTGATTCGGCCGGGTAGATTCTACATGAACTTTTATAACATACTTTTGAGCAGCATTTGTACCATCGGTCCAAGCGAAGGGCCATGTCTCGCTAGAGGTATCTCTCGGCTGTCGCTCGCGATCTGTCTGGACCGAACCGCCTTGCGAGAGCCTTTAGACGCCGATGCGAAGACGCGTTGTGCTTCTGCCACTTCATACAAGTTGTTTCTTCGTCTGACCAAGCGCTGACTGAACACATAGGCCTTACCCGGCTCGGCGATACGGGCTTGCATTCAGGTACCGAACGCAGTGTGTGTATGATGTAGTTGCGACTGCACCTGTCGTTCTAGCGCCTTCACGTGTTGTCACAGCTCGCGCTAAAAGTAAGCAAAGGTCGGGCGTAGGGGAACATGCAGATGAGATTGATGCACCTGTTCGCGTTGTCGCAGATCACAGCAGATCGTCCGAAAGGGGCAAGCCAGGCCAACGACCCAAGAGGCGGCGTAAACGGCGGTGAGGCTGGAGCTGGAGCTGGAGCTGGAGCTGGAGCTGGAGCAGGTGCATTGGTGTATGCATCCTGCTCGCTTAAAGTGCAAAGGCATCTTTCCAAAAACCTCGCTTGACAGCGACCAAGACCGTCACCGTCCATCTTGGTTCTCACGCTCGGTCCTCTTGCTACGCTTCGCCCTGCGTTCTCCTTTGTTGCCCGTTAGGCTGCCCCGCTTCGGCTCTGCTTTTGTTCAGCTTGGAGATGATCGTGGCTTGGCTTCCGCACCCGACAATTTGACGATCTGCGGATCGATTCCGGCTAGAACAATAGCTTGGATAGGTGCGTGTGTGTGAGAGTGTGCGTGTATCGGAGCTAGGGTCTGAATGACAGGAAGACGTCCCTTTCTTTGTGACCATCACCTTCTCATCTCTGCACAAGCGATCCTCCTCCTGCTCCTTGCTCTGTCTACCCTGATCTCTACCTATCAGGAAGCTCACCGTCGTTTCTCGGACTTGCAACTCGGCTCCTCACCGGTTCCACTAGGGTTACGTGCCGGACTTGTACCCTCAAGCTGCTAGTCATAGGCCTTCTCTCCACGGAACACTTTATCGGTCACCCAGCACAATCGTTATCCACTCCGACTTCATTGCCGCAAGATATGACGATCTGAACTCACTGGCGGCCCCCCCCACGAATCTTGCTGCTGCCTGCTCTGGTCGAGAGTCTTAGCCCGGTTCAGGAAGGCAACTCAAAGCGTCACAGCCGGCGTCTGCGTGTCCACCAATTCATTCGGCATCACCCGCCGCGTTATATCCCTCCTAGCAACGTTGTCGGATGCGCCACCGACTTTGACAGTCACAACCCACCTTTTCTCTATCACCCCTGTGGGATGTTGATGCTGAAACAGCAATGTTGTCACAGTGGCGCAGCAAGCGGCACTTTCCGATGGACGCAGGTCCGTCGGTGATACCGAACAGCTCTTCGCGGCCCACCTCGCCCAATGGGTCGTTCTCTCCCCACAGCACTTCGTCTCGATCGACGCGGCCCTATCCATCTTCGAGTCGTTCCAACGGTCTCAAGGCTGCAGGCAAAGTAGCCATCGGCAAGGGCGCCAAGTTCAGACCCGGCACACGCGATAGCTCTCGTGGAACGCCCTCCCCCATGAGCTTTGCCGCTGGTCCTCGATCTTCAAGCAGAGCTGGCCACAGCCTCGAATACGGACGAGGCGTTGTCCCAGACGATGCTCATTCTGACGCGGATCGTTCCGACTCGTCTGAATCACCCGTCACACCAAGTCGCCTCACCAGCACCAGCACAGACAGGGCCTCCGGCACAGCTCCGAATCTCAAGGTGTCTGCAAGCTCGGGTTTCCCTTTCCCAGCAAACGGCGCACAGCATGACCGATCCGCCTCACACGCACGACTCGACTCCAGCGGCACCCGCAGCAGCCTCGAAGACTTCCGATGCCTGCTTTCCTTCTCAGATCCATCCAGCCTGCACGACGAGAGCCCAGCACTCACCACATCTACCACCCTCTCGACGCCGGAACTCGCTGCTGTAGTTGCCACCTCCAGCAGCAAGCCTTCTCCTGCTTCTTACGCGGACAAACCGCAGCCGCCGATTCCCACATCGGACGAGCCAATTCCATCTCCAACTAGGCCCAGCAAGGATGCTTCCAGGGGCGAAAAAGCTGTCAGGACACCCTCCAACAGAATGTCGCTGAGATCAAGGCCCGTCGGCGAAGACGAGCTTAGACGTCGTGATGCTCAAACCGGCCCCACGCGACGACCTTCGTATGCCTCGAGCCTGCCCAAGTCTGTCTCCCGCAGAGGCTCGTCCTCGTACGACAACGAAGAGCTACGCTCATCGAAACGCAGACCTTCGATCTCGGAAGCCATGCGTATGCTCGAGGAAAGTGTGGAGAAGGGGCCCGAAGGCGTCATATCTCTAGGACTCGGAATCAGCAACTCTTTAGAGGCAATACGCGCCGCTTCGACATCCAGCAGCCGTGCCACCACTGCAATGCATCGCGCCGACAGCCTCGGTACACGCAGACACACCAAGTCTAGCAGTGAGATGTCGTCTCGCAGCTCGACCGACAGTTGGAGACGCAGCTCAATTGGTCGTGACATCTTGCGCATGCTGATCGATTCGGAACAGCTCGGCGATACGCCTGCGACAGCTTCCTCGAGCAAGACGATCGGAACTCGCATCAGCGATGGCGGTCACAGCTCAGCTACGGCAGACACTAGCACCGACATGCACGATTCGGATCAGTTGGCCACCATCAAGGAGCGTATCGAGGCGCCCGAGATTGCACTGCAGCGTCAAATGTCCTTGGATCTGGGCTTGAGCCCATCGCAGACGGCTAGCCTCTTCGAACCGTTGGCCCGCGGAATCTCAACCTACTCTTCTGGATCTGATGAGATCCAAGTCGACAGGACGTCCGGCAGGCTGCATGATCTTGATGAGGCGCAAGAGCCTGGCAACATGGATCAGCGGTCATCCTCCATTACCACTCCAGCGACCAAGAAGAACGACGACCGGCCAAGAAAAGCTTCGCAAGCTTCGATTGCAAAAGAGCTTTCACCTGCTCCGACCTGCGATGATCCCACATCGAAATCGCGCGAGAGGAGACCGTCCAACACTTCGTCGATTCGATCTCGCAAAGGTGCATCGGAGCGTTCTCACGATGCGGGACCTCGTCGAAGTTCCGACGTACTCACGACGATGACGACGCCGGTCAAGATTCGTTCGACAGCGGAGCCGTCTACCACACCGCTGCCTTCGCATCCGTTCTCCGAATCCACGCTGGGCGCCCTCTTGCAGCCTAATTGGTCTTGGTCCACGCCGCAAGCGGTCGAGTCCAATACGCCCCATTCGATCTATCAGGCAGAGCTGGCAAAGGCAGTCGGCAAGCCGCGAAAGGGTCGACCTGCAGCATTGGCACTCAACCTCGCAGCGCTGTCCTCCTTCTCGCCCGGTGGCTCGGCCTCCGCAGGCAACATGGGCACCTTCAAAGGTCTCGCAAGTCCCGGCGGAATGCGCGCTCCACCGCCTTCCGCTCCTCCCGCCGAGCCGTTGCCGCCTGTTCCTGACTCCGCTTCGGTCATTCCCAAGAGCCCTATGGTTGGACAGCGACGTGGATCTGCAGCTGCCGCGGCTGCGAAGTCGCACTCGATGCTTGACGGCGAGGATGATGTGCCGAAGACCCCTAGGGTGCCTCGCCATATATCCTCCGCCACCGATCTACGCGTGCGAGATCGCGCTTCAGGCCTCGAGTCTGCCTCGATCGCAAGGCCTCCGAATGGCTTGCCAACACACGATCAGAACCTGCATTCGATTGCAGACGTGAAGCCGAGCGAGGCAGGCGGCATTCGTACTAGAAAGGCAAGCGTCGCCGCCATCTCAGCTATCCCATCGGTCATGGAAGAGCCTTCAACAGCCAAGTCACCTGCAGTCGTCTTGACAGACGAACAGACGGGCAATGTTGCGACGAGCGCCGTGGCTCGGTTGGCGGGTTGCTCCGTGCCGCAGGCCGTCCGATTTTCTGTAGGCAAGAATGAGCGCAAAAGTCAGGAGGCGACCAAGACTGCAGCATCCGCTGTCGTCGCCACTGAGCACGCAGACGGCCACATCGCATCGCCCAAGTCCAAGCCGGTCGCGATAGCGAAAGCCGAGGAAGTGTCCCCTCGTTCGTCTCCAGTGGCCCTGCCAACTCCAGTCGCCCTGCCGAAGGACAAGCTCAAGAACGTAAAGACCCCAGCCCGACGCGCAGCAACAGCCGACAAATCATCGCGACCGCCTCCGAGCGCATGGAACAGTCGCAAGGCCGTCTCTGCTTCACACGCAGGCACCGCGAAAGATATCAAAGGATCATCAGAGCTGGGCCATGAACGTCAAGAGACTCTACGTGACGGTGCGGAAAGTGTCGCCAGCTGCCATTCCAATGCGAGCTGCATCAGCGATCGTCGACGCGAGACCCTGGCAGACAGGGAAGCGCTCCTCGGTGCCCTCAGCGAGCCCTCGCGACAAGCGGTACTCGAACGCACCGAAGGCCGCTTCGTCGGAGCATTCGGCGAAGTCAGCCGGGCCTTCCGACAGCTGCAAGCCGACAAGATGCTGCTCGAGCAAATCGTTCGCGAGAAGACCCCACTCAGCGGCGTCGGAGACAACAACGAACTGCTCAGCGGTCATCTGTCGATGATGAACGCCAAGCTGGAACACAATGCTGTGGAGACGCGCAAGCTGCTGGATCTACTGGAGAAGCAGAGGGAAGTGATGGAGCAGATGATGGCGACGCATCAGCTGGAGAAGCATACGTACGAGGCGGACATCGAGCACCTCCATCGCATGCTCGACGAGGCAGAGGCGGACGCCGACCACCATCGATCTCACGTCCTGAGGCTGAACGAAGAGCTGACGAAGGCTCATGCAGGAATGGTGCAGGCGAATGCGGACGCGATGCGGACCAGAGCCGCGCTCTCGGAGGAGAGCAGGAAGAGGGAGAAGGTGGTGCAGCTGCTCCGACAGGCAAAGGAGAGGCTGAGGGAGGTCGAGACGGAGAACATTGCTTCGTCTTCGTCTCGGCAGAGCGATCAGCGCGTCGAAGATGCCGAGATCGAACGCCTCTCGCCGGAGTCTCATAGCACGTCGTCGGAAAGCGAAGTCGCCAAGCTACGTCGCATGCTCGAGGAACGAGACCAGGAAATTGCCTCTCTGCGACTCTCCCACGCCGACGCGATGATGCAGCAAGATGCAGATGATTCAGTCTCCCTTGGACACGGTTCAGCATTCGGTCACGATGCCGGCCCAGCGGAACAAGTCGCTCGGCTTCGCGCTCAGATCACCGAACAGCGGGAGAGGGAAAAGCAGATCCGCACCGCTTACGTCTACGTACGCGAGGAACTGCGCAAAGTCAACTCGGAGCGCAGACGCTCTTCGGTGGGGTCGGTCGCTGGTCGATCGGCCCCACCATCCGCGTTTCCCACTGGCGAGAGCGGTGCGAGGACGGGCAGATACGCGGACCTCAGAGACCCTGTCCGAGACGGCTTTGATCAAGCAGGAGAGGAGAGGAAGCAACAGGTCAAGTTGAAGCGGCTGAGTCTGCCTATTGTTGCGAGGGCGTCGGGATTGGTCACGCACTCGCCCGTCGGCAGCCCCATGTTCGGTCATGATGGCGGGGCGCAGGGGGGAAGTGCCAGTCCGATGGCGGTGAGGCCGCCTTCAGAGCAGGCCTCGTGATCGGGCGGAAGCACTGTTGGAAGTCCATCTTTGCACAACTCGCACATTCCTTTCTCTCGCTCTCGTTTGTGGATGTGACTGTCTGTGATGGGTGCAATGAGAGTGATGAGGCGAAGCGTTCACTTTGATCCGCCATCCTTCGACGCCTGATCCTGATCCTTATCCTGACCACTCTCGTCCGTCTTGCCCTCCTTCACCCTCTGCTGCTGCTGCTGGTCCTCCTTCGTCGCCACATTCTCCGCCCTCTGCGCCTGGTTCCGCACGCGCTCCTCCTCCCTCTTCTTCTTCTTCACCGCCAACGTATCGCCCAAATGCAAATTGTTCGCCAACGCCTTAGCCTTCTCCGCCGGTCCATACCCGAACCCGAGATGCAACTGCGCCCTATCCGCCCTCTGCCCACCTGCCTCGTGGTGGACGTCGTCGTCGGACGAAAGCCCGCTGTACATGAGGTACATCATCGACCCCCATTCGAGGATCTTCTGGTTGAGCCAGGGGAGCGAGACGGGTTTGTTGAGGAAATCGTTGCAGCCGGCGGCGAGCGCTTCGACACGGTCCGACGAGAGGACTGAGGCGGTGAGGGCGACGATGATTACCGAGGCGCGGAAGGGGTTGATCGCGCCACCCGAGCGCAGGGGGACGCGGTTGGACGAGCCTACGCCGTTCACCAATCCCCTTGCCCCACCGTCCGGCTTCGACCCGGATGGCTGGGACTGCTCAACGACGCCCTTCGACTTGACCGTCCTACTCCCACCCCCGCCCTCGGTCGGCGCAGGAGGCGTATTCGGCAGAATGCCAATGTTCGCACTCCTCTCCAGCTTCCTGATCTCCTTGGTCGCCTCAATGCCATCCATCACAGGCAGCTGGATATCCATCAATATCAAATGGTACCCACCCGTCTTCCACTTCTCCACCGCCTCCCGACCGTTGTTGGCGACGTCGTACTTGATCTTCTTCTTGCCCATGAACATGGACAGGATACGCTGGTTGATCGGGTTGTCCTCGACGATGAGTACCTTGATCGGCGGTAGGACGGCTTCGCGGACGGGAGCTTTTTTGGGGCCACGACCGCGACGCGTGGTGGAGGTGAAGCCCATGCCCATCATGAAGCCGGATTGGGGGACCGCGGAGGGTTTCTTGGCGTCCGAGGCGGGCGAGGCAGTGGCGGCGGGTCGGCGCGATTGGAGGCGGTGCGCGGCATTGGGGGCGGTTCGCGCGTTGGGGGTCGAGTCGGGTTTGGTGCCGGGGGCAGCAGAGGTGGAGGGTGGTTGCTTTGCGGGAGCTGTCTTGTCGCCGACTCCCGTAGCAGCTGAACCGGTCGATCTTGTCGATCCAGGCCCTGCAGCCTTGCCCACCGAACCCTTGTCGCTCGTCGAGCCCACCGCCGCGCTCGACTCCGTCTTACCAGTATCTTGCTTCCCACCGTCACTCTTCGCCTGCGTCGTCGCACCCTCTTGATCCCTTGATCCCTCCCCTGCACCCTCATGCGCCTGCGAAGAGGACGACGCGAGGCTGGCGAGCGGGGTAGTCATCGGCGGCCTCGACGAATTCAGCACCGAATGGATGCCCACCTGCGGCGCAAACATGCTCCCACTCGGATACTTGCCCACGTTTGAAAGCTGCGACGACGACCCCCCTCGCGACTCCGACGTCCCCGCCGAGCCTGCGGCTTGCCCCTGTTCTGACAGCGTCGGCAGATCGCCGGGTCGCAGATTATGAATGTCCGCCGCACTCCCCCGTCTAGACCCGCTGGAACCATGACTGCGGTTAAGCATGCGTCGGTCTCTCGCCGAATCCGAACGCTCACTATGCTCCGATGGAGGCCCGCGTCTTATCGACGAAGCCGAAACACCCCGGTTGAGCGCCGGTTTGGATCCGGACACCGACGGCGTCGATTTGGGCTGGAAGAAGATCCCCGCAGGTCGGCCATCGGGGCTTTGGATGACCATACCGGAGGCAGCGCTGCCGCCCATCTTGGCGGCCGTCTCGCTGAAGTACTCGAGCGCGTCGGCGGGCATCGGGCTGCTAACGGCCTGCGAGCGGAGTTGGGAGGAGGAGGGGGGCGAGGTGGTGCTAGGTGCAGCCGAGCCGGCGCTGTTGCTCTTGGGTACTGTTGTCGCATCTGCAGGGGCGGGGGTGGCGGCTGGAGGGGCGTCTGCGATCGGCTTGCTGCCCGTCTGACGGGAGACGGAAGAGCGTGGTGCAGACTTGGTGGTGGTGGCAGCGGTGGAAGGCGCTTCTTCGAGACCGGATGGTTTGGTGATCGTGCGGTTGCTGGCACCCTTCGCCGCTGGCGCAGCAGCCAGTGGCAGGTTCTCCTTGGTCAAAGGGATGTCGGGGGTCGAAAGACCTTCCGCGGGTTGTGCCGCTTCGATCGGGCTCCAAGGTGTCGAAGGTGTCGTGTCCTCCTCCGCATACGTGGAGCCGGTCTGTCGTCGGGTCAACGTCATGATCCCTTGTCCGTCCTGCTGTTGTGACGAATCGGGGGTCCACCAGGTCTTCGAGTGGGTGGTCAAAGGCGACAGAGGCGACGTTGCGATTGGCAGGAAGGGCAGTCGCACCATCGGCTTGTGCTGCGCCACGTGCAAAGCGGTGAGGATCCTTTTCGGCCCAGCTGGCTTGGGCAAGACCATGATCTCGGGCGGCGATGATACGCCGCGGAAGCTGGCAGAGTCGATGATGGGCTGCACCGTGTCCCGCACGAGGCGATACGACTTCATCGAGGTGAAGAAGATGATGGTCTGCGACACCGATTCGTCTACCGAAGCGAGCGCCTCCTTGGTGTTCTCTCCGTTCATCAATTCCGTCCCGAGCGAGCCAAAGGAGCGTGTCGAAGCGTTGCCGACCTCAGAAGCCATGAGACGGTTGACCTGGGGACTCGACTTGGTCCTGTGGTCGAGCGTGGGTCGTGGACGCTTGCGTTCGTTCAGAGGTGGATTGCCGGGCGAGGCTTTGGAAGCCAGAGCCGATTTGAGGAGTGGCACAGCTGATCGAATGCGGAGCAGCTCTTTCTGCAGAGTGACAATGTCGTCGTCAATGATCACGAAGCTGAATGGAACCACTCGTCTTCCCGTCGAGTCGATCTGCGTCTCTGGCGACACTGGGCCATTGTCGGAACCGGCTTGTGAGGAAGGAGTCTGAGCCGCAATTGGTGGCATGTGGTCCGAGTTATCGAAAGTCACGGGCACTCCGGTGACGGGATCCAAGACGGCCGTGTCGACAGCACTTGCTGCCTGCGAGTCTTCTTTGCTCTGCTCCGACGAGCCTTGTGGGCTGTTAGAAGAGGGAGGATGAGTGGGGTGGAGACGCCTGTCTATGTCACTCGTATAGCTGACAAGGGCAGGTCGACCAGATGTCAACGCGACTGCGGTATGTGTGTGCTTGCCAAAGACACGATCGCTACCATCGAACGAAGACTCGTCGACACTGTCGGTGAAGACGGGAGCAACGTCGCAGCCAAGACCCGAAAGGAAGGTGGCTACCTGACGAGCAAAGAAGCTTTGGGACGTCGAATAGAGGGCCACGCGCTTGCCCTGCAAGGTCGATGCAAAGTCGGCGAGCTCGTCCTGTTCAGGGCCAATGCTGTGTTTCGAGGTGGTATTTGAGGTGGAGTCTTCAGGGTCGCTGAGCTGACCCACGGGGACGCTGATGGAATGGTCAATGACGGCTCGATCTGGACCCACCGCGATCTCATTGACAGATTGCTCCGTGGTGAGGCCTGCACCGAAGGCGTCGAGGAGGAGAGAAGCTGGTGTGCTCGAGATGGACGACATGAGGTCCTGAGTCGGCGCTACCGTGCGTGGAAGAATGAGGCGAAGTCCGAGTGATAGGATCATAAGTTTCATTGCCGCGTCGGCATCAGGCAGCACGACATTCTCGTCCTTGGGAGTCAATGTGGTGGTGATGACGATGGTGGACTGAACGGGCGAGTTGCGCAGCAATCGAGAGATGCAGCTCATGAAGAGGAAAGTGAGAGCGATGCGATCTGCCCAGACGATGCAGGAACCGAGCTTGTAGTGACGCTGGTTGTCTGCTGGTTCTCCCTGGAGCTTTGGATCGAGATCGAGGACAAGATCGATCCCTCTCGACGCAGCAAGACCGCTGACGACGTCTGCCACCTTTTGTAGGATCTGGAGATAGTCGAAATGAGTGAAGTCGACGCCGTCGTCGGATTGCTGTTGAGTGGTCGAAGGGCGACGAGAGTGGCCTGAGCCCTTGTCGGCCGCCTCAAGCTGTGCAGCCTGATTAGCGAGCCACTCGAAAGTCTTGCAGGCCTCAAAGAGGGCATTGAAGCTGGTGACAGGGACCTGCAAGGTGCTCGCACTGAGACCCTCGTCGGACGTGGAAGGGAAGGCATTGTCGGGGATGAGGGAGCGCAGCAGGTCGAGAGGTATCGAGGCAGCATTTCGAAGCATGTCCGGAAGGAAGCTTGTTTGATGAGGATTGGTGGGAGCAGCGTCGGGTCTGTCAGAGCCTGCTGATCTTTGGGTGCCGTTTGACGAGGTGCGGGTCATGTCGCGGGTGCGCGGACTGAGCATGGGTAGAGATGCTGCAGATGCCGAGACAGACCCGGTGTCGTTAGATGATAGCTGCTCTCTGCGGTCATCCTCGATGTTGTTGAGGGTGGCTGTGAGCTGAGCAGAGAGTCGTGGGTGGTCGAGTCCAGGGTACGGTGCGGCCTGTGTAGAAGTGGCATCTTGGTCGGCGTCGGTGATGCGCTGTGAAATGTCGCGATTGGCATTTTCTACGCTCTGCTGTGAGTCCTGAGGTAAGGATGGACGACCCTGGTTGAGGGGCTCTGAGGGCCATTGAAACGTGCTCTTGGGGGGTGATCGTGGTTGGTGGGGAGCAAGGGGCGGGTCGTTGGAGTCGGACTCGGTAAACTCGAGACTAGAGGAGTTGTTCCCATTTGGCGCAGAGGAGGATGTGCTGGTCTGCGCCGCGTGACCGCTGCCCTTTGCTTCCGACGACATGCTGACTGAGTTAGGGATTGTGACGTGATTAGAGGGCCGGTCGGAGTGTCCCGAACATCAGGCTCATCTTGCTTGTTATAAGTGGCAGAGTGATGCGGCGTAGAAAGGAAGGATGACGATAAGAGTGAATGATGACGAGAAAAGCAAGATGCGTGTGTTGGTTGGCGCTATCGAAGCCTGGTGTGGAGCATGCTGAGTCTGTGCGAAATACGGCAGCCAACACCGAGGATCGGCGGGTCAGCTGCATCGCTGAGTACAGCCGACTGCATTCAGCTCATTCATATCGCCCGATCTAGATTTGCATAAACCCGATTCGAGTAGAGGGTACCATGCGGCATGCAACAGCCTCCTCGTCTCGTTGACTCGACGTATGGCCTTGATCGGAGGGGCTGCCGACTAAGTCGAGCAAGATGGGAGCGATGCAATACGGACAGCTGTGTCGCACAGCCTCACGAAGAATCATATCTAGGATTGACATTGAGAGTGTGAAAGATGGTACAAATACACGACCAGGATGCGGATCCTGATCAAATGGTAGCGTGCTTCAAGTAGAGCACAAGCTGCGCGAGAGAGAGGGAAGACAAGAGGAAGGGAGACGTATGCAGAGTAGAGAAAGGATGAAAAGACCGAAGGGCGCCTGCCTCTATTGCCAACCGTAACGCATCGTCTTGCCTCCGAACAGAGCTCGCGCCTCGGGAGCATCCGTATTCGAATCGAGTCCTCCTGATGTGGCTTTTGGTGTGATTTGATCGAGCTTGTCTCCGAGCTTGAGTGCGGTCCACTTGATCACTCGTGGGTCGGCTCGAAGACGGTCGTTGAGCGATTTGAGCACGGGCGCGTTGGTGTCAAAGTGCATCAGCCAATAGCTGTCGGGTCGGAAGCCGAGTTTACCAGACGATGTCAGCGATAAGTTACTTTGCATCTTGGCTGTCGGTGCGGTCGATTATATGCGAGACCGATACTTACTCTCCTGTGCTGTGATATTGCTGATGTCTGCGAGCTCGTTGAGGCAGACGTCGTTGGCCCCAGTATTGTACTCCTCGTACTGCGCCGCCATTTTCGAGGATCAGCTTGGACGTCGACTTGACCAGGTCACGCAGCGGCGCCGACTCAGCAGATGATGCTGCGATACACAAAAGCTCGTAGAGACTGTAGGAGCAACCGAAGAGATTCAGGGAGGCTTCGTCAGAATATCTTGACCTTCGCTGGAGCTGCCGCTTGGGCTTTTGGTGTTAGAAGCGGTGGCTGAGTCACTTACGGCATGTTCGAGTGTTTGAGCGGCTGCTTGGCTCAACGGGTCTTCCGATAGTATCTTGAGTGTGTGTGATGTGATGGGACCAAGTGACGAGGGGCGTGTGAATGTGATTGTGTGAGAACAAGCATTCCTCCTGGCCTTCCTAGCGTCACGTGCGGCTGCGCTGCGAAGTCTTCCAAAATTTTCGGAAGATCCGCGCTGAAAACCCTGAATTGCTCCACAAAAAAAATGATTGAGCCAGCTGCTGCCTTGATTTTTTTTAGAGTGTCACTCACTTCTTGCAGTCATCCATCACCCTTTAGGTCGATAGCGAAGGAGTCTTCCCAAGGACCTCGCTCATATCTACCGCATCCTCACGATGGCATCGCTAGCTCACCAAAGCGGCGGCGCTGACGCTTCCTCAGTGTCGTCCCTCGCCATCCACCGTGTCCGCTTCGTCAACTGGTCGCCTTCCACCGTCACCGCAATCGCTGTATCACCATCATTCGCAGGCACTGCTCGCGGTCTTCTCGCCATTGGTCGTCAAAATGGAAACATCGAGCTCTGCGTGTGGGTAGGGCCCCGGGCGGCTCAGAAGTCCGAGTTCGACGATCGATCCTTCCAGTCCGATGCTGCTGGATGGGCTGTTCACACCATCTTGCCAGGCCAGATCAACTCCAAGATCGAACAGCTCTGCTTCGTCAACCCGCCCCATCAGGACGCATCTCAGCCACGCAAGCTGCGCCTCTTTAGCATCTCCGGTGGAGCCATCGTCACCGAGCATTTCATCCCTCTCCACCTTGCCAAGCTCGGTGCCCGAAGAGATGCCGATCAGGACGAGGACTCGCAGAGCAGCAAATCCAGACCAGGCACCGTTTCTTCTCTCTTCGGTAGCAAGTCCGCTTCAAGCCTCGACCCGCACTATCCTGGTGAGACGCGGACACTGCCTTCGCTCGCCGGTGCCGTTTGGAGTATGGCTCCCAGCGCAACCGGTCGATATCTCGCGCTCGGCTGCGAGGACGGTTCAGTGAGGATCGTCGACCTCGAGAACGACCGCTTCGAGCACCTCGCAAGCACTTCGGGTCAGGACCGCAAGATTGTGCCTCGATTCGGCAAGGCCAAGGGCAAGGTCATTAGTCTTTGCTGGGGTCCTCCCGTCCGCTCATCCAAGCGAAACTCCAAACGAAGCAGCAGGGCCGACAAGAACGCGGCCGCCGACAGTGACAGTGATAGCAGCAGCGATGACGACAGCGATCAGGACGACGATGCAGACGAAGATGACGACGACGACCAGTGGCACGAATCGTTCCTCGTTGGTGGACTTGCTCTCTCTACTGCAGTGGTCTGGGACGCATCCAACGGAAACATCGCCACCAAGCTCACGGTCCAGAAGAATCGCAACGAGTCCACCATCGTCTGGAGCGTCGCGACGCTGCCCGATGGCACAATTGTCACAGGTGACTCTACTGGCCGTGTGACATTCTTCGACCCACGCACACGCCTTCCCATTCCAGAAGCGACCTTCCGCGCGCATGCCTCTTCATCAGACGTGCTTGCCCTGTGCGTCGGTCCCGACGGCAAGACCATCTACAGCGCAGGTGTCGACCAGAAGGTCGCCGAGTATACCAAAGTCGACACGTCCAATGGTCGCGGTCGCTGGATTCAGATCGCAACCAGGCGATTGCACGCACACGACATTCGAGCTCTGGCACTCGACCCGCCATACTCTCCGCTCGACGCAGCCCAAGCCCTCGCCAACAGCACCAATGGCAGTGTCACTCCCAGTCGTCTGCCGGTTCTCCTCAGCGGTGGCGTGGATTTCAACCTGGTTCTCACGCCCGCAGCACCTCCCTCTGCGATCGTCAAGGCGCAAAAGTCGTCCACCATCGCTGCAATCCCGTCGGCCGCCGCCAAGCCCAACAAGGCCACACTCAACAAGTTTGAGCAGGAGCACGCCGCTATCAATCCTATCTCTTCCAACCCGCTCACGACCTTCGCCGATACGACGCAGCGCCGTGTGCCCTTTGTCCCCACCGCCTCGCGCAGTGGCCTGCTCGGAGGCGGATCCGTCGCCGCCCTCTGCCCCAGCAAAGGTTGGATTGTCCTCCGCCGCGAGCAGTCCATCGGCATCTGGGACCTCGGCAGCCAGTCCGAGCTGCTCTCCGTCGCCCAAGCATCTCACGCCGGCGAGTCACTGCAGCAAGCCGCGCCGAGCTGGGCAAAGCTGCTCGAGATGGAAGTCAAAGTCGACTCGAACCTCGTCGCCGTCGCCATCAGCGACAACGGCCAGTACCTCGCCTTCTCCGACCTGTACGAGACCAAGCTGTTTGAACTCAAGCAGCGCCGTCGACCCGACTCGGCCCCGGTCGAACTCGAGCCCAAGAAAATAAAGAGCTTCGGCAAGGTGTTTGGCGGTCAGGAGCGCATGGCGCCCTCGGCGAGCGCGTTGAAGTTCTCGCCCGATTCGACGAGGTTGGTGGTGTGCTCGTTGACCGGTGCGTACGTGCACGTGCTCGAGCTGCCCTCGCCGGCCAACGACGACAGCTGCAAGCTGCTGAGGAGCTTCGGACAGCACCGACGGGCAGCGAATGCGGGAGCTGGCGAACAGAGACAGATCGCTGGTCGCGGAAGCAAGGTCAACGGCGACGCGAATGGTCACAGCAATGGCCACGATACCCCCGGCAAGTCGCAGACGGACCGAGTGGAGAGGACGACGACGACGATCATCCAGCACGCCGAGATCTCGCACGACGGAGCGTGGCTCTCGACCATGTCGTCGGATCTGCAGCACCACATCTTCTCGCTCGACTCGTTGACGTATGGACGAACATTGCCGTCCCCCTCGTCGTTGCCTTCGGGCGTCGTGTTCCATCCTTCGACGTCGGCGAGGTTCAGCAGCATGCTGACGCTCGTATTCCCGGACAACAAGGTCGAGTTCTGGGACGTCGAAAGCGGTAAGGAGCTCACCAACACCGCTAGCAGCAGTGACAGCGCAAACAAAGACGCCGTCAGCGAAGGCAGTCGAAACCAACGCAAGCGAGCCAACCACGCCCGATCCGCCTCTGCGGCTACGGCAGTCGATGCGCGCACCACGCTCGTCGAGAACCTCACCTCGCTCAAGCAGACGCTGCAGATGCGCTTGGCCGGTCTGCGCGACTTTGCCATCTCGGCGCTGTGGTGCGGCGACGGCAGTGGCAACTTGGCCAACTATACGCTGGTGGTGTACGGTGCGACGTGGATCGCTACTGCTAGGGCGAGCGGCGTTTTGACGCAGGCTGCGGCGGTGGAGGATGAGGAGGGGGATGTGGAGATGAATGACGACATCGCTGCTGAGAGGGTTGCGAGCGGAAGGCTGGCGTGGACGGTCAAGACGACGGCCAAGTACCAGCCTCTGCTGTTGGTGGCGCAGCTCAGAGTCGGCACTAGCCAGCAAGAGGCGGCGCACCTGGTGGTGGTAGAGAGACCCTACTTTGAGCTGGCCAAGAAGCTGCCGGCTGCCTTCCACAGGGGTGCTCGCTACGGTGCTTAGCCCTGCCTAGCGCTCAGTTAATCCGCCTTCGCTTGTACACTAGACAATCTTTGATAGAGATTCACGGAACTTCACAACAGAAAGTGTGGGATTTGTGCAGAGATTTGATTCTCCAGGGAGATTGTGAAGTGTTGGGTTTAGGTCACGCAGAGAGACGACGAGAGAACAGAGCCTGGAGAGGTCATGGAAGCACTCATGCCACCCGTCCAGGGCTTACTCGCCATGCACCAGCTGCAAAGCAGGTCACTCTCTTGCGACTCGGGTGGAGCGTTCCAACCATCAGCAACGTCTGGAAGGGCTTTGACGCGATGCTTCGCGAACCCCGACTTGAATGACCTCGGGAGGCGCGACTGACTCGGCGTGAATCGCAGGCATCACAGGGTTGCCCAACAGCCAGATTCGCACAGACTTGCATTCCCGCACAACGTTCATGCGGAACTCATGACATTACCCAAACCCCCGATCAACGCTACAAACCGACAATACAACCTTCGAACTTTACGCAGATTCTCCATCTCGATCTGCGCTCTGTGAACTTACCCGTTCCTCGTCTCGAGCTGGTATGCTGACCAACCGGGAAACATCTGTAATCGTCAAGAGCCGGGGGGGGTGAAGGAAAAATTTTGTCAAACTAGGATTGCCGGTTCCAAGTGGTGCATGCTCTCGACCGCGCATCGCCGGAAAGGCCGCCGAGACGACCTCCTCAGGCACGCACGTGGTCGACGAGAGCGGAAAGGGAGGGACCGTGGGACAGTGGGGGATCTAGCACAACTGATACTCGCCGAGGAACTGGTGTCTTGATGCAGAGGCCAACTTGGATCGGCGATAGAGGGAGTTGGGTCGATGCTTGCGATGTGTTGGTGGAGGAGCCACGTTGAAAGGTCTGCTCGGGGCGCTTGCGATGAAAGCATCGTTTCGTGTGCAAACTGCTGATGCGCTGACGGATTGGCTTCCAGCGTTGTGGGCGCCGGATACGTTGACCAGAGAGCGTCCGGTTGTGTATTCGGGAAAAGCAATGTATCGATCGACTCTGCTTTCATTGCGTGGTCTAGCAAAGCGATGCTGGTAGTGTCGAAACGTGGAGTCGACGGCGACCGAAGCGACAATACTGATTCGCGCGACGAAGATGAAGGAGTATTGCCCGAGCTCGCGTCCAGTCGGCTTTGTACCAGCATGCTTGCACCAGCATCAGCAACGTATGAAGACGGTCCAGCGCTCTTCTGCTGACCTAAGATGGTGGAAGCGAGAGTTCCGTCGAGCTGACCGCCAACATCCTTAGCAAACGCCTGCACCTTGGATACCTTGCGCTTCTTGGTCGTGATCGATGAAGTGTGGTTCCAGCTGCTGTCCTGATCGTCTTCCACAGGTGCTGATCTCGCCCCTGTCTTCGGGGGTGAAGACGCAATAGCATCTGTGACCAACCCAGCTTGAGCGAGCATCGCATACAGTCTGGCGTTCTCAACTTTCAATTCTTCCACCTCGGCAGATTTTACGGAAGACGAAAGTGAAGAAGAAGAAGAGGAGGAGGAGGAGGAAGAAGCGCGAGAGACGAGCTCCGCATTCTGGTCCCGCAGCTGTCGAACGCAAGCTTCGAGAGAAGACACGGTCTCTTCCAACGTCTTGATGTACGCCTTTCTGCGGACCCGCAGATCGGCTTGCGCCTGGGCATTTCGGGTGCGCTGTCGACCCATTGTCGATGAAGGACCTGCTTCTGGTGGGGAGGAGGATGTCGATGACATTGTATGTTCCACGGTGAAAAGATGGAGATGGTGGTGGTCAGGGTGAATGCGATAAGGAGCGGCTGCGGAAGTGAGTTCGATAGCGCGAATTGGTAAAGCCACGGTTTCAAACTGTGAAATCACAAAAGCGCGATACGCTAATCGCCGCCAAGCCGCCGCCGCCTCGCTCTAGCGTGAGAAGATCGGCAAAGAGCAAAAAGAAAGAAGAACTGCAGCACCTAGGATTCCCGCGTGGTCCCCCACCGCAGTACTGACTAGGCGATACCTTGCTTAACTTCGCAGATCGGACGGGATGCGGTGCTTTCAAGGTTCTATGGCCGCAGATGTACAGAGAGTTGACTATGCGCAATATATATGCCACATGTGCTGTGTGCCAGTATTTGAACAAGCTTGTGCAACGCAGACCAAAAGGGTCAAGCTACACACGTTCACAGTCATACAGACATCGAGCAAAAGGTGGCATTGCAGTTGGACCCATTCGATTCCATATAAGCTTCCACCTACTTTGATGACTTGCGCTTCTGCTGCTTGTTGGCTTTCTTCTTGTCGGCCGTTGCGTTAGCAAGCGCCTTGCCCACCTTGGTTGCGGTTGCGGCATCCTTCTGAGTCTTCTGCTTCTTCTTGGCCGGTTGAACTTGTCTCGACTGCAGATCCGTCTGGGCATCCGTGTTCTGCACACCTAGAATCTGCTCGTGGTTCCTCTTGCTGATCATGTCATCAACCCAAGCACTTCCTTGCAGACCCGTCGCGGTCAAATACCTATGAGACAGACCCTTGGTCGTGATGGGCTTGGCCAACAACGCCGCCAGCTTGGCCTTCATCTCGTTCAATTTGGCTGCTGCTTTGCCGTTCTGCGCTTTGCTCCTCGCAGCGGTCGGAGCGTCCGGGTCGACGTCGTCGTCTGAGATGTCCAGATCCGCTTCTTCGGCGAGCTTGGCAAGCCAGTTGTCGTCGTGTAATTGCTTGTTCGCTTCGTGCGTCTGCTTGTCGATCGCCAGCGCCAGCTCGACTCGCTCCCGAAGCAGAGCGAGGGTCGAAAAGGTGACTGGGAAGGTAGCAATGTCAGTCTTGCGACCCATGGCCCGGCACAGCTGCGCCCAAAGCGTCTTCTCCTTGGGCTCGATCAGCGCGAGTGCAACACCAGAACTGCCGGCACGCGCAGTACGACCGCTTCGGTGAACGTAAGTGTCGGCAGAGCGGGGAAGTTGATAGTGTACGACATGCTCGACGCTGGGAATGTCAAGACCACGAGCGGCGACGTCGGTAGCAAGGAGAACGCAGTTGGAGACCTTGCCCGATCGGTTGAATGCGCGGAAGCGGTCCAGATTCTTCAAGCGCTGCTTCTGCTGAAGTTGGCTGTGGATCGGGTAGCAAGTGACGTTAAGCTGGGCTACGATTGGTGTCAGCCTGCGGATGCCATCGATAGAGTTGACAAAGACGAGCGACCTGCCGGGGTATCGGAGCAAAAAGTAGTAGAGATAGAGATCCTTGTCCTTGCCCACGCACTCGATCTTGGTCTCCATCAGCCCTTCTGGCAGTCCTTGACCTGGAGTGAGGTCGATGACAGCGGGTGACTCGTCTCGAAAGTCGACTCGATCCATGAGCTCGTCCAGCGTCGTCGCATTCTCCTTGCGCTTTGAGTGACGCTTCTTCGTGAACTGCTTGACTTTGCGGCGCTTCTTGAGGTTGACCTGCAATGCTTTGCTGAGTGTTGCCGAGAAGATGAAGGTCTGCATGCTTGAGCTCGGCTTGACACCGTGCGACTCGACCTCGGACTCGTCGTCTTCGTCGGAATCGCCGCCCCTTTGCTGGCCATCCTTGCCTTCCGAGGGACGTCTGGCTTCCGAACGATTGACGAGGTTGAGAATGTGCTCCATTTCGGCGAAATGGCCCACCTCGACCATCCTGTCGGCTTCATCGAGCACCAAGAAGCGGGTCTGCTTGATTCGGGCCGCAAGATGATCATCAAGCCGTGTCATCTCCCACAATCGACCAGGGGTGGCGACGATGATGTCTACTCCAGCCTTGCGGTCGCCTTGCCTTGATCGACCTTCGAGCAGGCGACGCTGCTTCTGCTCCGACATACCACCGCAGACGACGGCGATCTGAGGACGGCGCAGCAGCTTCTTGAGCGAAATTTCGCCCTCGTCGTCGTCAGTCGAAGAAGTGAGGCAGCTAGCTCGAACAAGATCCGTGAGGTGTGAGGAGACCTGAAGCGCCAATTCACGGGTGGGACAGAGGATGAGCGCTCCAAGAGGCGGTGGCAGATCTTCTGCTGACCTGGATCGCGACGAGGAGGCAATGGCGTTTTCCGCGTTCTCGAAAAGATAGTTGAGGATGGGCAATCCATAAGCGAGCGTCTTACCGCTACCGGTCTGGGAGACACCCACGACGTCACGCTTCCTTCGAGAGCTGGATGCGGCGGTGGCCGCGTCGTCCGAGTCTTCCGAAGAGCCGGCTTCGTGCTGTAGGCCCAGTGCCAAGGGGATGGATTGATTCTGGATCTCGGTGGGCTTCTGGAAGCCTTTGTGGAGAAGCGCGCGCTTGATGTCTGCATGCAAGGGGAGTTGCGACCATGCCGGGAGAAGCGCATCGTCAAACTCGTCATCCTCATCCTCATCGTCTCGCAGGTCGAGCTCGTGTGCGTTGCGGAAAGCCTCGGCTAGGTCATCGTCGTCCAAGTCTAGGTCCGAATCTTCTTGTGCGGCCACGTGCGTTGCTCCATCGGCTGTCAGGGTGACATCAGCTGCTGTGTCGTACTGGTCTGAGGCCGCTTCGCCGTCATCTTCCGTGGCGACGGTGACGTCAGCTTCTTCCTGTGATTGGGGTGATGCGTCTGCCTCGTCATCAGAGACGACCTCTTCGATCGATCTCTTCTTGGTCTGCTTCTTCTTTGGCTTCTTTTTAGAGGCTACTGGTTCAGAGTGTGTTGAACTCGAAGCTGAAGCGACTTTGCTCTGCTTGTTCTTGAGCTTGTTGTCGGACGCAAGGAAGCTGATGGTACGGGAGCCATCATCCCGAGTCTCTTGGAGGACATCTACATCGTCAATCTCTTGGAGGCCCATGAAGTCGTCATCGTTCCAGTTGAGCGAGTTGAAGAAGTCGGATTCGGTCACGCCAGCTCCTCCCGATTGCGCTTCGGAGGGAAGGTGGACGGTAGACCATGCTAGCTTTGTGGGGTCGACACTTTTTCGGCTTTGCTTCTGCACAGCGGCCTTCGAGGACGGCCCTGCTTTGCTGTTAGCGGAGCGTTTACCATTCGACGCTGGCGGGCGCGTCTTGGACGCTGGTGCACCCTTGGCCATCTTGAGCGAGTTCAGAGAGAGGTTGGTAGACAGATGTCGAAAGCAAAGAGGTGAAGAAGTAAGGCAAATTTTTCGGCCAAAAAGCCAGAAGAAATGTCACAGTCCGCGAAATTTTTCGAGTTCGGGAATCGGAAAGGTGGAGAAAGAAGCCGGAACGCTCGAGAGTTGATGATGGTTGGTCAAAGCACTTTGCCTGGACACTCGACGTCCATCGTGGGGCTGAACCTACGATATCGACAGCAAGATGAGCACAAGCGCAAAGGAGGCCACCGTCGCCAAACCTGATGTGGACAAAGCAGCTCTGCTTGACGAGGAAGGAGATTTGACGCCAGAGGTGAGTCGTTGCTGTGATGAGACGAGCAGACAGAATGGACCTTACTGATCGCTCTGAGATGTCGGCTTTCTCTCCCCCTCCAAACAGTTTGAGGCTGCTCTCGTTCGGATCTTTGCTCGCTTCTCATCGTCATATAGGAAATCGCACGCGGACGTGCAAGCTTCGGGCAGCAAGCCCTCGGCAACGATACCACGTCCCGACGCCGCAGAGATTTGGACAGAAGCAGACCTGGATGCATTCTCGACCATTACGAATGGCGCCGCGCTACCGCAAGAGTCCAAGGATGAGATTCGCGAGTTCTTGGACACGGACGAGGAAAACAACTTGACGCTGCGTGGTTTCATCGAGATGTATCACTTGCAGAGCGATAACGACCCGGAGGAGACGTGGAAGGATCTGGGCAAGCTCGGCTTCAACAGCAGTCTGGCATACGAGGCGGAGGGTAAGGAGCAGGCCGAGTCAAAGCAGGCTGAAGACTCGTCGACATCACAGCCATCAGGGAGCCAAGATTGACCTCTTTTCGAAGCATCCCGGACCAGCAATACATTGATCGCGTACGAACCTGCCAGAAGATCTCGTAGCCATCTGACACTGATTCGGCGGTGAACGAGATAAGACTGTCTCGAAAGTGTCGCTTGGCCGGGGCGTTCTCTCGTTTTCTCAAGCTGGCTAAGTTTCAGAGGATGTTGGAAAGTCCAGTGAGAAAAGATGGACACAAAAAATCGCTTGAAAATTGTCACTCGTCTATGTTGCGCTGAATCAAGACAATCCGCCTTCAGAACACAGTGAAATCAGAGCTGCAAAAAGCGTCGACAGCATTTGCCGGCATTACCCTAAGAAGGACCTTTGGTGACGAAAGCATCAAGACTTGGCTCAGACGGCGGCACAGACGAATGGATACGCATGAACGAGACCGAACGCTGCCAGCACGTCGGAGCCTGAAAGGGAACACGGCATTGTATCTGTATCTGGAGCAAAGACTGGCGAGGAGCCGGGAACCAGGCCAAGCAAGTCGCAGATCATCGCCCTTGGAAGCGAGAGACAGGCGGAGCAACGCAACGCTAGGCCATGGCACATCTTGGTTCTGCTTGGTCTTGCAGCGAGATCAAAGCGCCCCATCCCTGTTGTGAGGTCCAGAACCGCGCTCAATTTTTAGGCAAAATTGGATTCCAAATTGCAGCGAACACACTCCCACTGAGGCGACGAGACTGGGCAGCAGCTCGATCTGGGATGAGTGCGTGTGTGTGACTTGGTGACCCTATCCGGCGCATCCAGCGACTGCAGAGTGCTAAACAACAGAGGGCGAGAAATCCACAGACTGCTCAATTGCCTGATTTGGTGCCGGCTCCTCGTCCATCCATCACATGCAATCTCTCTCTCTTTCTTGTCACCATCACAACCTTCGACTTTGTCAACCACTCGTCCTCGATCTTTGGCACTGAGCTCTCATAGCAGCCTCGATCTCGCGTCACACCTGCTCGTATCTCACTACGGCGCACCCGCTCTTCGCTTTGGTTGAGTGCTCGATTCGTCTCTCAGGCCTAGACGTACAGTATTCGGCATACGCAAGCACTACCGATCGCTGCTCCCCGCTTCATCGTCTGCATCGCGTGTACCTTTCGTCGGTCAAGCGCCATCTTTAGTAGCATCAAGACGGGCCTATAAGCGGTCATCCTTATCTTGCGGCTTCTCATCGATAACATCTGGCTACTGCCCAACCGTCGCTTGATCCGAACGACTCAGCCATCCTCAACGGACATTCATAGATAGCTGACCAATCTCGTCTCGGAAGCTGCCGACAGATCGTTGCCCATCATGTCGGCGGTCTACTCCATCTACACGTCTCCCAATCACGCGCCCATCCCCAATCATCTCCCCACCCTCATCGTGACTCCATATGGCCAGCCGCACCACACCCTCTACTCGTACATTCACACCAACTTCAACAAGGAGACCTATCTCCTTACGCCCTCCCCGCAGGGCGACCTTTGCGTTGCCAAGATGGTTCCTCCCCCCGGCTCTCGAGGCTCTGGCGGTCCAGGATCGTCCGAAGGTGGTCATTCCAATGGGCACGATAACAAAACGGTGCGCTGCGAGGCTTCGCGTAATCTCAAATGGTCCATCACCAACACTGGCATTCACGCGCCCGTATACAAGCTCACACTGCCGAATCCCGACGCACCCGGTCACGAGCAGCCTCTCTTCCAGATCTCAAAACCTAACCCCAATGCGACTTGGTGGACCATGTTCTACTTCACCTACGCAGGTCACCTCATCCCACCAAAGCGCATCGAGTTTGGCAAGATCCAGAAAAATGCAGCAGCCGGAAGCGGTGGTGGAGGCGGAACGCGTGTCACCATCGCTGGCAAGACGCCAGAGGAGAAGGCGGTATGGCAGACTCTTGGTGAGGGTAACGAGGACATGGTAGAGTGGATTGTGCTCTGCGCTGCACTCAACGTGCTTGACGACGAGATTATCAAGGCTGCCCAGGGCAGTGAACCGAGACCAAGCGCGCCAGCTCCCAAGGCCGTCCCCTCGAGCCGTCCAGTTGTGGGCGCTGTTCGGGCTGCCAATCCTCCTGGCAAGGTGGGCATGCCCGTTCCCCAGGGCGGCGTCAACGCCGGCTACAGAGGACCCAACCAGGCCACTGGGCCTCCTATGCGAGCAGGTCCTGGCCCGCAGCCCAACCCGCAGATGTACCAGCAACAGCGCGGAGGCCCGCCGCCTCCCCAGGGTTACCGTGGCCCTCCACCAGCAGGCCAAGGCATGCCCATGCCGCAACAGGGTTACGCGCCTCCGCCTCAGCAAGGACGCGGTCCCGTTCCAGCGAGCAATGGCCGTCGCTTCTAAGATGCATTCGCATCCTCGCTCTGCGATCCAGGTGAAATCCTCTGCGAGCACGGCGAAAGGCGGCCTCGTTGATTCCGTCTACTGCAACAGAAGCGGTGTCACTTCTCGTCTGCGCTATTGGCCACGACTGAGTCCGCTCTAATCGGCGTCTACACGCCCAGCAAGACGCGCACGCAAGCCTTCCTCGGCAGTTCCGACACTTTGCGATCCCCCCTCCCCTGTACATACGTCTCTCCTCTCTTCCTTGTCGCTCTTTCTCTAATGCTTGTATCTTGCCCCTGTGCTTGTACTCATCTGCCTTCCTTTCGCCTTGTTGCTTCTCCGCCCGCTACGCCCCTACACTTGCATTTGCTCTCTCACACTTTGTCGGCTTTCTACGAACAATCTCTCGATGCGCAATGGCAGTCTATTTCTGCTAGTCCAAGTGTCCGTGAACGAGATGAAGCATCTCACAGCGGCTTGACGCCGAAGAGTGTGCGGAATCGCTCGAAAAGCTGTCACGGAAGGAAAGAGGAGTGGTGCAAAGAGAGACGAAGGTGAGACGACGGACGCTTGCAGAGTGCGATGGCGGAGGCGTGGACTTACTATCAAAGAGATGACGGTGTGGGAGCCTAGGCGTGCCCAGCACATTCCGAAGCTGTTGACAAGGGGTTTGAGGAAAGGTCAGTGACTCCACTTCACCCTGCAGTCGTTTACGCCTCTGCAAGCGGGACTTACCCTTTGTACAGCGCCAACGGCCCTTCGTTAGCCACGAGTTTGCCCAGGCAATCCATGGCATTCTTGAACTGTCTCGACTTGTCCTGCATCAGCCTCACCTTGACCGTGTCAAACGGAGCGCTGGTCACCGAGCAGACGAATCCGGCGACCATGGAAGCGGAAAGGTGGAGCGCAAAGCCTTCCTGCAGGACTTGGTTCGCTTTCAAGACGGTCTTGACCTGGTCGTACGAGGCGATTTGCGAGCTTGTCAACACGGCGGCTCGGATGATGGTCGGGCCTACACCGCGATAGAGGCTTCGGATGCCGCCTGTGAAGCCGTTGCCTTCGCGGTAGACGTGGGCGAAGGCGACAAAGGTGTTGCTGTATGGAGGCTGGCCTGTTGGTCGCACCGCTTGCATTCGCACTGTCGAGGTAGAAGGGAGCAAGCCCGAGGTCAGCAAACGCTCCTCGTTGCGTCAAGTGATGTCGCGATGAACCTACCTTTGATCAGATCCGTCGGACAGGCAAATGCGCTCCCAATCGCACCACTCGAGATCCCGCTCAACGCCTTCAACGCAAAACTCGTATCCGCCACGCCCAACGCATTCCCATAGAAGTCCTTGAACGTCTCGTACAACCCAAACCGCACCGTGCTATACGTCAGCTCCCTCAAACACGAAGCGGTAACACCGTTCCAGAGCGCCCTGACACCTTCCTTCCGGATCATCTCACCCGCAACACCGACAAAGTTGGCGCGCGATTTGTCCACCAGCAGCTGCTGCCGAACCTTGACAATGTCCGCCGGGTTGGTACATGCTGCCGAGATGGCATTGCCGAGACCGGCGGAGGCGAAGGTTGCGGCGAGGATGTAGGAGGACGAATGCGTGGTAGGCGCGGTGGGGGTGGACGGGTTGTGTTGCGGATGCTCGGCCACTGCGATCGCTTGGTCGCGTGATAGCGATGAGGCTGGGGTGAGCTTGGATGAAGAGGACGACATCATAGACCACCGAGCTAGGCGACGAATGCCCAGAATCTATCTATGCGGGTCACAGCGGAGGCGACACTGCAAAACCTTATCGAGCTTGCGTATGGAGATGATGGAGTTGCACAATCCCTTGAAGCGCCTGTCATCGTCGTCGCTGCTAAGGCTGTTGTCGCTTCGGCTACTTCGCCGGCTAATCCGACATCCACCTCGCTTCCCCGCACCTCGCCTATTTTTTCTTGACGATGGATTGCATCTTGACGGTCTGACATCTCGATATATAAAATCCCGCTCATCTGAGATTTGGATCTTTGTTGGACAAATCGGCGATCATACAAGCCGCGCGTCAACAGCCTCGGCCGAGCTGATCCTTCAAGCACGTGACCAGTCTCGGTGAACGAGGCGAGAAATTTCGGGCAGCAGATGGCTCTCTGTGGGATCGTCGATTGGAAGCCGCTGTAAGGCAAGTCACAGCTGCCCTCTGGAAGCCGCCTCGAGACGGTCACCTTGCAGCGTGCGCTCGATGCCAGTGGTGTGCAGCCAAGCTGAACTCAATCGAGCTCGCGATCAGCAACCGGCTTCCTCCTTCTCCACCTATCGTCAAGTACATATACTCGATATCTCACATCACATCGTCAAAATGGCTTCTTCGTAAGTATTCCCATCAATCACTGCAGCCATAGCATAGCACATCGAACCACATTCTGACCAAGGTCCAATCTACAATTTGTCAACTACCTGCATTCGCATCGAACATGACATCTATCACCACCAACAGCGATCTTGCCGCCACTTACGCTTCGCTCATCCTCGCTGACGAGGGTCTCGAGATCACCGTACGTATTCATTGCATCGACCATTGGTAAACGAGAAGGTTCAAAAGGCACGAAAGGAAGCAACTGGAAGATCGACAATCGCAGTAGCAGGCAAAGCATCAGCAGCAGCAGTATAGCAAGGGCGCCAACGTGTCGCAGCAGCAGAAGATGGTACCAGCAGCAGAGAGATACCTCACATCGACAATCACCAAACGCATCGAGCATGAACATGGTAAATCAGCGCGATAGTCGGAGCAGAAAGGATCAGCGTTGGCATAGTCTTGCGGAGGGCTGGGACCACACGCTTGGGCAGACTCGCTGTCGGCATCATCATTTGACAGGGTATTCCTGTGACGACGCTGGGTGCAAGTTGGGAAGGATGCGCAGCACCCCTGTCCGACAGGGCAGCCGTATTATGATGCTGCAGACACAGATGGTTCGGCGAAGCGACACTTCTCCGGACATGCCGTGTCTCATCTCGACGTCGCCATCAGCTCATCAGCCCTTTCGCAGAAGGTCAGCCTCTCCCGGATGCTCGGGCAACATCATCTCGCGCCCTTCTGGTCTTCGACTGAACTGCATCGCGTTGGGTCCTTGGATACGATGGATACGACGATGGTTGGAGCACGATTTCGAATCGCACGGCTTGTCGCGACATTCAGCATCACTTCTGCGACAGCCATCGCTGCTGCCCTTTGCGTACAACTGCTACTCGGTGCGACCATCTTCCAATCCGCCTTTCCACGCCGGACCTTGTCTGCTTTTCAACCGCTTCTTGACAGCATCGTCAACAAAGACTAACCAACTCCCTCACCCCGACTCTACACTCACACCCAACAGTCCGAGAAGATCGTCCAGCTGACCACCGCTGCCGGTGTCCCCGTCGAGCCCATCTGGGCCACCCTCCTCGCCAAGGCTCTTGAGGGCAAGGACGTCAAGGAGCTCCTCACCAACGTTGGTGGTGGTGGTGCCCCCGTCGCCGCCGCTGCCCCTGCCGCTGGTGGTGCCGCTGCCGGTGGCGCCGCTGCCGAGAAGGAGGAGGAGAAGAAGGAGGAGGAGAAGGAGGAGTCGGACGACGACATGGGCTTCGGTCTCTTCGACTAAACGTTCTCACCTCACATCGCGATTCTCCTTTCCGACCCTGCACACCCACACGCTGTATCATCAGATCATCCGTCTTGCCGCACCACATCTCTGAGGTCGCATTACAGGCATCGTCAAGGTGATGCCTGCCTCGGATTGTGACGGATCAACAAGACACACACATCACACCCAAAATATACAAAGCGTTTCTCTAGCCCTTTGCTATCATCACTGGATCATCTTTGGATGATTTGCTCGCTTTTGAGAAGCGTATTGCTGAATTGAACTTGAGTGAGTCTGAGGAGTTGCATGCTTTGACCGTGGAGAACGCAGGACATGTCTTGAAGCTGTCCACATCCTCGATGAAGATCTGCGACGATGTTTCACACTCTCCCACTTTGCAGACGAATCTCTGAGCACAGTGACAAACTGGAGCATTGCAATCTGAGCGTGGCGTGCATGTCGCCAAGCCGCCCTAGGCGCCGCGTCGTTGGAACAGGAAACACCCCTCGTAGCCGTACATGTTGTCGGGCGTAAATGTATCCCTCCATCTGCCCACGAGTTTGCCCCCTGCAACCGAGTAGCCGCGATACAACCACTTGCCCCTCCCATCGGGGCGGTACTCCTTGGTCATGATGAGCATGCCGTCCCAACTCCTCACCCGTCCACGAACGACGAAGCGACCCCATGCAGAGTGACCCGTCCCCGACAGCAGGATCTCGTACCTCTCCCTCCCATCCTCGTCCGGGAACGACGGGTATCGCTCCCAGTCCTGCGGCAGCGCCTTCGACTTTCCCTTTGCATCCGCGGACACTGTTGCTGCGGCTGCAAGTGGATCCTGATGCGGCTCATTCGTCGTGTAGCCCGCCGCCAAGATGCTTCCCTTGCCACCTTCTACTTCGCCCGGCCCAAGCTTGACGATCTTTTCGCGAATCTTCCAGATCTGCGGCTGCTCGCCAAATGGCCCCTCGTACAGACTGCGCATCCTGCCAGCGAGCATCTCGCGGTACGAGTCAAAGTCGAAGAAGCTGAACCTGCCTTCCCAGATGCCTTCGAACATCCCCTTGAAGAAGAGCGGGGGTAGACCGGGCGACCGTGTGGGATCGAGGCACGAGAGCAGGCGTGTAACGTCCTTGTCATGATCCTCAGACGTGAGAGACAGTGGAGGACGCGTTGCGGTGGGTTGACGAACCGTTGTTTCGGAGTTGGGATCGTCCGGGTCCGAGAGCGCAGTCATGCCCAGCACGGCGGGATCCTTTTCGACCTTCATGAAGAAGGAAAAGCATGCGCCTTGAGCAAGAATGGGTGGCGCGATGCGGAGCTGACCTCCGACGTGCTCGACGAGACAGCTGCGATCGCGAGGAGTGAGGTCGGCCAGGAATGGGTTGGGGGCGAGGGTAGGTCCCCCCGTCGCTTGCTGCGTCTCCCCTGCGGAGGGTCGCGGATCGCTGGATTCGGCCTCGGATGAGAGCTTCTTGCGGTTGGACGTCGGTAGATTGCGGAGCGTCCATGGTGCCATGTAAGCGTCGAACTCGTGCGCTGCAAAGACGAACGGCCGCAGCACAAACAGTCTCTCGACCGCCTCTCCCCTCGGCTCGAAGGCCAGCTGCTCGGGATCCGTCAGCAAGTAGACGAGATGCAACGCGAGCGCCTTGTGCACCGCATCCGAAGGATAGCCCGCTTGCACTGCGCCGTCCAGCATCTCGGTGGCATGATGCAAGGCCAAGAAGCTGTGCAGCTGCGCCCAGCACAGCTGTTCGTAGTTGAGCCCGTCGTTCTCCAACATCATGAGGTAAGCCAGCCAGAGCATTTCCGTCATGGAACCCTCGTCGTCAAGCAATGCTGCTCCTTCATCTGGATTGAGCGCGGCGGTAGCGACGCAGTGTCGCATGCGCTTGAGCAGGATGCAGCGCCGACGAAGCTCGTTGGCTAGATTGTGTGCTGTCAATGCGGTCTTGCCGAAACGTCGTCCAATGGCAGCCGTATCGAACTTGCTTCGAAACACGCGAGCATAGAGACGTGGATTTGCTTGGATGCTCAAGAGCGAGTGAAGACGCCTGCAAACGAGCTGGAGTGCATGGAGATCGGTGGGTGGAGTGACGACCTTGGACTCTCGTAGCGAAGTGTTGTAGAGAAAGCTGCATGGCGCCGACGTCGAAGAGGATGCGAACGACGCATCGGATACGGCAGCATAGCTCGCAATGCTGTCAAGGATCTCTGGAGGCAGGGACAAGAGCCCCACCCTGGTTGCTTCTCCGTTCATCGTGGCGAGAGGGCGCCGAGATCAATGGTTTGTGTTGGCAGGTGGCTCGAATGCGTGGAGCAAACAGGTCGGGCAGCCAAGGACTGCTGTCCTGCTTCGAGGTCGGCCTCGAGTTATGCTCGACGGTCGATTCGAGGTCGGATGCTTATCGCAGCAGCAAGGTGGGGTGGGATGAAAGCTGAGTCGAAAGCGAGATGAATGAGCTCAAAAACCCCGTGAATTGAATAACCGAGTCGCAAATCACACTGCGCCACCATTCAAAATCAGCGCCGTTCCACAATTTACATTGTCATCTGACCATTCTCAGCACATCGACTCAGATGAAGCAACCGTATATCATGGCATGTTCCGATTACTCAGGAGTCTGTCGACCAGCGATTCAGCGACGACGAAAGCTCAGCCAGTGTGGGCCACGACCTCGGTCTTGATGCGACTCTTTCCCTTTTGGCTGAGGCTGTCGACCGTATGCTTGAGCTGTTCTGGCAGCGCATACTCTTCGAATTCGCCTTCCTCGCCACCGACAACCGGCAGACTAACGTTGATGGCGCTGCACTTGGCCGCAATGATCTCCGAGTCCAACGACTTGTCCGAGAGGTAGATCTGACCGCTGTCGCACGAATCCAACAGGATGGTGGGCGCGCGTCCGGTGATCTGAACCGCGAAGGACGGCGAGCCCGTCACCTCCAACGAAGACACGAGCGTGTCGACGAGGATCGATGTCTTGGTGCAGTTGGTCATCTGCACTGCGTTGATCTTGCCCTTGATCTGGATGATGCTGTTCTTGCAGTTGAAGATGTTGACAGTCTGGTTGAGTTCGGTCTGGTCGACAACGATCGAGCGGTTGTCCTCTTGGAACTCGATCGTCCATTTGTTGCCGTCCAACTGCATCTTGGGCGGCTTCTTGGCCTTCAGCTGGGTTGGCTTAGCAGCCGGCTTGGGCGGCGCAGCCTTTGTTGCTGGCACTGTGCTCGTCGCTCGCAATTCAGGATTCTTGTGCGTCATTTGGCTAGCGTCGACCTTCTTGAGGCCCTTTGTGACGTTTTCGCCCTGGTTGAGCTGTCCGAACACGGCACCCATTCCTCCCGCAGCGGCTGCTCCAGCAGCAGCGCCAGCAGCGCCAGCGGAGAGGTCGGCAGCGGGAGGCGGCGGAGGAGGCGGTGGAGGCGCGCCACCGGAGGGAGCTGCGCCCGAAGCCGCCTTGAACGAGGCAGCGTCGCCACCCTTGGGGTTCCAGACCAAGCCGGTCGTGTGCGTCTTGAGCACGTACGTCTTGAGCGTCTCAAGGAGCTTGGTGAAGGATCGGGTCCATTCTACGTGGGTCTTGTCGGTGTCCTTGAAGTCCTTGATCACACGATTGGCGTAGAACTGAGCGCTGTCCTTCATTTCGCCCACATACGGCCCAGGCTTTGGCTCGACGGCAACCCAACCCACGGCAGGAATACCTTCGCTGACGGTACTGAGATGGTTGAAGTGTTGCTTGTCAGCGCGATTCTTGTCGCGCGTCTCGATGACCTGAGTCAGAGCGGCTTGCAGTGGCTTGAGTAGGTCGGCAAACACGGGCGAAGCCGCACCTCCTGCGGGTTTTTGACTTGACGCAGCGAGGAGGATGAGGTCGCGCTGTGCCTGGAAGGTCTTCAAGACACTGACGGCTTGCTCCTGCACAACTCCACCAATCTTGGCGCTAAGCTGCTTGTACTCATCCAGTACTTCTGACAGGGCCTCATCATAAGCCTTGACAGCGGCAGGGTCGTCCTGAGGTGCTTCGACAGCAGCGGGAGGAGGTGGTGGGGGAGGGGGAACCGAGCCAGCTGCTACAGCGGGTGTTGCGGCTGGAAGCTCTCTCTGCGACGATGATGAGCCGGAAGACTGATGAAGAGCAATGTCCTCGAGACGAGAGGTCGCTGCCTCGAGCCTAATTTGCGGGGTTAGAGCACACCGAGAGAGCAGATAGAAGCTGTCAGCAGGCCTGATTGATCAATGTACGGAGAGCAAGCGGACTCAGATCGACATACCTCTTGATGAGCGTACTCAAGTTGCCGATGCCTGGCGCCGACATTTTGCTGTTGCAGAGAGATGAAGAGTACCAGATGGAAGTAAGAAGGATGGATGGTGAGGGCGAGCTGTGCAAGTCGCTGCGTGTTTGTGGGCATGCGTGGATGGCCGTGTCAGAAGGCCGAGCACAGGCCAATTCCCGAATTTTCTCCACACGCTCTTCGCTCGAAATTTGATTGCTTGCACACGGCAACACGCTTCGACTCGCAGCAAGATGGTATATTCGGTCAAGCAAGGTCTCTAAAGGGACAGCATAGTTGAACAGGACAACAGACTGGGAGGCACAAGTACAGTGATGGTGACGGAACAGTACAGATGGTGAGTTCGGGTCCGGATGCAGGGAGTGTCAGATTGGGTGCCGTTAATCATCGCGGCTCTTGTGGGCAACAGCAGCTTGGATCTCGCGTAGTTGGCCGGTGACATCGCCCTTCATCTTGCTGAGCAGCACGACAAAGTTGAGCATGTCCTCGTCCATTCGCGATCGTTGCTGGCTCCATTCCTCCTCCTTATGCTCGGCAGTGAGCTGCAGGCTGGTGAGTCGAGATTCGGCCTGTTGCAAGTGTACGCTTCCCGAGGATTCGGTCTCGTAGGTGGATCGTTCGAGCTTGCCTTCGTCGGCCTTGTAGCGCTCCTGCACCGTCTTGCAGCTCTTCTCGTATTCGGCTGCTTGTCTGGACAAGGCTTCGCATCGCTCTCGGTCGGATGCAAGCTGCGTCTCCTGTTCCGAAAGCGCCTCCTGCAGCTTCTCGTACTCTTCCTGCATGGTGAGTCGCTTCTTGGAAGCATGTCGATACTTGTCGGCCTCCTGTGATCGCAACGTCTCGATCTGTCGACGGAAGGAGCCCTTGATATCGACACCGGACTGCAACATGGTGGAGGGGTTGGATGGCGTCAACTCGAGCTCCTCTATCACACTGCCAGAGCCAAGTCGGAAGGGAAGCAGCGAGATGGACCGCGCCAGCGGGTTGAATTTCGAGAGGCGGTCCTCGGTGTCGGCTTGCTTCTTGGCGATTGCGATCTCGAGTGACCATCCGTCGCCGGCCGCCTTCTTGTTCTGCTCGCCGAGCACTTCGAGACGCTTGCTGAGACGATTCCTCTCGGCGAGCATCCTCTCGTACTCCTCTGCAGACATCTCCTGTGCGTTGACTTGTTCTTGCAGGTCCACCCTGCGCTTGTTCTTGTCGTCAATCTCCTTTTCTGTGAGCGCGATCTCCTTGGTGAGCCTCTCGATGGCCTTCTTGGTCTTGTCGAGCTTGGGCACCAGAACCTCGTCGTAGTACTTGTGAAACTTGGAGATGTCCTTAGTGAGCATATCGTTCTCGGATCGTTCGATCTTGAGCGGCGAGTCGTTGTTGAGGTAGTCGGCAAGTTCCGCCTCGAGCTTGCGGTGCTCCTCTTGCAACTCCTTGAGTTCGCGCTCTATTGAAGCGTTCTTGTCCTCGAAGCGGACGCCGAGCTTGGCGTGTTCCTCCGGATATGTGTCCTCGTTCTGCCAGAAGCGGTCGTAGCAGTCCCAGAGGTAAGGGAAGAAGAGAGACTGAAGGTCGTCGATCTCATCGGGTCGTGATCTGGGACCTGTGCCGATGGTCTCTGCCTGGTTGCCGAGGTTGACCATCCATTCGAGCATGGCGAGACAGTAGGGCCAATGGCTCTGGCTTCCTGCTGCTGTGAGCTTGGTCTTGCTGAGCTCGTCAGCCGCCGGATACTTGATCTCCTTCATCAAGGTGAGCACCTCGTCCTCGAATTTCTTGCCGTCTGCACCCATGACAAAGTTTGTGTCGATGCAACTGGCGTAGATGTGCTTGAACATGCCGACGAAAGCTGATTGGGTAGGCTCGTGTACACCCTTGTTTGCGTCCCAGCCAGCCATGGTGAAGCCGGTGCGCTCGAGATGTTCCTTGACGGTGAGACCCATGCGCGTCTTGTAGTGTTTGTCCTTGATGGGCCTTGTCTCCCTGACACCGGATCCACCCGTGTTGCCAATGTTTCCCGGCGCAATGGATAGCCTTCCGACCATAGACCTCCTCGAGTTTGGTGTAGCGACCACGGCGACACTTTGACGGCCGGCGGAAGCGACGCTCTGCCTGCCGGCGTACATTCCCGAATCTCCTCGACGGCCACTCTGCGATGCCGAATGCACAGGGCCCGACTGCTGAGAGCTGTGCTGCGCGTCTCTGGCATTGGCGGTGGTTGCGCTGACTTGACGCACGGGGTTGGACTGCTGCGGGATCATGGATGCGCGAGGCTGAAAGGATCCAGAGATGGTTTTGACCGCCTTGACGGCAGATGTAGGTACCGGGAGAGCGGAAGCGATGTGACCATTGTTCTGGTTTGGATCGATGGCAGCGAGCGTCGAGCGACGCGTGTTGGTGCTCGTCATGTTTGCGTACGTCGTGGTGGTGAGACTAGGCGACGACGGTTGTGGCTAGCCAGCCCTTGTGACAGGAGAGCAAAGGACAATCGCAGAATCGAAGAATGGATAGGCGATGGTCGTATAAGCGATGATGATGGTAGAGCGAGACTGGATGGATATCCCAGTGCAATGGCAAGGGTTGATTCACTCGTCTATCTTTGCTGCCCGCTTCCAACACTTTGTGGCCTGCAGGGCAGCGCAGATGACTGAAAGAGCAACAAAAACACGCGTCGCGAGCATTCTTGGTCGGCTTAACAGCGTCACGTGATTCTTCGAAATTCGTTTCTCGAGGAGAGAAGCCCAGGAGAACCCTGCATCCCGGGCTATGCAACCATGCAAGCGCCCTCGAAAGAGCATCTCTTGCTGAGGCCATCACATCAGAAGCTGCGGCTCCTCCGACACAAACTTGCTCATGCCGTTGGCAGCCGTGTGATCCCTCTCACTGATGTGCAGCACCGCTTATGGCTGAGCTCATCCGAGGCCGGTGACTCTTGTGAAATGTGAAATTCGAACCAAAAAATAACGTCGGATGATGCTGTGACAACAATAAATGCACTGACCACTGGTCATCACGCTGTCAGCACTCGGCGCTCTCCGACAAGGTCTTGTTGCTATCACACCTCGATTGCAGCTCTCCGCCGCTCGAATCCACCAACTTCCCGTCTGTGCTCGCGGGGCGTCCGAAACGAGTAGATTCGGTCAGGTCTCCTTCGTCGATATCACACCGCCTCCACCATGGCGAATCCACAAACGCACTCGCCTGTCACCGGCGAGCCCGTGCCCGACTACTACATCCATGCTTCGGACGCCTTCTTCCGCGATACAAAGGGGCGTGCGCTTCTCTTGCGTGGCGTCAACCTCTCTGGTCAGAACAAGTGTCCAATCGGCCAACCATCACAAAAGCTCGAGGGCTTCTGGGAGTCAGCCGAATCAGGTGGAGAATCCTTCGTTGGCCAACCTCTGAATCTCGAAGATGGCTCAGCCGATGTCCATCTCGCTCGCCTTCGCTCATGGGGCTTCAACTGCCTACGATACGTCTTCACATGGGAAGCCATCGAGCACAAGGGTCCCGGCCAGTACGACACCGAGTTTCTCGACTATACGGTTCAGGTCCTCCGCAAAATCAAGCAGTACGGCTTTCGTGTCTTCATGGACCCACATCAAGATCTCTTCTCGCGCTTCACCGGCGGCTCTGGTGCGCCGTATTGGACCCTCATCGCTTGTGGTATGAATCCTCGCAACGTCACCACCACACAGGCTGCCTTCATCCAAGCAGAGTGGCCAAACGCACAGGACCCAGACCCTGCCGACTTTCCCGATATGCTCTGGGCAACAAACTATACCCGTCTGGCCGCTGCTTCCCTCTCGGTACTCTTCTTCGCAGGTAGACACTTTGCGCCACGCTGCATTATTGACGGTCAGAACATCCAAGACTGGCTTCAGTCTCATTTCCTCAATGCCTGCAAGCAACTCCTCCACAGAATCGTCGACGCAGGTGATCTGGTCGAAGAGTGCGTCATCGGATGGGATAGCGTCAACGAACCCAATCAGACCTACATCAGTCTCGAAAGCATCTCCAGCATTCCCAAATCATGGCAGCTCAAAAAGGGTCCCGTGCCAACTCCCATTCAAAGCTTCCGTCTCGGAGCTGGTCAAGCACAGACGGTCGAAAACTGGGTCTTTGGCTCCATGGGTCCCAAACGCAGTGGATCAGTCGACGTCGACCCAAAAGGCACACTCGCTTGGCTGACAGAGCAAGAAGACAGCGTCCAAGGCGGTTCCAGGTGGGGATGGAAACGTGATGATGCTTGGCCCCTTGGTCAATGTCTATGGGCTGCTCACGGCGTCTGGGATGAAAGCACCGGCGAGGTCCTCAATGACGCCTACTTCCGATGCTTCGAAGGCCCCGCTGGAGCCAGGCCTGCCGAGTTCGCCGAAGATTACTGGCTGCCACATTACAGAAAATACGCAGAGCTCATTCGATCGGCTCATCGTGAAGCCATCATGTTCATCCAGCCACCCGTCTTCGAACCACCACCCAAGTCGCTTTCCCAAGACGATCTCAAGCAACGGGCATGTCTCTCTGGCCACTTCTACGATGGTCTCACTCTGATCACCAAGCACTGGAACTGGTTCAACGCAGATGCTGTCGGCCTGCTACGAGGAAAGTACGCTGGTGTCCTCTTTGCCATCCGCATGGGCAACAAGGCAATTCGTCAATGCATCCGAGATCAGCTCGGCTATCTGCGTCAGGATTGTTTGGACGGCTTTGGGCAATATCCCTCTCTGATTGGCGAGATTGGCATTCCATACGACCTCGACAAAAAGAAGTCGTACTACGGCGACAGCAAAGGACGCGGCGTTGGAGATTACTCTGCGCAGACCCTCGCGCTTGATGCCTCGCTCAACGGCTGCGACGGTCACAATCTCCTCAGCTATACTATGTGGACCTATTGTCCAGACAATAGCCACGAGTGGGGAGACGACTGGAACGGCGAGGACCTCAGCATCTGGAGTCAAGATGATGTCAAGGGAGCCGACGCAGAAGATTCCTCCGCAGTCGCAGCTCGCAGGAGACCAAGCACCTCTTCCGTGTCAAGTGCACGCTCCAAGCCCCTCAGCAGCCTCTCCGCCCTCTCCTCTGCTTCCAACTCCAGATCCACCGTCAATCTTCCCGAGCTCGTCCCCGGTGACGGCAACTACAATGCACCCAGCCTGCTCAATGGCTCACGCGCAGCTGCCGCATTCTGTCGTCCATTCCCAGTCGCAACGGTTGGCACTCCTGCCAGCATCGACTTTGACATCAAATCGTCTGAGTTCAAATACGCTGTCGACATTACCGGCTCCGAACTGGATAACCCCGATCTCTTCACTGAAATCTACCTGCCCTTCCTCCATTACGGCGCCGATCATGTTGCTGCAGCTGCCAGCGGCGATCGCGGCAATAGAAGCAGGAAGGACAGTGGTGCTTCCCAGCGCTGGGCTCGTAAGCAAGAAAAGATGATTCGTTCCGCCGACTCGCTCGCTTCTTCGACCTCGAGCCTCCAGATCGGCGAGTCATCGAGTCCCGCCGACAACGACGACACCTCATCGGCGTCCACCGTCCTCGGCGACTCCACAGAGCTTTCGAGAGCAGCCTCCACTAGATCAGCAGCTCAAAGGTCCGCCCTAGAGCAGCTTCTGTCCGTCGACGTCGAAGCTTCGGCCGGTCGATGGGAGGTGGAAGGCCAGTACCTGAGATGGCACGTCAGCAAGGCGGAGGCAATCGCTGATGATGCCGGCAATCCTGCCGACGGCGTATTCCGCCATTCCATCAAGGTCAAACGAAAGGGCGGTCCTGTCAGGCTCGAGATGTCGGGCAGCGCGTGGGACATCCTATCTTCCTGTGGCCTTCTCTAGAGTCGTTCGTCATCAACCCTCCTTTCAACGGCATCTTCGCACTCGCATTCGTTCGTCCTCATTGCAACATCAGTCTTGATCTCAGGAATCAAAGGAATTCGCACGGCACGCCACGGATATGAATGAATGGGCTTTCATCAATTTCATGACAGGCACAACGAGGTGTGTGGGGCAGAAAAGACGAAAGTCACAAGTTTAAGGCAAATCAAAGCGATGGTCCCGCAAACGACAAAAACCAGTTGTCATGGGGACGTCGAGGAGAAACAAGACGAAGAAGCAAGGCGGTGGATGAGCTAACCCATCATATGAAAGAAGGCGAAAGTCGATGAGCACGGATCAGTCGACGTTGAGGACCGGTCTCGACGCCTTCTGCTTCCCTGTGCTAGACAGGGACGTGTAACCTTTTGAACCCTTCCTTCCAAAGTACGAACGATGATCTAAAGCGAGCGGGAAAAATAGAATGCGGCTGACCGGCAGGAGGAAAAGTCCATGAGCACCCAGCTCCGGCGAGCAAAGGTTTGAATTTAGGAGTCGGCCTGCTCCTGGATGATCTTGGAGAGACCATCGTACAGGTTGGCAAAGTTGTTGAGGTTGCCAGTGGGAGTGGCGGCGGCAGCGGCGGCAGAAGCAGCCTGAGCAGCGGCGGCCGAGGAAGCAGAAGCGGCAGCGCTCGACTTGCTGGCGCGAGCGCTGGATCGCGACGCGGCGGCTCTGGAGGCGGACGCACTAGCACGAGCCGCAGACCTGGAAGCCGAAGCGGAAGCGCGCGAAGCAGCGGCGGACCGAGAAGCAGCAGCAGAGGACGAAGCAGCAGCAGCAGACGAGGCGGCGGCGGCGGCCGACGAGGAAGCTTCAGCAGCGGCCGCTTGAGCAGCTTGCTTGGCCTTCTTCCTCTTGGCGGCGGCAGCAGCAGCTGCTGCTGCTGCGCCGTCATCATCGTTGTTGTTGGAGTTGGAGTTGGAGTTCTGGTTGCCGTTGTTGCCGTTGTTGCTGTTGCCCGAGTCTCCGCCTCCCTCGCCGGCAGGCCACCATGTGATGGGGAAGACACCGGTGCCCAGGCCTGTGAATTCGGTGAAGAGACCGACACTCATGTCGAGCGATCCGTAAAAGCAGTTTCCTCCGCCAGTGGGGCAAGCGTCTTCGACGGTAGCGGTGGCGGTCTTCTGTCCGTTGGAGATGACGATAGTCTTACCGCACCACGAGGAACGCTGACCCAGGTCGCCGTACATGGGCTGGTTAAGGGCGACGACGTGTTCACCGGGGCTGAGGAAGCGACCGCACGCACCAGCGTTACCGGTGCCGACGTCGTACCAGGTGGCCATGCCGGAGTAGGTAGCGCGCTTGGCAAGGGCCTGCTCATGAGTGACAGGACCCTGTTTGTGGTGTCGTCGATGAGGATTAGGAGAGACGTGGGATGAAGCCAAGGCGCTCGACACCAAGGCGGTGAGGACGACTGCTGCGACGGCCTTCATGTTGGAACACGTTGAGATCGAGTCTAAAGTTGGCAGTCGATTTTACAGGTGTAGACGGAGATGCGTGACAGGTGTGAATGCTGTTGGTTGCCTGGGATCCAAGATCAAAGTTGAAATGAATGTGTGGTCGTCAAACGAGGCCGTGGGGAAAAGGAAGTTCAGAGTGGAGTGGGAAGGAACGGGAATGAGTGGAGAGCGTGTCAAACGATGTTGGTGGTGGTGATGACGGAGGAGGTGGTGGCGGATGATGAAGAGTGACAGAGCGTGTTCACAAAGGGCAATCAATCTACAGCCAAGCCACACGAGGTGCCACAGTACCGGCACTTCCCACTTTAAGGAGGTGCTCGGGCATGGCGGCAGTAGCGCGACAGCCGGCAGGCGTGCGGCGTTGCCTCGGAGCGTTGGCACTCGGACAGGAAAGGGTCTCAGTGTCGGATTGCTCGAGGGAGGCGCCAAGCCTGACACGACGGTGCAAGGCGACTAGAGTGGTTTGACCCCAGTTCTTTCGATGTCGATCAATCCCAAATGCTACACATGCCGAGTCCAAACGCGCCGACAGCGAGACAAATGTGCGTGGATCAAAGCGGCACGCGTGTGTCTCTGTGTGTTTGTGTTGGTCTTTTGTATTCTGCAATTGTGCCTGCTCACATTATTGAGAAATTCGGTTGCTATGCGAGATGCAGCTTAGAAGCGCTGCTCAACTGACGAATTTTCAAGTGACAGTTCGGTCTGTTGGCGCTACATCGTTTCGCGCTGTTTGAATCTTCACGCTGTTCAATTCACATTCCAAAATGGCATGTCCGAGCCCATTCAAATTGGCTGCACCTCTTCTTCCGAGGCACGTCCTAACCAGATCTCAGCTGCTCTGCTCTTGGTCGTTACCGAAGAACAGGCGAGGCGAGACGAGGCGAGGATCGACAAGTCAGATCGTTCTGCTGCTGTTACAGAGCCGAAGCATGTCGGCGTCGTCGTGCCTTTTTCTCTTGGAAGATCGACGATTGCGCTTCGGCTGCCAAGGCGTGCTCGCATGCGCTGCTCCCCTGAGCAAGCAAGCGTTTTGGCCTCGCGAAAAGGGAGGCTGCTGTCATGACCGCGTGGTCAGGATGCTTGTGGACGATCCTTCTTCTTTGATGTCTATGTACATCGCGGATCACTCAATCCTTGGCAGCGTCGAGCAGATCAAGAACATTCTGCACAGCTCAGTACTCTGTACAATCGAAGCATGTAGAGCCACTGTCTATGTTCTTGCCCCCGTCGCCGCCTGTTCCCCGGCTCAGCCCAGTTACTTGCGTCTTGGCGCTAGGGGTGCTGCGTGGTGCAGTGATCTCTTGAATGTTCTCTGCATTTTGTGGTCTTGGTCTGTCGATGCTAGGTTCGCTTCTCACGGCACACCGCCTGCGTACGCTAGCTCGAATATTGCCTTCTTCGGTGTTCATCCAGCGTATCCTATCGAGCCGTTGCTGCGTCTTCTCGTAGAGCTTTTGCCGTCCTCTCAAGTGTGTGCCTTTTCGGCGTCTACCACCGGTGTTCAAAAAGCACTTTGCTTCCTTTGACCGCATGCCAAAACATTGCCATCATGTTTGTTGGCATTCCCTGCCTTCGTGAGCCAGGCGCTAGAAGGCAACGCTCCGTTCAGTCTCGAGTTCCCCTGATACAGGGGGCGTCGGCGCAAAAAAAGAATCGTGACAAGAGTGGGATTCGAACCCACGCCCGAAGATAGCAGGTCTTCCTGAATTCACAGGATATCTTCCTTAATGCTACGCCTTAGACCACTCGGCCATCTTGCCGGAACGAAGCAGCGAGAGAAGCATTGCATCCAATATGCATGTCAACATGCCATGGTTTTTTCACTGACACCAGCATGCGATGATCCGCTCTCACAGGTGATCAGGCTAACCAGCCGTGGCAATGAAGTTGGGCAACGAAGAATAGAGTTACATGAGCGCTTTTCAGTATCGTAAAGGGTATCTTTGGCATTGTAAGTGGCTACTGCGGGCAGCACTTTCAGCCAGCGCAAGTCTCTTTGCTTGGTTTTAGCCGCTATGCTTCCGAATGCTCTCGAACACCTCTACCACGACCGAGATGTTGGTCATCAAGCTGTGACTGGCTCCATCGATGACGTGCAGCGAACAGTCTCGCATCTCCCTAGACAGCTTGACTGAGCTCGAAAGAGGAATCCGTTCATCCTTGCTCCCGTGCCACACCTCGCAGGCCACCTGTACATCTGCGTAGTCGAATCCCCATGGCTTCTTGCCAAGCACGAGGCTCATGTCATCCACCAGCCCGCGGGCGCTCTCGGTACGCGACGCATTGAGCAGTGCCAGTGCGCCTTCGCGTTCTTCTTCTGCCGACGCAAGCCGGCCGCCATTGCCTGCAAAGGTCGGACGTCCCTCGTCCATCGCGCGTCTCGACGCCGCTAGTCGATGCCCAGTCTCTGTCCGGCGAGAGAGAAAGTCCGATGCTGTCCCGTCATTGTCGGGCGAAGTGAGCTGCCTGTCTCCAGGCAAGTCGTCGTCCGACGAGAACATAGCCGTCCTGGTCGGTGTCCTGGGCGCTTCCTTGCCAAGACGCCAATTCTGTAGCCTCCATTCCGCCGCCTGTGCCGTCTTTATGACCCCCTCGGGTACGTATCGCAGCCACCGATAGCCGCTATCTTGCTGCATGCCTGCCCACGGGGCGAGGAGGCGTACCGGACCCTGTATCCGATCAGGAAAGAGCAGCGCTACGGCGGCAGCGAAGGGCGCGCCTGCGCTATGTGCGAGCACAGAGAATCTATCAATAGCGAGCAGATCGGCCACTTGTTCGACGATCAAGCTCCATCCTAGGATTGTGCGTGATTCCGATGCGAGACTGTCGGTCCGTCCAATACCCCAACGATCGATGCAGATCAGGCGTAGACCAAGCGAGGTTGCGAGATCATCGTACAGGCCTACCAGATGTCTCGAAGCTCCCAATCCTAGGAACACCATGACCGCACGTCCTTTTTCTTCGCCCACATCGGCAAAGGATACCTGCATACCTGGTGCCCCTGGGATCGTGATGTGGGCACAACACGTCAGGCCTCTTCTCTTACGAGACAGGCTGTCAAGATGAGACGTGCTCTGTGACGATCGTGGCGGCGCCACCGATCGGCTGCCTGGTGTTTGTTGTGCAGAGCGCCCTGGACGTCCCAGTTTCGAATCGAGCTTTTCGAGTGATAGTCGGGGCAGACTCCTTTCCAGATGGGCGATCTGCACGCTCTGAAGCATCGTGCGAGTCTCACGTTCCACAGAGTCTTCCGATGAGATCGAGTCTCTCTCCGACGAGGCTTCTTGCTGCTCCAAATTCGTCCAAGACGACTTTTGCGGAAGGTCACTGTATTCGAAAGCTGACCATGAAACGGAACGTTGCGGACCTCGCGCTAGCGGGGGCACGGTCAAGCAGCTGCTAGAGTGCGCTCGAACGATCTCCTCGATGGATTTGACAGGCTCCTGCATCAGTGTGCGTGCCCCGAGTCGCTGCTGCTCTGTCAAAGCGGTCGTCCTCGCAATACCTTTCGGCTCAGGTCCAGAGTAGTTGATGTCTTTGTCTATCGGCCGAGGAGGCCGCAGTGATGCGTTCGAGTGACTCGCGTGTGCCGTGCCAGCCGGAACAGCGGGGAGCGACTTGAGCTGGCCACCTGAGCGAGATCTTCGCATGGGGCTCTGACTCGATTCTGACGATGATCTGCTTTCCTTCGGCGGATTGCCCGCCTGCGCTATGAGAGTATGCTTGGGTGTGTACGGTCCTGTCCTTTTGCGTTCCGGGTATAAGTCATAGTAGCTCGTTGCGGGCTGGTTGCGGATGCTGGAGCCTTCCGCGTTGATTCGCATTCGCCTCTCTCGTTCTCGCATCATGATGTCGTCGGTTCCGGTGTTGGCCTTCCACTCTCTTCTGAAGCTTGCACGTTGACAGAGCTACAGGGCCGAGTCGAATACATTCTACCCTCGCGCGTTCGGCCTATGGAGTGTCTCCATCCTTGGGCCACGAGCTGTGCGTGGAGGGTTGGTGTTCGAAGGAGGCCAAGGTGTCGAGTGGGCTGCAGATAGTGATTAGTAGTAAAGGAGGCGCTACTCCCGTTTGCTCTCCGTGAAGAGTCGGCGTCTCCGAGTCCCGCGCTGCTGCAGTGGACCCTGAAAGCCGCCGGCGCGCGTCGAGGCTGAATTACTGTATCTGTGCTCTAAGTTACGCCTTGCAAGAATGGCCTTGCAAGGATGACCAGTGCGTGCCTACGGTCGCCCGCCCCTCCAAGTCCAAGATGGTGGTGTGGCGTCCTCCGCCCAGGGACCGTGAACGATGTCGATCTCAGGGCAGTGATGCGAAGCAGTCCAGGGGCATCCTGCCGTCAAGGCAAGGTACACCCGGTGGTGCGCGTGGATGCGCGGGCTGGTCGGTTACCGCGCAAGAACAGCAGCCGAGGAGGTATCCGACAGGTGACAAAAAGCCTCGAGATTTGCTCGAAATTGCGGAAAATCTCGACTATTCGCGAAATTCTAGGTTCAGAGCGAAGGATGGAAAGACAAACAGCCGCGATGCACACTTTTCACTCACCCAAAGCGCGTGCTTTACAAGAGTGCTACGGTAGCCCGACACCGTCGAGATCGCCAGCCCATGTTAAGTCGATGCGATTCGGGTGATTTTTAGGCAGGCCCGTTATCGTTGCACACAAGCTCACTTGATCAACAGTGTCGAATTGTTTGGCGTTGCGAACGGAATGCAGAATCTGGACTGTTTCCCGCTGTTTCCGACACAAAGGCTCGGAGAAGAATATCTCGAAACGTTTTTGCGGTGAAAAATTATTCTTGTCATCTAGCAATTAGATTTAATTTACTTAACTTAAATGCGGCGAAAGAGAGCCGCGCTCCCCCGTTTATGACGAATTTGCACGGTCAAGCACGGCAGACAACGATGGCGTTCACCTCGGACGACGGCTCAGGCGTCACCGACGTAAATTTGGTTCGTGTCATTTTCTGCATCGACGAATGCCAAGGCACAAAAAGGTATTTTTGTGTGACTGAAACATTGAATTTCGGAAACGATGTTCTCTGACGTCGGACAAAATAGCCAATTTTGGTCGCAAAAAGGCCTCTTGACTGGGGCAAGCAAGTCGACTGATCAAATTGTGCCAGTGAGATAAGTCAGCCGCAGACGAGATGCCGCTAGCGGACGCAGGTCTGGAAGCGCCAGCTTCACTTCGTGCCTGCAGCTCTCTGTCGCTCGTCTCCAATCGGACGAGGTACTCCATGCTGCGCGATGAAGGGGCCAGCTCGACTCTGTGAGGTCGGCCTCGCGAGGGTCAGATGGCGTCTCTTAGACCTTGCAGAGCGAACGTCTTTGGTATGGCGACGAGGGCAAACTTACCTTTGGTGCGAACGGGGACTGCTGGGGGCCTTGATCGCTTGCTGGAGGTGCAGAAGGCTCGATTGCCCTCCAGGGTGCGGGACGAGGGTCGTCAGCATAAGCGTACCCTTCCTGCGCTGGACTTGGAGCGATGTGGGCGGACGCTACCCCACTCATCCTCGGAGTCAGGTGGAGCTGCGACACGGCGGGCGGAAGTGCACCAGGGAGCTCAGAGGCAGCTCGTGAAGTGTAAGCGGGTTCACAGAAGACTGGAAGGGAGCTCGCCAATTCGTCTCGCGCTGCGCCATGCCCCGGTCCGACTGCAGGTGAGAGTTGCGAAACGCTTGCCTGCACCGGCATCGCGCCGACCATAAGGCCGTGCAAGGAAAGTCGGGCCAAAGAGGCACTCGAGGCGCAGCAATACGTGATCCGAGCTTGATCGCCGTACTCAAGCGACTGACGCTCCTGCAGATGTCGAAGCTCGAGAACGTGCCCGAACGGCTCCGTCAAGGCGCGAATCATAGCTGCAGATGTGACAACGTTCGGGTCGAGACTGGACAGGAAGAGAGTGGATCCATCGCAACCGTGTGGTGCTCGATCAAGAGGGGCTCCTTGAACGAGCCTGTTCCAGTCCCGATGCTCATGTGGCTGTTGACATAGATCTAAGAAACTGTGTCAGAGATTTCAGCTCGAAGAGACCGACGATGGAATGCTCAAGATGCGGCGACCTTGCTTCTCCAAGGACCTCAGCATTGCAATGCTTACCTGTGGGGCGGCACCAACCACTTTCGGCTGAGCTGGAGTTTCTTCGCGGTGCGCTTCGGTGCAATCGTGGGAGAAGGGTGTGGCGCTCCTCTGCACGATAGCGAAGGAGACTTCGACACGGTAGCCGTGCCACTCGTGTCCATTGAGATTCCCAATTGCAGCTCTAGCCTCAGCGGCGTTGGACATGAGGATAAAGCCGCGTCTGCGAGCCAAATGATCAAGGGTTGCGAGTATAACGGCATGCTCGACTCGACCGAACTTGGCAAAAAGAGCCTCGAACTGATCGGTGGTAGCATCGAGAGGAAGGTTGAGGACGTACAGATTGCGCTGCGCGCGCTCGCGACCCGCCTTCATACTGCTGGATCGCGGTGGGCAGACTGGGAAAGAGAAGCTGGGGGTGATGCAGTTCAGAAATATCCGTGACCTGTGCAGGGATAGACGGTACCGCTGATGGTCGTCAGAATGGAAGAATCGAAGGCAGAGCGCACGCTACAAGGAGCAATCACTGGCTTGTGCGCCAGGCTGCGCGTCGTTATGCATACATCCACTATGAAAAGCGGCAGGCAGGCGGTTCCTTGAGCAGCTCCAGCACAGACTCTGGCTCTGCAGCCTTCCTGAAATCTTTTGCGAGCCTCGCTCATGTGACTCAGCAGCGCTCGACTGAACGGCAGGCCAACAGAGTGACTGTTCCAAAGAGGAACCTTCATGGCTTGGAGGGCCCGAAGCAATTTTTTCCCCCTCAACCTCTATTCGCAATTGACAGAGTAGACAGCTCTCCGAAGTCACGGACTTGAAAGTTAAGATCAGCCATGGCAATGCGCCTCAAAGCACTGTGCAATCGATACATCCCAGTCGAGCTTCTGAAGGCACAGGAGCGTGGAAGCCGGAAGGAGGCAATCAGTTCATTTACAGAATCTGGCCAACGGAAAATTGATTCATTTCCACACGTGAAATGCAGTCGGTAACTGCACCACCGCATGGACCAAGCAAGGCAAATCACAAGTAACCGACGCGCCGAAGCCACACATTCTTCGCCTCCTGCGACCAACTCTACGAGGCTATCTGCTGTCCAAAACAACTCGCCTCACTTCTGCTCGCTCGACCTGCACTTCCACCGACACAGCTTTCACAATCGAAACGGCTTCACAGATGAGTGCTCCATCTCGACATAGCTTGGCACTCGGTTCTGGGTTGGATCATGGAGACGAGCCGAGATAGCTCGACGGCACTGGCCTGGGAACCGTCGAAGCGGGACGGTGATGCTCTCGATCCGACCGAAGACCAGGGCTTGAATCATGATCAGCTCTCATCGCAGGACTTTGTCGAGCTGACGCGCGTCTCTCGCAAGAAGGATGACATCGAACGTCACATTGCGAGCCTACAGAGCTGGCCGTCTTGGGATCCATTCAGAGATGTCTCCTCCTACTCGACCGATACCACATCGCTGGAACGCAGCAGGAAGCTTCTCGACAAGATCACGGACGAGCTTCGCGGACGGCAGATCGAATGCGATCGCTTGGAACTCGATTTGCAGCAATTCAATCTCGACGACATGAAGCGGCTGCGCTCGGTAGCAAAGGCGGTCTCGAAACGTCACCTGTCCGATTCAGACACGGACCTCTTGGAGCTGGCCCTCGAGACGGTGTTCGCGCTCGACAAGCTTCTTCGTCTCTTGCGCGAACGCCGCACTGAGCACGATCTGACGCATATGCGGCTGCGATGGGAGGACATGGTCTGCTCAAGCTGGCGAGACGTTGTAGACCTGCATCGCAGCATCGAAGCATTCGAGCGCAAGTGCGGGACCCTAACGGCGCCGCAGCTGAACGCCAATGGTGCATCGGTCCTCGAGGCTAGCGAAGGAGATCACACCAACACCCAAAGGTCCAGATCATCAAGACAGAAGCAGATGCCACGGTCGGCAAGCTCGTCTTTCAAGTTGGTCTCCGAGTCACTGAAGCTCGAGTCCTCTCGCCTGGTGCTCCGCATTCGAAGCTTCGACAACGAAAAGGTGCGAGCCGCCGGAAGACTGCTCGACCTCCTCATCGATCAGATACAGGTACCAGAGATCCTGATCGACGAACAAGAAAAGTTGGAAGCTGCTCTGCCCGAGCCTTCTCGGATAGAGGAAGAAACAGCAAAGATCTTGTCGGTTGCAAGTCAAACATCTCACTCGTCATCGCGAGGCCAACATGTCGAGCAGCTCTCAATGTCTGAGCCGAAAGGTGAGATCCCTGCCGGCGAAGCGAAGTCCGGCGTCACTGATCCTACCCTGGAGAAGAGCTTGCCTCTTGAATCGGAGACGGTCCCGAACGGCAGGATGCACACTCACAGACAGCCCGCGATCGGCGCCCGCAAAGGCTCCGCCCCAAGCTCGCCAGTGACGCCCGCTCGAAATGGTTCCTATCATTATCGCTCAAATCCTCGCGATGCGCTCGACGTCGCCATCGGGAACATCCTCAACCGTATGCATATCGCCGTCTCGGTCAAGAATGCCAGTATGCGAGACGCAACAGCACCAGCACGCTCAGACACTTTCAAAAATCAAAGCGGCCAGTACTGGATCGGCGAGCCAGATCCCCGGCTTTGCTTTTGCCGCATACTTCCATCCTCCATGGTCATGGTCCGCGTCGGCGGCGGATGGCAAGAGCTATCTGAGTTTCTCATGCAGCATTACGCACATCTCAACCTTCAAGAGGTCCACAACGATACGGCGCTGGCGTGCGGGTCACGTCGAAAGCTCACGCCAAACTCGACGTGGATGCGCTCCGCTTCTGGCCCAGCGGGGTCGCCGCGACTCAGGACGCGGTCATCGGTTGGATCGCTCAGATCATACCCATCAACGGATCAAGAAACTGCGCGGCACTCGTCGCGGATCGTCACGATGCCTGCGATGAAATCGAGCTCTTTGGTGACGTCTATCATCAGGCCAAGCGGCGAACATACACCCAGCATCACGCGACGCCGAGTTGCAGTCGAGCAGAGGGATAGAAGCTTGTCTACACCCTGCAAGGCATCAGATCTCCCCTCTAGTGATTCCACTTCGTCGATCATCATTCACGCCTCGTCACCATCGCCGTGACAAAACCTGTTACTTTTCAACGATGAGCAACGCTCGAAATCAGACCTGTGATGATGAGCACAGCCTGGACCCGACACGTGCAAAACAGCCGCCAGAAGGCTTGTGGAGTGAATCGACGGATTGGTCGTGACGGGTTGACCCAAGAAAAGTTGGTTCTCTGCACGAACGTTAAGAAGCTGAGCCTGCCGTCGTTGAGGGCGTGCGTGCATGAGTCCAGAGGCCCGCGTCTGAGGTCCCAGAGCCAGGAACGCAGACCGGAGCTGTCCGGTCCGGTCGAAAATTGACCCCGGTCTGGGATCGTCTGTGCACAATTAAAACGCGTTGTGCCCCGCGGGGACCGTTCATGCAAGACAAAAAAGGAAGCCGTGGGTTCCGCACCGACCATGCATCAGTGCTTGAGGATCGTGCGGTAGAGCGCCTTGGTTCTGGTCTTTCTGTCCTGGAGGATGTTCTGCATGAGGACAGACAACAGATCGTACTACTGTACTGTACCGTACTTAAAGTTGATGAGGCTTCTTCCTCTCCACAACCTTCCATCTTCACCGCTGATCCCACTCGCACCAGCAACATCGTCAACATCCGCATCATGTCATCTGCTGACCAGATCGAGAGCTACCCCCGCCCCGGCAAGACGGCCATCGTGTAAGTTGCTGGCGCGGCGGCTCTGTTCATGCCCAGCACAGTACCGAAAAGCTGACTCTGCTTCTGTTTTCACTTCTGATATGTTGATTGCTGATACAACAGGACCGGTGGTTCCTCCGGAGTAAGGCTTCAGACCAACAGGCTCGAAAGAGCGCTCCCACACGAAAGTTCGCACGGCATACTGACAACAAGAGGACCATCTCTCTTTCTGATGCTCTGCACAGCTTGGACGAACGAGCGCGATAGCTCTTGCCCGCGCCGGATGGAACGTGACCGTAACGGGCCGTCGTGAACCCGAACTTCAAGAGACTGTCGACCTCCTCGACAAGGCCGCAGGTCGTCAAGGCGCTGGGCTGTTCGTGGCGGGCGACATCACCAAGGAGGACGTCGTTCTTCGTGTCTTCAAGGAGACAGCCGAGAAGTTCGGCCGTGTCGACCTCGTCTTCTGCAATGCCGGTATCTCGCCTCCCAATGTGCCCCTCGCAGAGCAGAAGCTGTCCGACTGGCAAGCTACCGTCGACGTCAACCTGACTGCCTCGTGGCTCTGCGCGCGTGAGGCCTTCCGTTACATGGAGAAGCAGCAGCCCCAGGGTGGTCGCATCATCATCAACGGCAGTATCAGCGCATATGCTCCACGTCCCTACACGCAGCCTTACACAGCGACAAAGACTGCCATGACCGGTCTCTCCAAGTCTCTCTCGCTCGATGGAAGAAAGTTCAACATCGCCGTCACACAGATCGATGTCGGCAACGCAGCATCCGAGATGACGGCAAAGATGAAGTCCGGACCAGGTGTTCCTCAGGTGAGCACGAATCACAAAAAGACGCAGCAATTGGACAACACTGACCGACCACCTTGACTCCTTGAGTTCACAGGCCGACGGTTCTCTGCGTCACGAGCCCACGATGGACCGCGAATGGTACGTTGCGATTCTCAACACCCTCCTGTCAGCATCACGGAGATCCACAGCTAACGTCTTTCTGACCTCTCAAACTTGCGTGCTGCCCCCAGGGTCGGGAAGGAGATCGTCCACGTTGCCGAAATGCCTCTCAGCGTCAATGGTGAGTTAGAAGCTCAAATGCAACGCGATCGCGCTCCGATGACCTCGCAAGCTGACCTCTTCCTCCTCCTTCACACATTCAGTCGCCACCGTCGTGATTCAGGCAACGAACATGCCAAGCCATGTGGGCCGTGGCTGAGCGCAACGTGCTTCAGTCTTTCTTTCAACTCCGTTTGCAATGCTAGAATTCACGACAAAGATGCGGAAAGAAGACTGTCCTCGAATGACGTGCGACACGTGTGACGGAACGAGCGACGTCACTCCTCTTCGCCTGATTCGCGGATGACGACGGGATGAAAGAACGTCAGTGAGACAAATTTGAAGACCTGCAGAGACGTGCGACTCATGACTTACCCTCGAGAGCTTCCGGAAGCTTGATGCGGTTGCCACCCCTCCACCATCGGACGGCGAAGAAGGCAGCGACGGCAAGAGTCGCCGCGACAAAGACGCAAGTCAATGCAATCCAGCCCCCTGCAGAAAAGTCCAGAAGTTGTGAGTCAGTCAGACGTCCGGCGAGCATCGCATAAGCTGCAGAGACCACTTACATCTGTAGAACCAGTTCGGCTCGTAAGGAGCGAGAACGGTGTCGATCTGAAAGACGCCGCCTACTGGCGCACGTTCGAGTCGGACAGCACCCCTCACAGCGCGAGCTTCGCGACCAAAGGCCGTGACTGCTGCAGAGTGTCGAGGCGCCGAAGTGCCTCGTGTGTTTTTGATGCCGACGATCCAGCCGAGTCCGTCATTGTCTGTATCGTCGGAGCTGAGGACACGGTATGGCCTGCGTCCGTAACGGGCAGTACTGCCCGACGATACTCTGCGGAAGCTGACTTGACCATAAGAGCTCGGTCCGCCCTGAGATCGATCCAAAAGGGTCGCGAAGGAACTTTCATCCTTCATGCCAATGTCGTCCCCGCGGCCATCAGGCAGCAAGGTGTCGAGAGCCTTGTCGTCCGTAAGAGGGATAATGTGCTGCTGAACGAGCTTTTTGAGCATGTCGCGGTCTTCAAGGATGGCAGACAGGTTGAGCTTGGTGAAAGCGCTGTCTGTTGGGACCAGCACCATGAAACCTGTGCTGGAATCGGCTGTCTCGTTCTGAGGTATGGTGCTGTTCAAGATGTATTCGTATCCTGCTTGGACCATAAGGTCCTCCATCGTGTCGGCTTTTGCACCTTTGAGAAGATCGCGAATGGTAAGATCGAAGGGCACCTGGACACGATCCACCTCGTGAATCACGCCAGTGTTGGTGAGGATGTCCCCTTTGAGGACGAGCGAGAAGGTGCCGTTCGAGGACCCGGACTTGTGAACGACGATTGCTCCGTTCTTCTGCTTCCTGATGGCAAGCCTGGCTCCAAGTGTGGGAAGAAGTGTCGGATACTCGATTTCTTGCTCTGTAAAGTCAGCCTTGTAAGCAATCTTGTCGATGGCGTGATATTCGACGAGTGCCTGCAAGAGGTGCTGCGATTCGGGCAGCAGCATGTAATTCATGGCAAGACCGAGGCCGGTGAAGGCGTCGTTGGTCGGCACCAGATAAGTGACTCCTGGAGCACGTTCGACCGCCTTCTTGAGTTCCGCGCTGAAGACGGTGGCCACAAAGGTGGAGAGTGAAAGGTACGAAACAGCTGTCTGAACTGGGTCCGAAGGAGGTTGGAGCAGCTGAGACACGACATAGATCATCGCGGTATCTCTTACGTCGACGGGTTCTCTCAACACGTTGGCGTCCCCAAAGGCGACATCGCCGTTGCCCTTCCTATCAGCAGCGGCGGAGTCGTCGACCGTTACAGGCATCTTCTGGCGGCCTTCTCTGAGCCTCCAATCGAAAAGCTCAGTGTTCAGCAGCATTCCGCTGGCCAGATCGCCAGGTCGTATTTGGCCAGGGAGGATGTGATAGCGAACTATCTCCTCCAGAGCCGGCCCTTGGCGGTAGTCGCTGGACAGACGCATTTCCGACCCTGTATCAAGCCTCGAGGGCATGTTACCAGAATACCAAGAGTCAATGACGTCGTCACGAGGAGCCAGGAAGGTGAAGGCCTCCTGATCACGTCTTTGCAGGTGGGCTGGCTTGTTGATGTAATGCTGCAAGCCTGCCTCGTAGATAAGATCGACGAACCGTGAGGCGTTGAGCGCCAAGAGATTGGCTTCGATGGTCATGTCAAGGTCGCCGAAAGGCAAGATGAGGCTGTCGATGAGATGGACGACGCCGTTCTCGGTCAAAATGTCCTCTTGCACCACTCGCGCCTCCATGACCTTGATCTCTCCTTCATCGGTCTCGACAGAGATGGAGCCACCGAGCGCAGTTGGAAGGCTGACATGTCCTTCGGCACGAAGGGACGCCGAGTAGACCGGAGAGCGATCGCCCAAACCGCTCCCAGACATGTGCCAGCCAAGTAGCTTGAGTCGATCCAATGCGGCCTGCTCGTAATCGCCGAAGAGGTAAGTCGACTCGAGCACATTGAGCTTCTCGAAGGCTTCCGAGGCCGGCAAGAAGAGGGTGAGATGAGGAACGGTCGATATGCTTGTCAGAGTTTCGTCGCTGACCAGACGCCTCAGGCTTTGAAGGCGAGGATGCGTCCGAATGACTTGTTCCAAGGCCGGCGGCAGGTCGATCACCGAGTCGATGTAGTGGATCACGCCGTTCCTCGAACGCCAGTCTTCGCTGAGCGATTTGGCCCCTCCGCGACCTGATTCGTCTGCGCCGAAGTATAGACTCTTGTGTTTGGCTTTTGAGCTGCGGAAGTAGGACACAATTCCCTTCTGATCCTCGTTCGAGTCAGGCCGCAGAGCAACCCGCATGCGTTGACCGTGATGGCCGAGCAGACCACCATGATCCTCCTCGTCTGGCACTGGGACGCGGCCTGGATGCGTGGGCTCTGTGAGCATACGTCGCGAGGGGAAATGTAGCGTTGTCTGCATTTGCGGTTTGTCCTGCTTGGGAAGAGGATCAGATGGCGAATGAAAGCCCGTGTCGTCGCTCAAAGAGAAAGGCAGGGTATAGTTGAAGACGTGGTAGAGCAGATGTTGACGTGCCACAGCGTTGACGTTGCTGGCTGCCACGCACACACCATTGTTCCATATGCACTGTGAGGATGATGCGACATTCTCTGCTTGCCATTCGTCGTCGAGGAGATACTGCCAAAAGGTCGGCGAGTCGGAGGCAGCACCGAGAGTCGATTCTCTGACCACGACTTGCTCTTGTTTCTTGCGGAGGAAAGCGTCGTTGGTTGGGGCTAGGATGGTGAGGCCCCTCCCGTCGTCAAACTCTTGCAGTCTGTTCAGCGTTGGCACGAGCCGTGTCCTCTGAAGTAGGCGGACCAGAATGGTGTGTTCTGGCGATTGAGATAGGAGATCGATCAGATTGAAGGAGATCGAATCGTTTCCTTTACATGTCTCTGCGAGAGGCTGATCATGGATCAACAATGGCTGCTGCAAGCTCCTTTGACTGGCGTATGAGGCACATTGGGCCGAAGTGAGGAACGCAGCGACAAAGCCGATCAGGCTGATCATTGCCCGCGGTCGGACCATGTCTGTCTTGGCCTACGCTGGTCACCGGTGAGCAGCGCAACAGGTATGTTATCGAGTGCTAGCAAGTCAATCGAGCGCTGCGACCCGGTCGTTACGGCCTGACATGGCAGATGCAAGCCGTAATATTCGCTGTGTCGTTGAGGTCGCCTTATCGGATGGTGGTAGTTGGAGAGGGTTGAGTTGAGCAAGCCGTCGACCCTGCATAATGTGGAGTGCCGATTTCCACTGATGATCAGAGGGTAACTTAACCAGCTCAGCTCAATTCGGCTCATCCGGCTGCCTGACTGAGCGTTTCGGCTGATGCGAATGCGATTCGCCGAGAGCGCGCGTAGTTTTACGCTTTCAGGCACAAGTGGACCCTGCATCACACACTTGTGGAGGATGTCACGAGCTGAGTCCAGGTCACACCATCTCTGCTTCCACGTCACTTTCGGAAGGTCCGATCTCTCGACACACGCTGACAGACCTTGGCTCGGCAATATCCGCGCGCCGCTACTCTCACATCACGATCCCTCTCTGCTGTGCTCGTCCCGAAATGGCCCGCTCGATCTCAGCCTCATAGAAGCACTATGTCGCGAGCTTCGTGGAGCAGCACAGGCTCTGACGCCGAGGTTCGACACCACTTCGACCAGCCATTCGACTATGACCCGCGTCGCCACCTCGAAAGACAGGAGCAGCCATCTTACGACGACGACGACGACGACGAGGTAAGACAAGATGATGCCGGTACCTTGGACGACAGCCTCGATGTAGAGTCGCTTGACGACTCACTCCACAGCTTGGACGACGTAGAACCGCAAGACGCACCGGTCGGTCAAGATGACCCTCAGCCGAGCTATCTCGATGACACAGAGGATCAAGCGAATCAAGCTATCTGCCGCATCTGTCTTGAATCTGCGTCAAGTGATGCTTCTCGTGGAGAGTCACTAGGCCGCCTCCTGTCACCCTGCAGGTGCAAGGGCACCATGAAGTACGTTCATGCCACTTGCTTGGATCAATGGAGGGCCGCTTCCGCTCGATCGTCGTCCGCAGTCGCATGCGACCAGTGCGGTGCCCCCTACCGCTTCCGCAAATCCAAGTATGTCGGTCTCGCAACCTCACCGACCCTCCTTTTCATCGTCAGCCTCTTCCTGTTCCTGACGCTCATCTGGACCGTCGGTCTTGTCGCCACCTTCTTCATGGACGTATATGACCGGCCCTATCCCGAACTGTCTCATTCTTCTACTCAGAACACCAAGTCAAGAAGCTGGTGGCCATGGCGAGGTTCCGCGTTGGACCCAGACTTCGACCCAGTAGAAGCGGATGCGTGGTCCTACCTCGATGCAGACTATTCACCAGGGATTTGGAGCTACGGCACTCTGATGTACGAACCTGCAGCGTATGTCAAGCTCATCAAGGAGGCAGTACGGTCCTTTGCCTCTGGCGAGGCTGCAGATGCTGTTCGAGAAGTCGTAGGCCTACAGGACACCGTAGATGTTCCGCCAGCCATTCGGTCTGATCCCGAGCCACAGCGAGGATTCTGGTCGGCGCTCAAATACGAATGGATGTACGGCGATGGCGGCCTGTGGGAGAAGAAAGCTGCTGCGCCTTTGTCTTCACCCGCAGCACAGTCTGTCGAAGATGTGGATGCTGGAGCATCAAACTCCCGAAGCGTCGGTCCTGGAAGTACGGCTCTTCCCAAATCGAAACCTCGAGAGAGATACGATGCGAGGGCAGCATCTGATGCCAACGATCTCAACGCCAAGAGGCGTCGTCACAGAAAGGCCAAGAAAGCAGCCCGCCGCTCCCAAGTCACCGGCGCTGAGCCGCAAGGATGGCTCAACAAGCTTTTCATACAGTGTACGTTTCAGAAATGGCCATCCCCCCCTTGTGGCTTAGCTCGATTACTGATTCTGCTTCCACACATCTTCTGCGCATCTCACAGTCTCTGTCGGCTTTTCTCTGGTCGGCATCCTCTCCTTCGTCAACATCCTCGTCGGCGCCTCCTTCATCGGACCCATCAATCTGCACAACTTTGGTCTAGGCCGATCTTTCGCCCGCATGACATCCGGTGGTAGGGGTCGCAACGGCAATCAGGAAGGCGTCAACATCGCCTCGATCCTCATCGTCTTGCTCGTGATCATCGGCGTCGTGCGAGCCTTGCTCGTCGTGTATAAGCTCGTGCGCAAGTCGGCACGTCGAGGACTGAGCAGGCTGGAGGCCGTCATTGTAGATTGGAACCACGAGGGCGATACAGACACAGCAACGGGGGACACCGTCAGCGCGACGCAAGGTACACTGGACCAGAACGCGCATTTGTTGCGGCAAAGGCACGGATTCGTGCCCGCAGCGGACGACTGAGTTCTGCAAGCTCCACGGATGATCAATCAAATATTCACGCTTCCTTCTCAAGTCAGCTTGGTGTACATCGACAGAGGACCGGCAGCGAGCTAAAGTCGGGCTTTCGCTTGGAGAGGGGTTGGAGACGCGATGCAGATGAAGTTGAGTAGAAGTACAAGTTGTGAGAATGACAATGCTTGGGTGACGATGCGAATGCAGGAGGACGATGGGACGAAAGAAGCTCGACGAAGGCTGGTTCAAGAGATTAATGTGACTCAGAAGTAGAAGTCGGACTCGGATGCGCTGATATCTGTAGCGTCATCCTCGCCGACCTCGTCAACGAGCATCTTGACCATGTAAGGGCCTTCGAGCTCGTATCCTAGCCTTCTGTAATAATCTCGCGTTCCTACGCCCGAGATGACAGCTAGCTTGCGCGAACCGTGTTCGTCCCTGGCGATGCGCTCGGCCTGCTCCATCAGCAAGGTACCGAAGCCCTGATGCTGGAACTTTGTCGGGTCTCTGGAATGGATCGGTACTGCGCTACCGTAAGTATGCAGCTCACGCACGATCGAGCACTGACCGTCCTTGGTCAGTTCGGGTCGGTAGGTGCCCGCGGCGGAGCACTTTCGAAGTCGCAGCAGCGCAATGAGAATGTCCTTTTCCGGATCTTCATAGGCGAGGAAAGACTCCCAACCACCATTCGCTGTGTAGTCTCGACGGATGAACTCGACCTCGTCTGGTCGGACCTTGGTGTGGATCTCGTGTAGGCCGACTTCTCGATATCGGACATCACGACAGGTGACGCCGAAATCGCGCATGCGCTCCAATGCCAACTCTCGCAGATTGCCGTTCTCGACACCAGACGACACGAGCGGCATGGGAATGTCACGCTGTACTCGGTACACCCGCGTCCACGGTGGCACCAGGGCCAGGATACGTGCGATCAGATCCACCAGGAAAGAAGGAGTATAGTTCTTGTATCGACCCGTCCTCCACAGCTCGTAAAGGCCGGTGCCGCGGATGACGAGTGTAGGATAAAGCTTGAGGCCGTCGGTGCGGAAAGCCGGGTTTTCGAAGTACTCTTTGAACTGCTCCATGTCGCGCTCCACGCCAACGTTTGGAAGATCCGGCATCATGTGCGCGACGATCTTGTAGCCAGCGTCTTTGGCCAGTTGGAAGGTCTCGCAGACGGCTTTGACGGTGTGGCCTCGATTTGTGTCTCTCGCCACGTCTTCGTAGACGGACTGCACGCCAATCTCGAGTCGAGTACAGCCGTATCTGAGCATCTGGGAGAGGTGTGGTCGCAAGCAGTAATCCGGCCGCGTCTCGATGGTAATGCCGATGCACTTTGTGAGGGCACGCTCCGAGTACTTGACCGCCTCGTCGACGTCTTGACCGTTGAAGCCACTGAGAGCATTGTGAAGCTGAGCGATGAATTGACTGCGATAAGTCTCTGACAGGGACATGAATGTGCCACCCATGATGATGTACTCGACCTTGTCAACGCTGTGCCCGAGCTCTCGAAGCTGCTGTACGCGGTTCTTGGATTGCTCGTAAGGATCGTAACGAGCTCGGATGGCTCGCATCGAGGTGGGTTCGTATCCAGTGTACGACTGTGTGCTGTATTCGAAGTCGGAGTCGGGGCCGCCTGGACAGTAGACGCAAATGTTGCCGGTCAGGGCGATATGTGGGCAACGATGTGGCTTGCACATGACGGCTACGACAGCGATACCCGAGGCGCTTCGCACAGGTTTGGCCTTGAGTGCAGGCACGAGCGCTTTGCGGTATGCCTCTGGAATTGCAGCGATGATGTCGGTGAGCCTTGGTACGCCATTGTATCCGTGCCTCTTGCACGTCGTTGTGCGTATGCTGTTGAGCGAAACAGATGCCGATCGGTCGTGTGCATCGACGAGCTGTGCTGCGATGTCTGCACAGACCCGAAGCAGAAGCTCGGCTGAGTTGGCAGATGCGCCCATGCTGGGCAGACTGTTCTGTTCGTGCTGCTGAGAGCTTTCTCGAGGCTCAGAGCGGGATGCGGAAGATCAAATGCTCCCAAGATGCCTTGAGTGGTTCGAGGATGAGAAGGTGACAGGTGTGGCTGGTTGGTGAGAAGTCAAAAAAAAGTTGAGAAAAGGCTCGGCACTCGGGTTTGCCTATCCAGCCAGGCAGCACAAAAAAGCTTTGTCGTGACTTATCGGGTGAGACAGACAAACACCCCGCACGTCCCAACTCCCGCATTTCCACGACCCTAACCACCATATCATATCATTCGCATCTACTCCCGCTCGGCAAAAAAGGAATCAGACGCCATGCTCGCCGCACTTCGACCAGCTGTTCAGACGATCCGCAGATCCGCCGTTCGCGCTGCACCTCGCCCATTCGCGGGCCCTTTGATGCGAGCAGGGTTCGCTTCCAGCGTCCGAATCAACGGTGTCCAGAAGCGATTCACCGAGGAGCACGAATGGGTGTCGTTTGACGATGCTACCAACATTGGCACAGTGGGCATCACTGACTACGCACAGAAGTCCCTAGGCGATGTTGTGTTCATCGAGCTGCCAGAGGCTGGAGCTCAGGTCAAGAAGGGAGGTGAGTATCTGTTGAAGCCGCCGCGAAAGTAAAGCTCGACGGGAAACACTGACATTAAGCCTTGCCCTCCTCATCACATTGAATCATCTCTTCGAATGGCTCAGACGACATTGGAGCCGTTGAATCCGTAAGTCATGTCTGCATAAGTCGAATTGGCGATGGATTACCTGGCTAACATCCGAACCGACCTCATCCTCTGGATGTTTTCCCTGCAGGTGAAAGCCGCTTCGGACATCTACGCTCCTGTCTCTGGTCAGATCGAGGCCGTCAACGAGAAGCTCAACGACGAGCCTAGCCTGCTCAACAAGCAGCCCGAGAGCGATGGTACGTATCAGGCCAACTCTCTGCGAAAGTGAACAAGCTCTTCTGACCTGCAACCCTGGTTCCCTTTTTCCTTGTCTATCACAGGCTGGCTCTGCCAGATCAAGCTCTCCAACCCTGCCGACTTCGAGACGCTTCTTACCGCTGAGGCTTATCAGAAGATCTGCGAGAACTAAAATGGCCTTTCAACTGCTACGGATCTAGAACCGAACTACCCACTACCGTCACGCAATGTCTCTCAACAGACCCCATGGATCCTGAAACTTGGCTTTAGTCGCGGATCTGACTGCAGACCTGATTGAGCTTCGCGGTTCGTTGCATCACAAAGAACAAGCTGAGCCTTAAGAGAATGAGTCCGTGATTCGTGTTGGCAGCATTTGGGACGGCCCTCGCGGCTGAGAGTCTCCCGGAACAGACGGTCGATGTTGGCCCGATTTTCAGGTATCTCAAGGTTCCGTTTCCCGATGCTGCGCGGCTGCTAAGCTCCCATCGACAGGTGAAGAACGCAAGCAAAGTGTAACATTTGTCAGTTGAATAAAAAGGGGGACGCGGACTTCGAAATTCCAGGCCCCAAGCAACATGCACGAGACAAGGCTGGCTCCTAAATGTGACATGTGTGTTCATGTTGCCCCCCTTTCTTTTGTTTTCCGCTCGCTAGACAGGACAGCTGTTCTGCATTTCATTTCGCGGGTCAATCGCCCAGCTGCAGCCGATTGCCTTTTTTTTTTCCCATCCTCCCCGAGGCCTTGAGACCTTTTTGCTTGCAGTTGTGCTTGCTCAAAGATCGAAGTGGCTGGCTTCTTGATCGATGGGCGGCTGAGGATGATTGCGCCGCTGCTTGCCATGATCCGCAGAAGCGCTGAGTTGCGCAGAGATGAATATCCGTCGTCGACCGCCGCTCTTTTGCCATGAAAGTGGCTTGCTTTGCTTTGCTCAAACCGGCCTTCGATGAGGCGCATGAATCAAGTGGGGTGTTGCCTCTGTTGCTGCTTTGTCCTCGAACCCACCTCCCTTGCAGCCGCCACATTGGTCTAAACAAGAGGCGAGCAGAACCGAGGATCGCAGTGACCTTCTGCAGGAAAGGGCCTGTAACCTTTGGAAGGCGGCTTTCCGAGTGCGCCCCAAGCGTAAGGGATGGTCTTCGGTTGAGCGATGAGCGCTGCGGCGGGCTCCAAGGGTCGGGACTTTCCGAGTGTCTCTGATTCCCGCGACTCTCTTTTTCTCACGCCTGGAATCAAGCAAGGCAAGGCCGAAAAAATTTAGAGTTCTGGTTGCCTTGACATGTTGCCAAGAGGCTCCGCTCTGTGTCTATGGTCGAGGCTCGGATCCCTCCCTCTTTGCAGCTCGGATCGTTGCGACGGCTTGAAGAGTGGGTCGTTGTCACTTTCAGCATGCGGCTGTTGGTTTCAAGGCAATGCACGCGCTCTGAAGCGCTCTGCAGATTGCTGCGCCCGTCTGACGTGACAGACGAAAAGAGGACAATCGTTGGCTGCAGGTGTGACAGGCATTCAACTGCCGTTGCGAGGCTGCACTTCGCAAGCTGTCCTCGCATCAAAATGAATTTCTCTCGCTGCGCAGCGCCGCTGGCTTGACGCCCACCGCGTTGAGCCCTCGCTGGTGGTTCGCCCTGCTGCAACGCCCGTTCCCACGTTAGCTGCAAGTCAACGGCTGTAACAGCGAACGATCCAGACGCGCTTCTTGCCTTGCCTTTGCTCATGCACCTTGGCTTCCCATTTGCCGCTTCTCTTCGCTCCTTCCTCGTCTTCTGTGTCCCTCGCCTCCCCGACTTCTGCGCTGCACTGCGCTTGTGCGTGTAGCTTTTCGGTCAAGAGTCCGTCGCGAACAAGCGCGCTTCTACGCCTCGCTGCAAAAGCTTTGCTTCCCGCCCATTTTAGGGTTCAGCAAGCCTTCCACCCAAGATACCTGTCAGCCTGCTACATATACCTTTTGGCTTGAACGTCAAACCCACCGTCGCCATCCCGACCACCTACCTTCTCTCAACACTGTGTTCCGTTTGGACCGACTCGCTCTGTCTTGCACCATAGACCTTCGTTCTGGTCTCGTACACCTCGTCATCGCAATCGGCGCTATTAGCAACTCGTTCGCCCCAGCTCACCCTCGCCAGACTCGTGCTGTACACCCAGCTGCACTCACTCAAGATGGCGGACCTCATGCCCAAGTTCCCTTCCATGGACCTCTCGTAAGTACACTACGCTCAGCAGCTTGAACATTCTAACAGCGCGACATAGACTGACAACGTCATCATCCGTTGCGATTCCCCACTCACACACCGCAGCTTGGGTTGCATGTACATTGGTGTCATGCTCAACGTTTGGCTCTACGGTTTCTCGATCGTGCAAGCCTACATCTACTATGTCAACTTCAAGAACGACAAGCCCTTCATGCGATACTTTGTGCTCTTCCTCGTCGTCGCCGACACCATCAACGCCGTCTTCGATCAGGTCTTTATGTACCAGTACCTCGTCTCCAACTTTGGCAACCTCACGTACGCCACCAAGAGTAACCGCGCCTTTGCTGCCGATCCCGTCATGACCGGTATCATCGCCTTCTCCACCCAGCTCTTCTTCGCTTGGCGTGTCTACAAGCTCATGCACTCCAAGATCATGCCCGCTTTCATCAGCGTCGGTGCGCTCATCTCGCTTCTCAGCGCTATTGGCACTACCGTTGGTGTCGAGATTGTCCTCTTCTTCAAGGAGTTCCAGAAGTTTCAGGTGGTGGTCATCTTGTGGCTCGGCTTTGCCGCGCTGACCGACGTCCTCATCACCGGATCGCTCGTCTTCACGCTCAACAAGTCGCGAACCGGTTTCGCCGCCACGGACGACGTCATCACCAAGCTCATCAGGATGACGCTCCAGACGGGTGCGCTCACCACGCTGTTTGCCATCATCGATCTCGTCCTTTTCCTCGCTTCCACGACCACGCTCCACCTGGTGTTCAACCTGCCGCTCGCCAAGCTCTACGTCAACTCGCTGCTCTCGACGCTCAACGCGCGAGTCACCATCGGCCAGGGTGCTCAGCAGTACACTATGGAGGGCTCCATCAGCGACAATGCTCGTCGTGGCATGTCGACCACGCGTACCAAGCGCTCGGGCGCTTTCCGCCCCGGTGGAAACAAGCAGCCCACCATCATCCGCACTCAGGCGTCGCTGCACGACGATGTCGAGAACGGTCTCGGTGGTTACAACAGCCAAGACAATTTCGAGACTACCGGAGTCCACATCAAGACCATCGAGGAGACGTTTGAGGAGCGACACGACGGCGATGGTCTGCGTGGCTACCCGAGCTCGCAAGACAGCTCGCTTCCTGTGCTCGAAAAGAGCAGCCGCAGCGACAAGGACTCTCTTTGAGTCGTCGCAGCCTCAAAACCGTGATTCCTTTCCCGTCTTGTGTACCTTGCCGCCGTCGCCCCTTGGAAGGGACGGCAAGCATACCCCTCGCAGCGAAGAGAGGGAACTGGGGTTTCCTCTCTCGATATCGCCTGTCTGTCACTTGTGTCACCTTTTGCATTTACATTCCCTCTCGTCGTCGCAATTCGAATCCTTTCGTCACTGTCGCAACCCTGTCCGCATTTGAGATCTGTGTCAATGAGCTAGACAGCATGAACACCGACAGCTTATCAGTGGGCCGCAGAGGTAGACGCAATGGCTCGATTGAGATACATTGAGAGGGCGCTGTCACGTGCGCATCCTGATACTAGCGAACCCATCTCCGCGAGAGCAACGGTGTGCATCGCAGTGACAGGGATGCAGTGATAACCGGTAGAAATTGTGATTCCTGACGGACGACACGGACCTATCCGAGCGAGTTCAACACCAAAAAGGAGCGTTGGTTGGCTGACCCAATACATAACGATTTTTTATGCAGCTGATCAGTCTCGATGCTCATTTTCACGCCCGTGCGATTCCACCTTTTCTGGACAAGAAGTTTACTCCACCTTGATCGACCGTTACTCGCTCGCTTCATCTTCCATCTCGCAGCTCGAGACGAGGCTTTGGTCGGCTTCTGTGCTGCTGTCCGCCATCGTACAGAATCTCAACCTCACCTCGCAAGATATTTCGACGAACAACGGCAGGCATACACGTCGATGACATAGCGCCCACATCCGATGTACACACAAAGTTGCAGCCACTATGGCTGCTCTGATCAACGGGAACCGGCAGCAGCAGGAGCAACGATAGATCAATATCAACCACAGGCAGGTCCATCACGGCTTCGTCCAACCGCAGCAGCAGCATCTTCGTCTTCATCAGCATCGCGGTCTCGCCCTTACCCCATCCATTCCACTCAAGAAGCCTCACCTTCGCTTTACAAACGCACCACCGACTACGCGCGCAGCTTGCAATGGACCAAAGAGGAGACCGACGCATTCCTCCTCCAGAACCGCACCGTCGTCACCGCGGGCACCGCCTCGCTCGTCTCCACGGCCGCCTCCTTCCCGTTCGACTCGGTCAAATCGCGTCTCCAGGTGCGCGACTATCCGTCAATATGGGCCTGTGCCAAAGCCGTCGTCCGCGAAGAGGGCTTCCGCGGGTTCTTTCGCGGTGTAACCATCCCCTTGATCACCATCTCGTTCGTTAGAACCTCGTCCTTCTCCATCTACTACAACACCAAGGCGTTTCTGCATCGCAACGACATCTTCAATGATTCGTCGCGATTGCTACACACCGCCCTGTCCGGTGCGGCTGGAGGCGCGACGAGCGGCATCATCATCTCGTGTGGATCGGCGCCGTTCGAACTGGTAAAAGTGCAACGCCAGCTGGAGTACCTTATCGCGGTGCAGAAGGGGTTGGTGAAGAAGAACACGGCCAACGGCGGAGGGAGGACGTTCGTCCCGCAATCCGGCTTTCAGGCCGCCGCCAACATCTATAAGAACTTCGGAGGCGTCAAAGGCTTCTACATGGGCTTTCCCCTGCACATGGCGAGGGACACTTTCGGCACGGCGCTCTACTTTGGCTTCTACGACTCGATCCGCAAACTCGTCACTCGCCACTCCACCTCCGACTCGATCTCCGGCCCAAGCCTGTACGGCATCCCAGGACCCGTCGTATCGTTCCTCTCAGGTTCCTCGGCCGGCATTCTGTCATGGATGATCCTCTACCCCGTCGACCTGATCAAGACCAAGGTGCAGCGCGACGCACTCGCCGGCAACCCAAAACAATTCACCGGCTGGCAGGTGTTTATGCACATGATCAAGGAGAGGCCGCCAATACAGCAGGGCAGCGATGGCAAGAAACGCATGCTCAAGACGGATACGTTCTTGGCGAGGTTTTTGCGGTTGTATAGGGGGTTGGGCGTGTCGGCGTTGAGGAGTTTCATCTCGCACGGTCTGACGTGGACGCTGATTGAGACGATCTCGGGCAAGATTACCGAGAGGACGGGGCAGAGCGTCTCGTATGCGCCAGATAGTCGGCGGGAGGTGTAGCGTCGTCGAGCACGTCTTAGAGGCACGGATAGAAACAGCCGAATTCACACCCTCACCCGGACCAACAGAAGCAGCCTCGGATCCGTCACTGTGACTGAAAGCGTTCGGTGAGGATTGAGCTCTCACACTTCCACTTTCAAGCTGTGTCCACAAGCACACTGACAAACGCTTCACGGCCTTGATGCGCTGGGTTCAGACTTGTTCTACGGATGAAACGGCCTCGCATTTCGAGCAGAGATCACTGACCCGACAGCAGACGCTGCAGCTCCTGCGGCGTATATCTCTTCTTCTCCGTCGGTTCGGCCGGGATGAGAATCGCAGCCACCTTCCTGCCTTCTTCGGAGAGCATGTTGAATGTCGATGCTGCGTCGTGCTGATCGTTCAAAACCAAGTGGGAGATGTTCATCGAATGGTCAGCGCACTGGTGAGCGTCTTGTGTGGCGGGGGTGGGGACTTACGGTACTCTGTACATCCAGCTGGATGCCGAGCTCGTTGATCCACTGGCGTATCGGTGCGGGTGGAGGAAGTACCCTCTTTCCGGTTCCGAAGAGGATGATCTCCGGCCGCTCATCTACGAGCTCAAACACCTTGAACACCTCCTTAATCCTCTCACTCACTCCCAACTTCTTCCCCTTTTCCACCTTCGTGCCCAACCAATCCTCCCATCCAATCCCACTGGGAACGGCGTAGTCCTGGTTCAGCTTCGGATGTTCCCACAGGAACACCTGGTTGTTCAGGATCACAATCGGCTCCGATAGCACCAGCCCATCGGCGAGGGTGAGCGAGGTAGGCGAGGTGGAAGCGATGGAGATGGTGGTGTTGGGAGAGGAGGATTCGAGGATGTTGAAAAAGTCATCGTAGACGGTTCTGTGTTGGCCTGTGTTCGGTTTGCCGCCGGGGTCGTCGGAGGGAAGGCGATGGGAGGATGTCGTGCTGAATGACGAGGTTGCGACTGCTACTGCCGCTGCTGTTGGTGTTGGGATGCGGGGACGCAGGGTGGAGCGAGCCGCGCTCCGAGTGAGGGCGCTGCGAAGCGAGATAGCTGCTCTTGTGGTCGTCATGGCGTCCTGAGCGTCGAAAGCAAAGATTGTTGGCAGGAGGCAACGTCGGCAAGAAGCTCGAGGAGCTGTCAAAAGCTTCGCATGTGGAGTAAAACAGTCTGGTGTAAGCGGCGGTGCGCGAAATTCGACGTTGTTAGAGCATTGACGAAGGAGGATTCCATCTCAAGCTCACCATCTCGCACTCACAGCACCAGCAGACATCAACGATGAAGACACATTCGAGCACTCACACGCTGACGGTCACTCTTCTGCATTCCATTCAGACACCATCCTCCTGTCAGCCAGTCGCCACACCCTCCCTCTCCCCCGCCTCCCCCCTCCTCTTCCGCTCATGAGTCTTCCTATGCCGACTCGCCTGGTCCGGCCGGCTAAAACACTTGCCGCACTCCTCGCACCTAAACGGCTTGTCCCCCGTATGCGTCCTCACATGCTTGGTCAAATTGCTGCTCTCCGCAAACGCCTTCCCACACCCCGGATAGCCGCATACAAACGGCTTACTCCCCGTATGAGTCCTTTTATGAATCGTCAACGACCCCGCTACACTGAACGCTTTGCCGCAGCCAGGGTGGTCGCAGACGTACGGTCGTTCGAGGGTGTGTGTGCGCATATGCTGTGCGAGGGTGTTTTGCTCGCTGAAGCGTTTGCCGCACTCGCTGCACTTGAACGGTCGATCGCCCGTGTGCGTCTGGATGTGACGGAGGACTTTTTGCTTCTGCGAGAACTTGGCACCGGATAAGTGCCGGGGGCAGCCGACCCATCGACATTCGTACTCGGCTTTGCCGGAGCCAACGTGCGCGAGCTCGATGTGATCCGTTAAGGCAGAATGCGAGTCGAAGGATGCCGAACAGCCTTCCCAGCGACAAACGAGGTCTGGCTCGCTGGAGGATGCCGCGCTGTCGACCTCGCTGTTCTTGCGCTTCTTGCTGTTCCACCTCGATGCTGCTGCGCCAGGGTTCGGGCTCGTCAGGGCGACGCTGCCGGTATACGGAGACGATGGAGTGGGAGGCGCGAAATGCTGGTGCCCCTTGAGTGAGACCGGCGCTGCAGCGTGCTGGCCGAGATGATCCTGTAGCAGATGCTGGAGGATGGCGAGCGAGATCTTGTCATCCGCACCTGATACGTGGTCTGCCTTCCACAGCGCCTCTTCGGTCGTAGGCGTGAAAGTGCCCACTTCGAGCTTGTCCGGCATCGATACCTGGTGACAGTCCTTCCAAAGACATTCGAGATGGTCATCCCCGCTCTGCTCTTTGGCCATGAAGTGCGTTTCGGGACGAGCGCCCGACTGCATCCGTTGTGCCGTTGATCCAAACACGCCATTCTCTGCGACGGGCGACGGCAGAGGGTCGGTAGACGCATTCTTGCGGACAAGATGCGAGTGGTTGACGTGGGCCACCAGCTCTTCCACGGTCCAGAAACGCTCATTGCAGCCGCCCCACTGACACAACTGCGGCCTTGCATCTTGCTGTGTGCTGTTGTGCGGTGCGGCATGCGCTTGCATTTGATGTTGCGGCAGAGTGTCGGTGGACATCCAGTGCGAGTGCGGAGCCGAGGTCTGGCATCCAGTAGAATCGCACAGCGTCATGGCAGGAGGTAGACACCCGCCTTGACTGCTGTGCAGATGCGGCTGCTCGAATGTACAGTCGTTCCAGGACTGGAGCTCGGTGAGAATGTCTTCAAACGAGACGGCGGCGGCAGGGCTGTGACGATGCTTGTCAAACATGGAGGTGCCAGCGATGTGGTCCTTGTAATGAGGTGTCGTGGGGTGCATCATGGTCGAGGACCATGGCATGGCAGGTGACGCAGACACAGGTTGTGGAGTTGCTGTTGTGGAGACAGTTGATGCACGTGAGCCTGGCTGGTTCCTCCCGCCTGGCGAGGTATGATGAGTCGCATTGGTGATGATGCTTGACGATGGGGTGTCGGACAACGGTGGCGGCGGCGCTGCCGCGGTCTGGGCCTGATGGTGCGAGTGGAAAGTGTGGATCGCAGGACTTGCTGCCTCTGCAGGTGAGGTGTGAGGAGCGTTGCACGGATACGGCGTCGAGCCAACACAACACTGCTCTACGGTCGGAGGCATCGAGCAGCAACAGCAATCGAGAAGCTCTTGAAAGCTGCTGTATAGCTGTCCACCTTCGGCGGTGCCCGTCGATTTGAGTGATCCCCGACACTCTTTGCATTCGCTGTGTGGGTTGTGAGTAGCTTGAACAGTGTGGGCGTGGGCTTTGGAGTTGGACGGAAGAGTCCCATCGCAGACGGTGGCGGCATCCTTGTTCGAGCCTGACAGAGCTTCTGTGTCGCAAGCGTCATCGTCACAGCAGGTGGATACGATGGGCACAGCAAGTGGTCCGGATGGGCAGTCGCCCGAGGCGGAACACGGTGATTGCGAACATGGCGAGCCGGGAACATCGACGCAAGCAGTGTCGTCACAGCACGCAATGGCCGTAGAGCAGGGGACTGCGCTTGTCGAGGAAGAAGCGGCTCCACAAGTGGGTTGCGTGCAGACGCTTGAGATGTGATGAATGTCTGAACAAGGCGAAGAAGGAGCCGACGAGGTGCAGTCTGTGCAGTCCGTGGCGCACGAGACGCGCACGGCCGAGTGGTCCTCATCGCAGCAAATGATTGTGCCGCAAGCTGGAGTGAGGGCCGTGAGCTGCTTAGACTGTTGCGACGGAGGCGGCGATCTGGACGACAGCCTCTTCTTAACAGGTGGGCCCATGGTCCCGGCGTTTCGCGAGGATCGCTGATGCTGGATAGCCGACGACGGCGACAACAACACACCTTCCGTTGACGCCGCCATGGTGATGATAAGAGTTGGATGCTTATTGGGCGTTTCGCATCGGGTCGAGTGGATCGCTGGTTCGAGAAGAGGATACGTTGGAGATGGATGCTGTGGCTGGAGGGGCTGCTTCGTATCGACCTTTGAGCTCCGAGATCTTTGAGAGGCAGAAAAAGTTGGAGGCAGGTCTTCCGGGTCGAGGTCACGATAAACTTTAGAGCTGCGCAGCAATCAGGACTAACGCTTGCGCTGGGCCCCAGGTTGGCTGGATGAAAGGATCGGCTCCGAGGTTGAGGAATAAGGTGCTGCGCCGTTTACGAGACTGCAAAGAGTAGCAGAGCTGACCGAGCTGGAACCAAAGGGCAAGTCAGAACGGCGGGAGAAAATTCGAACCGCTGGCTGCTTCGAGAGGAGCGACGGGATGGAATGGCTGATTCAACCAAGCTGAGCTTCACGCCTGTTTCAAGACGGGCTGGCCGACTCTACTTGTTCAAGCAGGGCGGGAGGCGGCCGAGTTGCTGGGAGTGAGAAGCATCGCCAAGTCAGAAGAGATACGCGAGAAGTGTGTACCCTGCTGGTTATGTCGCTGATAACCCTGGCCGAAAAGATCGCCCTCGAAGCAACGCTGATTTGCAATGCAATTTCGGCAGCGCGAAAAGCTCTCTCACTCGCTCTAACACCTTGCGTCTTTTCCCCGGTCGCCTCAGCTGATAGCTTGAGCAACACTCCGTTCAAGTCTCTGCCAATACACGAAAACTGCTGATGCACACACACGACATCTCATTAGGCTGCGTTCGGTCTATGACTCTGCCGCGAGAGCTTTCTGGTAGAGCAGAGGCGTGTATGCTGATGTGACAAGGTATGTACAGAGGGTGCCTTTTACGTTGGTCGTGTAGACAAATTTTCGCTACCAGTGCAGCTCAGATCAGGTCCCACAGCGGGTCGTCCGATCGAATACCTTGCTTGCGAGTAGCACCGGTTCGCAATGGCTTGGGTGCGGGAGCCGATGTGAAGCTGTAGCCCTCCAGCGCGTTGTCCACGGCCTGCTGCGAGTAAGGCTGTGCTGGGACTGCTGGTGTGGGCTTTGGCGCAGCCTGCTGCCGTGCCGAGCGAGAAGAAGAAGCGAGACCACCGATGATGAGCGAGCGAAGAGCATCGCCTGTCAATGGCTCAGAGGGCGCCTTGGATGCGGCCGAAGTGGAGGAAGCAGAACCGCCCTTGGGAGCGGCCTGCGAAGGGCCAAGAACAGCAATGCCTCCTTTGGGCTCCTTGAACGAGCCAGTGGGCGACTTGGCCTTGCCCAGGAAGGCGAGAACGTCACCCTTGGTGATCATACCTCGCACGCCGGTTCCCTTGATCTTGCTCTCTGCGTCCTCGATGCCGTTCTCGGCGATGAGACGCTGCACAGAAGGGAAGAGGGGACCCTTGAAGTGGTGGTGTGCGTTGGAGCTGGAAGAGCCTTGTGTAGAGGCAGCTGCCGAGCCGGTCGAAGCGGCAGTCTGGGTGGATGGTTCTGGCGCCGACTTGTCGGAAGTCTGCTTCGACTTGTCATCGCTAGGCGTGCTGGAAGGAGCTGGTGCCGCCTCGTCCTTGGGCACTTCCACGTTCGAGATATCGTCGCCCTCCTCCGCAAGCATCGCAATGGTCTTGCCGACGTCCACATCCTTGCTTCCATCCTGCACGATGATCTTGGCAAGCACACCATCGTCTTGAGCCTCGACATCCATCGTAGCCTTGTCCGTCTCAATCTCGAGAAGAACGTCACCCGCGGAGAATGCTTGGCCTTCCTTGACCTTCCAAGCAGCGATACCGCCCGAGGTCATGGTGGGAGACATGGCCGGCATGGCGAACTTGCTGATCGCGTTCTGCACCGACGAGGTGGACAGTGCTCGAGTGGCCATCGCAGAGCGCGAGCTCGAGCCGGCGACCGCCAAGAGCCTCGAAGCGGGCGTGAGGAGGGATCGTGATGCCGACATGTTTGATAGTGGCACGCAGAGGCCTGAGTGACTGGACCGTCCTTGAGGATGATGGTTGGGACCGAACGAGATGAACGCGACGATGATTGAGAAGAAATCGAGACTTCGGACCGCAACACACACTTCCAAGCTCGCTCAAATTCCACCTGCAGATTTGGCCGACGTTGGTTTGCAAAGGCAAATCGATTAAGCAACACACTCAGCGTCGAGCGCGTTTTCCTATTCCGCTCCAAACCAAGCAAAAATGAAATTCACCGTCAAAAAAGGGTCTCCAGGCTGCAGCGAGAGAGGCTTTGTTGGGAGGCGTGCAAGCCGAAGTGTACCCGATAGACGATTGCGATTCCGTTCGACGGATAGACCCTGACGAGATGTTCCGAACGGCGGACCTCTCCAGCCAGACGACCTTGGACCTGGAAGCAAGCAGCCGCAACTAGATCTCTCGAGTCTATGCGACACGGTGTGGCGGGATGCGCTGACAATCCGAAGCTTGTGACAAACTCAGACGGTCCCTATGATGCTTTCTCGCCAGATGGGTCAATGACCGCTTCGACATGCTCGGTTACAAGCGACTGGATTGTAAATAAGGTGATTGACTGCAGGCTTCACTCCTTCTTGGACTTCTTGGACTTCTTGTCGTCCTCGGTCTTGACCTTGCGCTTCTTCTCCTTCTTGTCCTTGCCGTCCTCTGTCGCTTGACTTGCTGGCTCGGCTGCTGTTGATTCCGTCGTCGCGCGACTACCTGCTGGCTTGCTATGAACCGCGAAAAGGCCAGAAAAGAAGATGTCTCACAGGGTCAGTACTGTCTCCGCTGTGAAGAACGAGGAAGTGTAAAGCATGATACGTACAAGTTGCCCTTCAAAAGGCTCCACGGCTGTTGTGGCAGCTTCTTCTCCTCGAATGGGTTGCTCGTCTCCTTCATCCTCTCCGACTTGCTCGTCTCTGCAGGCGAGGCGATCGACAGGTGAAGGCATCTTGACACTTTGACAGGAGCAAGCACCAGCTTTCCTGCCTCCGCACCTTCACCTGCCGGTACGAGCAATTTCAGGCTCTCCAACTCCGACGCGGCTCCGTGACCCGATGCGATGCTGGGCTCTTCCGCAGCAGCAGCCGTCTCGGAAGCCATGGCGATCAGTTGCGAGTCGGCGCTCGATTGGGTCTTCTTCGCTTTGCCTTTCAGTGCAGATGCGACCGAGGCATAGAAGTTGTATGTGGCCGAATGATCCGACGGGGTGATGGGCACTTGGATCGTCCCTAGCGGCTTGGATGCCGTCTTCTCGTCTGCCGAATCGCGAGGCAGATCAATCACGACACCGTCCAGCTGTGACGGCGACAGTCCAGCCGGGACGCGTACTGCCCATAGTTGCTGTGCGTTCGAAGCGGAGAGCTTCTTCTGGAGGAAGGGTGAGGACGACGAGAAGGGGACCGGATCGAAGCCTCTCGGTGGACGATAGCCAATGTTGGAAAGGTTGCGAGAAGCAGGGAGCTTTGTTGCGGAGACCGAAGCCGTCTGCGCTTCGACGGACGAGCCGCCCGAGCTGGACGAAGAGGAGCTCGATTCGGAGTCGGAGCGGGATCGTTTTGACATTGTGTGATGATGTGCTGGTGATGGTGCTGACACCCAGGAGTCCAGTGTGCGATGGATCGAGTTGAATGATAGGACGGTCGAAGCTCCATACGAGGAAGAGTCGGCTTCGATTTTGAACTTTTGCTTGCAGCTGCTCGACTTGTTCCAAAAAATTTGGAGAGAGACATCAGCATTAGTCAGGCTTATGTGATTGTGGCCCTCCACTTCACCCGGGACTTGTTACACGATATTCGAACGACTTCCCCGCTATCGTGGCGACAGGCACAACGTGAAAGCGGCGACCGCAAACACCCCGTTCTTGTTGCGTCACGGAGTCGAAGCGGCAGTATCGGATAGCCTCAGCAAGCGCAATAACCCGTTGGCATTCCACCTCCCCACCATCTCCGCCGCAACCAAGCCAACTCCTGCGACGCCAAGATGGATCTCGTCCAAGGCTTCTTGGAAAAAGTCGGCGTGCAGATGCCCGACACCAAGACGCTCTCGCTCTTGGGCACGCTCATCTGCGTCGGCCTCACCGTCCCTCTGGCAGTCATGTTCCATTTCTCCGCTCGTCCACGCACCCAGCGTCTTAAGATCTACGAGGAGCGCGTGCTCATCCTCGGTGCCTCCAATGAAAAGGGGGTCGGTGAAGCGCTCGCTCTACAATATGCTCGTCGTGGCTGTCGCGACCTCATCCTTGTTGGGCGAAACTTGCAGGGGCTCGAAGCTGTCAAGAAGCGGTGCATCGAGCAAGCGGTCGAGGGAGAGGAGTACAACATGGCCGACGAAGCGCCGGGTGACGAAGCCAAGCAGAAACCCGAGTCGCGAATTCACTGCATTGCCGCTGATTGTGCCAAAGCGGAGGATGTGGATCGGCTCCGCAAGCAGATCTCGGCCAAGTTCAAGGGTCTGGATACGCTGCACATCTGTTTTGGCGTGTCGGCCCTGCTGCCTCTGCTCGGCGTAGCAGGCGTAGACCCCGTTCGACCCACTGGCAAGCAGCAAGCTACCAAGGTGTACCCAGACAAGTCTGGCCTCGAGGCAGTGCAACAGGCAGTCGCCAGTGCATCCAACGTCAACGTCGCAGGAACCGCTGTCTGTCTAGCGGCTTTCCTCCCCATGCTTCAGACTACATCTGCTCTGCCCGCGGTCGTCCTCATGTCATCAGCTGCTGCGCTGTTCGCTACACCCACTCGCTCGGTCTACGCCGCGACAAAGTCGGCGCAGCTGTCGCTCTTCCGATCGGTCGCCATCGAGTCGCAAGCCCATGCCGAGGCAGCGCCAGCTGCTTCAGGAAAACGTCGGTCCAAAGTACGCTTCCTCTCGATCTGCCCTGGTACCATCGCCACCTCCTTCCGCCACTCGGCGGTCGATCTGGACCACGGCAAGGACGAAATGCCGCAAGACCTCGCCTGGGTCAAAGGCGAAAAGATGCTCACATCGGAAGACGTCGCGGAAAAGACCATCTTTGCCGTCGACAGGTACAACGAAGGCGTCATCACCTTGCCGCCCTTCTACGCATTCGCTACGTGGGTCGACAAGGTCTTTCCCAGCTACATTGCCAGGATGGCTCGAAAGAAGTATGCGTATTGATTGTTGTACCAAGGGAAAGATATAGAAGCTGCTGTCCAATGTATCAGTGATTCCGAGACTGTCGCTTGCGGTGTTATCGGTCGTCTGCAGGCTCTTGTTCGTCTGCACCAGAGATAGCCGCGAGACTCGAAGTGAAGTCGGTCTTGCCTCCACGTTTGGCGAAATCGGAAAGATCGCTGAGGATCCGCAAGGTTTTTGAGAAAAGACGAGTGAAAGCAATGTCCCACTGTCCAATCGCATCGGACAGACTGAAGTTGATGGACCCCATCTCGGAACGACTCATCTTGGCGTTGCCATCGGCGCCGTCTGCGTCGGTTTCTCTGTCTGTGCTTGGTGCGCGTGGTCGTTTGCTTGGTAGCCCGTCAGCGCGAGGCTCATCGATTTGTGCTGGATCCGAATCAATCTCTCGCTTCCTTTTGATGTGGGCATCGTCGGAGGTGACAGCCTCCACCGTGCCGAGGACGGATGCTCCCAGCTTCTGTGTCGACTCGCCTTGAGCTGCACTTCGAGCCTTTGCGGGCGGATCCTCGTCTTCCTCGTCGTCGTCTTCGTCTGGATCGATCTTGCGGTCGAACAAGTCTTGATAGTGTTGATGCTCCTGGGTGTCTTCAGCCGCGTCATATCCCTCCTCTTCCTCCGGTGGCTGCTCTCCAATCGCCACATCTTCGAAATCAGGATCTTCATCGTCTCCCGTCGGATCATCGCCGACATCTGGATCTTGCTTGATCTCGAGCGCTCCCTCAACAGTGTTGTCGCGCGGCTCGTCCTGCGCGACATCGTCCTCTTGCATGATCGGCGGAGCAGGCGCATCGAGCTCGGATCGCATCCAAGAGAAGAGCTTGTCGCGCGAGGAAATGGCAATGTTGCGCAGTCGAATCTGGTCAGTCACGCCCACGGTGCGGTTGCCTCGTCCGCCGTGGATCGGTAGGCTTTCTCTCGGCGCGTTGCTGGCAGAGGCAGAGGCGCTCGATGCAAACCTGCCATCGATAGCGGGTGAGGGTACGAGACTGCTTGTCGAGTGACTGACACGCGATACTTGCGGGTTGCGAGACGGAGCATGACGGTCAGAGCTGGGCGCTGTGGCTGAGTCTGCCGTGTCTGTCGACTCTGGGAAGGCGTTCTTGGCATTGCTGAGCGCAACCGGAAGATTGATGAGGTTGCCTCTGAGCACGGCAGCCCACAATCGATCGACGAGATCCAGCGTCTGGAGTGTGAGATTGAGCTGCTTCGCTCGTGAGGCGATATTATGCTGTCTTTCCTCTTCTTCGTCCGAGTCCGTATCGTCGTCGCCGTCCGAAATGGGTTCAGCGTCGTTGCTTGCTTGGTGCAACTCCTTCTTTTGACGCTTTCGATGCCGTTTCAGTGCCTCGGTCTCCATAGCCAAACTGTATCCGCTGATACCATCGCAGAGGTCCGTCGAGCATCGAAGTAGATAGGAGACAAGGAGGTTAGTGCTACCAGCGCCGTACGGGGGGACGCGGGCCAGCACCCCGAGCAACCTCATCCATTCTGCGAGGTAGCTCGTCAATGTATGTAGTGACGAGGATGGATCGAAGCGCTTGCGGTAGCCTCGTGTGATGTCTTCCAGTGCGCCGTCGAGGAAAGATCTGAGCTTGGCCTCTTGTTTGCTGCTGAGCGGTTTCGGAGTGGCAACCGAGTCTGGAATGTGATGATCGTCGCTGTCGCTTTGCTGAGGCGCGGGACGGCCGCCTGCCGCGTCAAATTCGAAGACCGTTGACAAGTCATCAATGATGAAGCCGCCACCTGACTGCATCCCTGCGATGACAAGAATGGGACGATTGTGTGGGAAAGGATCGAGGTGATGATGTCGGAAGGACCGAAGCAGCACGGGCCGTCCGAGATGGCTTTTCTCACGGTCAATCAGTCACTCGCCTCCACTTTCGGGAGAGAGCGCCGCCTATCGCCTTCCGTGACAAAACAAGGGTCCAGGCGTGCATGAAAACTCAGCCTAGAAGAAATGAAACTTCACCAGCGAGTGTTGCGCAGGAGACAGCATTCGAGGTCGACTGAAACAGTGGCTTCAAGCCTGCTTTCTCCCAAAGGGAGCATCAGGCCATCGCACGATCCCGTCTCTCTTTACCTAACAAGCAAGGCTCGGCATCGACGAACAAGCGCATTATGGCGCAGCAGCTCACAGCAAAGTTCGGGTCACAGCCGCAGATGCTCAGACGGCTCCGCCATAATCGACGATGACGAGCGGTCCCATCATCTGGTCCGAAACAAGACAAGAACTATGCGAGAGCCTCCCCTACTATCGAGCCTACCAGACCGGCTGCTACGTCACAAGCTCGCTCGGTCGACCACCGTCCATCTCAGAAACCAAGCTTGATCGCAAGTCTGCCATCCTCAAGGATACGGTGCCATACGGCTACCTGCTCGCAGGCTGGCCGTCACGTCGTGATGCGTGGGATCATAACGGCAGAGTCATTATCTCTCACGGCGGCGGCAAAAGCGAGGTGGACGATGCACCATTGACCTCTCTCGACGCTCCCAAAGCATCCCTTAAACAAGACCAATCGTCGAGCGACAACACGATCCGAGCTCTCCTGCACTCATCTCGACACAGACTCCCCATCGTGCTGATCGCTGCCGATAGCTATGCGCTCTTGCCCTTCAAGCTGTCATGTTCGTATGCGGTGTTGGGCTGGTATCTCATCACCGACGGCTGGGCAGAGCGAGAGAATACTAGCGACGACGCCGGCTTTGTGAGGTGGAAGTTTCGCTTCGAATGGATCCCAGCGCAGGGAAAGTGCTGGTGGGAGCTTCCTCCCGGTTCCGCTGGCGCTTCATGGGATCCACGCCAGCGTACTGAACTGTTCACCAAGGCACAGCGGAAACTGTTCAAGCACATCCAGGGGAAGAGCGGTACGGATTCTGCGTCTAGCTCTGCCGCATCATCTCGAGCATCTTCTGTCCTTCCAGGAAACTCGTCTTCGAAAGTCACCAGCAGAGGGGACAGAGAGCGGCTTCTGTACGGTCCGATACGAGTCACCGCCGAGCTGGTCTCCACCGTAGCTTTCAATCACGAAGCAGAGGTGCCGTGCAACCTTGCCAACGCTGCCACCTGCCTCTGCTGCCGATCTCCCAGCCCGCTCGTATACACCGCTGGCTGGATGTGCCTTCAACCTGACTGCTCGTCCTTCTTCCTGCTACCCTCACGTCAGCGTCCAAACGAAGACACCTTAACCTTCAGCGAGAGCTTCTTGCAGCCCCGAGACCGCCTGATCAACGACGCATTTCCGAACGGCCGACCGCCTTTCTCCCTCATCCCCACCCGACCTTCCTCTCGATCCATGGACCAAGCACGCGGACTATGGTGTCGCAAATGTGGTCGCCTCAGCTGCCGCGAAGTCATCTTCCAGCCGCGATGCGCCCACTGCGGACACCGAATTGGCAAGTGGAAGCCTCTCCCTGTCGTGGCACCACCTCGGCTGTCTCGCAGCCCGTTCGACTTTTCAGCGGCGTCGGACCGGACGGAGGGTCTCATCTTTGACCCGATCATCAGCCCAAGCTCGGGGATCGAGCTGGCGGTGCGGAAAGCGAACGGGCTGGCGATGTACACGTTCAAGTTTCCGGCGATGTTTGGCGATTGCCGAGTGCACCTCATCCAGGCGGATATTGATGGGGGAGCTCAGGAGTCGGAGGCTGATCAGATCTTTGCGGAGTTTCAGAGGCTTACCTGGCCGAGCGAGGTGGAGTCTCGGGTCAAAGATGAGGCGGCGACGGCTGACGGGAGGGCAGAGTCTACTCCGCGACTCGTCAACCCAATGGAAGACAATCCGGAAGTCTCGAAAGGAATAGAGACTGAGCCTTCAAGCACGTCGCCATCGCTCTCCACCGACTTTACCGCTCCAGCATCTGACCCACGTCTACCTCCTCCTAACACTATTCCTCGACTAGTCCCCTTCCGCCGGCACGTCCTCAAGAACCACCTCGGCGGGCTCGGCCGGATGCTCACCCAACAGTTCACCTGCAACTACGGCGTCGCCTACAAGCACGTCGTGGCTATGGGCACCGAGCCGCTCTCCCCTCTCTCCCCCCCTCCCATTCTATCCACCCTCTCCCTCCTCCATGCCCGCACACGCGCCGCTATCTCCCTGCCGCAGGACTTCAACGAGCTCTACCCTGTACTCTACCTCGAGCACCAGGCGATGAACTTTCACGACGACGGAGAACCTGGGTTGGGTCCTGTGGTTTCGTCGCTCTCGCTCGGCTCGACGTGCAGGATGAAGTTTCGGTTGAAGGCGAAACACCAGGCGGTGTTTCCGGCGGTGAAGGTGAGGGATAGGACGGTGTTGGATTTGCCACTGAGGCACGGGTCGGTGGTGGTGCAGGAGGGGCATGATTTGCAGAGGTATTTCGAGCACTGTGTGAGTCCGGATGGGTTTAGGATCGCCGTGACCGCGAGGAGGATCGATGCGGAGAAGAACGACAGGGGGTCCACCGTCAAACGGAAGAGTCGGAGGAAGAGTGACAGTGGTGGCACTCCGAACGGGAAACGACGAGCGATTAAAGTCAAGCTGAGAACACCGACGACGGCTGGAGATGCCATCTCGGACGAGCAGCGAGAGGTCCAGCCATCAGCTGCGTCTCTGATTGATCCCGCATCGACAGGCTCAATCAACGCGATACCAGGGGCAGCGTCCTCGTCAGCATCAACCTTACCAACAGCAGCAGAGCTCGCAGCGCCAGAAGCACGGAAGAAGCTGCTAGACCAGGTAGCCAAATTGCTGGAAGAGGTAGAATCCGCCGTAATCGAAGCAGCACTGCCTTCCACATCCCAAGACGAACCCATGGCCGGCGGCTCGATGACGACTTTCGACCGTAAGCGTCCCGCTTCGACTCAACCCAAAACAAAGAAACGGCGCAAAGCGAAGCGTTCTACTCGAGGTACATCTCGAGCTTGATCCTTCGTTCCACGAACCACTCTTCCTACCCACGCCCACGTTCCCCACTCGCACGCAGTCGGAATCACCTTCGCGCTCATAATCACATTCCCACTCGCAATCACATTCCCATTCGCAATCACATTGCCACTCTCACTCACACACAATCACATTCGCACACCACCAACGCTCGCACACAATCACACTCGTACGCAGTCACACTCTCACTCAGTCACAATTCGCACTCAGTCACACAAACAAAAGAGGCAAACGCATCCCAACCCAAATGTCCATTTCTGTCAATCGGAAAGCTGATACCTTTGCACGCCATCCCCAATCCTCCCTCCGTGCTGTGTATGACCGCCTACACTCGGTGGGAAGCTCGCGTAATCCGGCGGCCCCTCACTCGGTGCCAGTGACGAGGTGCTCGTCCAGTCTCCACCTTTTGCCAGCGGGGCGTGTTCGTCGTCCCGTACACCCGCCGACGCGGGTTTTGTGCTGGAGGTGAACTCGCGAGGTTGAGGGTCGTTGAACGGCGAAGTGGGGGAAGGGATGGCCGAGTTTTGGCGGATGGGACGGTGGAACTGCATGGGGGCGGTGATGGGTTGTCGACCGCCGGGAGCCGGGTGTACGTTGTACTGTCTCTCGGCCTCTGCTGAGGGTGGTTGTGAGTGTTGAGCGGGGGACGTCTGCAGCGCGGTGAGGACGGGTTGACGACTCGACGCGGGTGGTAGCACCTGGGCAAACGTCTCGCCTGAAATATCCCCGCCGTTGTTGCCGGTGTAGTAGCTCTCATCCATCCCACCGTCCTGATCAGACTTGCGGTAGCCAAAGCTCGCGTCGAACCCACCCTGCATCCTCGCCTCGTACCCGTTTGGCGGATACACATGCCTCCTCCCCTCCACCCCTCTAAACCCTTCCGTCCCCGGCGTCCTCGCCTGCAACAGCAATTCGTACCTCTTCTGCCTCAACCTCGCACTCACCGTAGGCCGCACCTTTTCCATCTTCTGATACAACCAGTACGCCGTCCACACGGTAATAACAAAACTGATCACCAACACGACATACTTGATGATCTTACTCTTGGTATCCTCTGTGCCGTTGCCCGAGTTTTTGATCGCTACACCGAGGTAGACGATGAGCAGCTGCTTCGGTAAAGCGAGTACGGCGGCGAAGGTGAAGATGAAGATGTTCATACCGACTGTGGCAAAGACTGCGGTGGTGAAGTGGCCAGGGATGGCAGAGAGACGGGCGAGAAACATGACCCAAAAGCCGCCGTTGCGGACCATTTCGGCCATGCAGGCGTAGTGGATGTTTTTGCGCTCGTAGTTGGCCGCGGTCGATCGAAGGCACGTCTTGAAGGCGTAGAAGTTTCCGATCTCACCCAGGAGGGTTCCGAGAGAGGCGATACCGAACCCAATCCAGATGCCGTACACCAGACCGACGAGGATGAGCACAATCTCGTGCCCAAACAGCGGTGGAAACGAGATGACAAACAGAATAGCGACGGGGATGATCCAACCCCAGGCTACTGTGGTGACCTTCTTGGAGATGGGCGTGAGCCAATCGACAATCTGCTTGTGGTAGATGGTGGTGAGCGCTACGATGGCGATGACGACGATGAGCATCACCCACCAATGCAGATATCTGAGTTTGAACCACGACTTCCAATTCTTGAGCAGGTCTAGGGCGGCTTGATAGCCCGATTTGCCTCCGTTCTCGTCGTCGAGATCCGGTGGGAACTGCTTCATGATCTCCTTCTGCTCCGCGTTGAGGCGGTCCATGTCGGGTGGGGTATCTGGCAGCAGTCCATCTGTAGCTTCTATGGCGTGTCCACGGCCGAACCCAAAGCGGCCAGTTTCTTCGTCTTTGGCGAGGGCAAAGTCAGCGCCGCGCCCGCGCAGCGTGTCGTCGTGGCTCTCGTCCAGGTACGAGTTGTTCATGTCCTTTGGGTAGAGCGAGGTTTGACGCATGAGGTTCTCGTTGGAAAAGCTGGGGCGATTGCGCTCATCAGCGGGAGTGAGCGTGCTGTAAGGATCATGGTAGGGATGCAAGGCGTGCGAGGAGGGTGGTGCGTGGTAGTGGTGATAGTCGACTCCGTCTTGCGTGGGAGTCAACATGTTGGTCTGCGAAGACATCTGCGGGTACGGTTGCTGCTGGCGTCGGTTGTGAGGAGCATGGAGTGGACTGTCGTAGGCAGCCTGCCTTTGAGGCTGCTGCGAGTAGTACGCGTTGGACATGGTGCTCGACGATGGCGAAGGTCTCGCCGGCAGCCGCTGCGGAAGAGGTCACCGTTTTGAGTCGAGACTTGATCAGCAGGTCGAGACCGCTGCTTTACGAGCTTGCGTGCCAGCGATGAGCCTGAGATACGCGACGTTTCTCTGTGACGAGGCCAGTAGACAGGTGTTATATGCTGCAATGGCGTCGTGAGTGTTGCCTGCAATGCTCTCGTTGCCAGAGTGTCCCAAGTGTGCTTCGAGCTGAGAAGCTATTCGGTGCAAGCTGCGGTTGAGTGGAGATGGTTGGCGCGGTGATGGAAGTGGCCGTGCAGCCTGGTATACGATGCAGCGAGTCTAAGCTCACTACAAAGGATGATAGTCGTGAAAGAAAACGCGCCAAGGTTAATGCAGGAGAAACAACGTCAACGCTTCTCGACACGCTTCTCCTACGCTCGTCTGAGTGTGTGGGGGCATGAGACGGGCGAGCAGCGCCTCTGAGTTCATCAACGCGCCTGCCAGTGTCACTTTTTCAGCACAGCAGCAAAGACAAAGGAAAACGGCGAGGCGGTGCTTGCCGTTTTGACAGGCGCGGTGCTCGTCTGCCGAGAAAATTGCAATTTTACGAAAAATGATATATTATATTGAGGTCGGAGCGACGAGCAGGAGGGGGGAACATCAATGAGCCTCGACTCTACTGTCATTTCAAGATCCGCAGCGACGTCGCTCATCGGTTCTCACACACTCAGATCCTGCTTTGATGCAATGAGAACGGAACGGCCTTGTCATGATGCAGGCGAGAATTCTATACAATGCAGAACAACGATGCTGGCTACGAGGACGTCGACGGACCTGGAGCGAAAGTGGTGCAGCTACACCAACACGGACTGCGAAGGCTCGTCCTCCGACGTGTCATCGGTAAAGTGCCAGTTGGTACAATCTTGACACTTCTCCTCCGATCTTGCTTTCGGCACAGCGAGCTTGTAATCCTCGTCTGTATCGTCGTCCGTGTCTCCGCCATCGTCTACACCATCGTCCCTGTGCCAAGGCCACCTCCAACCCTTTGTGCTCACCTTGCCACCTTGCGTCTTGGCCACGTCGATGCTGCGCAACTTGGCCTTCTTCTTCTTGACCTTCTCGCTCCAATCCTCGGTCAAGATATCGTCGACCAACATGCCGATGCGGTGCGCATTGGCGGTCATCGACCAGCCCAGCTTGCCCACAGTGTCGTAGACGATGCTCTTGCCTGAGTGGCATTTTGACTCCATCGCATACCCAAAGTTGGAACAGATGGATCCGGCACCGTTGCACTGGCCCGTAGCGATCGGATCTGCGTTGTTGTAGACGTGAACGATCGGCAGCGCTGCCACTGGACTCTCGTCGGGATGCTTGGAGGGTGGCAACGGCAGATGCAGTCGCATGGCTGCCATGCGCTCGCCGGGTGCTTGGAACGTGACGGTGGGCACACCAAACGTCATGCCGAGTAACGACGACAGAGCGCCTCCAAGGCTGTGACCCGTGATCCACACTTGCGAATCCGGGTAGGCATATGAGACGTTGTTGAATAGGTCCGTGATGGCGGGATAGTAGAGCGACTTTTCGATCAGCGCGCGTTCCACGCAGGTCTGACCGCATCGATCGCCGTGTCCTTGGTAGCAGTCGCATACGGTCGACCAAGACCAGGATACCCGAGCGCAGCAGCACGAGAAGAGCAAGTTGTCGTTGGTCTTGTCTCGACGTGCAGTGTCGCCACCACCCAGGAAAACGTTCGATGTTCCTTTCAGAGCCACTACAATCGTATCGTTGTCGTGCGTGGTGAAGATGTGACCTCGGATGCCATCACCTTCCCAGCCGAACGAGCTGGTTGGGTCGAATCCGCCAATGCCGTCCCAATCGGAAGTGTCGTTGCTGTAGGCCGCGGCGGCCATCTTTGCGAAGGCCAGGACAGTGGGGCGATCGGTGACGTCGGGTGCTTCCACATCCACATCCTCCCAGTCGAGCGCCGTGGAAGAAGCGCACATCGCATCCTTGTACGACTGACCGCGTACTTCGAGGTACTTTTTCGGGTCCTTCGCTCGAGTGATACGCTGTCGGACGGTACGGATGGCGGGGATGTAGTTGATGCTGGCCTGACTCGCTTGCACGTGGTCAGCGGTGATTTTGAAGTCGAAACGTGCCTTTGCGCGCTGATGCGACTTGTCACCCAAGCCCTGATGATACGCCTCTCTGAGTCCGAATGTCTTGATGCCCACTTGCTTTTTGCCCTCATCAGAGCCAGCAAGGGACCGAAGCGAAGAGCTGAACATCCTTTGCAGATAGGTTGAAAGGGCGAAAGGCTGGTCGAGTGTTGATAGGTCGGACGCTGGATTTGGCGGAATCAGCCCATCTATGATGACAGCATTCGCTGTGAAGATGGAGAGGAGTAGGCAGGCCGCAAGCAGCAGCCGGCTGTGTTGAGTCTTGGCCATCATGTCGTTTGCCGGTATCCAAGATGATGAGGCTGTAACAAGGCACGAGAATTCAAGGTCGATTGGTCAGGCGTGCAAGACCTGCGCAGCAGCAGGGCATGACAACACGCTCCGAGCAGCGTTCAGATAGCCGGCCAGCAAATGATCGAGGATGTGAGTGGGATGGAGGTGGAGATGCGGAGACCAACAGGGTTCACTTGCTCAGTCTGCTCAGCCTCCACAAATCAACACAGCGGCGCTGCAGCAGCGAGATAAGGCCGTCGCGCGCTTCAGCCTGAAACAGTATCGACATAACAATTATAATAGCTAAATTGGCCTCCTTTTCCGGCCGTATATTTCAAAGTTGGGCTGAGAATCACAGGGTGGACTAAAATAGCACATCCTCGAGCCACCCAAGCACGTATCTAAGAAGAGTCGATGGCGAGGGCCACGCCGAGACCCGAGCTCCAGAGATAGCTAAGTTGTGACTCTTTCAAGGCCGGTCATGACTCGAGCTCTGCATGCCTGCTGCTCCGTGGAGCACAAGGGCGGGGAGGCGCAGCTAACAGCTTCCGACTTGTTGACAGACAAGATTGACTCGTTCGAGAGCCAAGTCGCCGTGTAGATCCATGCATGGATGGCCGCGGTGATGCATATTATTGGCCGATGGAAGCAAAATCCGATAATTAGTTAGCCGGCAGATCGAAAATTTTTCGGCCTGCAAGAGAGTCAGCGGCCTAGTTCAGGAGGTTAGAACAAGTCGGTCATCATCTTGACGAGTGCTTTGCCGAGATTTTTGCAAAACCGTGACGTTGTTGATCCGGGCAGCGAAAAAGGCACTGGTCGGAGTTTAGAGAAATGACATGTTCGTCCTCACCTCTGTCTGATAAAGGTCGGTGCCTGGTTGCCTTCAACCTCCTTCCACCTCTCATTCCAATCACTGTCTGTTGCAGTTGGTCGATCGCTGCCCGTCATGGCTTCCACTTCGCAGCAGGACCAGCCCGCCGCTGGGCTCGCTTCGATCCAGATGCGAGAGGCTGACCCGTCGAACAGCTCTACCGCAGCACCTCTCGACCGCGTCTCCAGCACAGGCACCTGGGGTGAACCCGAACGCGGCGAGCATGTCAACATTGATCAGGCCATGCAGGACTTTCAGCTCGCTCGTCAGTCATCACGAGGCTCGTCATCTTCGGGCCTGCGCAACGGTTCCGCTATCGGTCGTGCCTGGAGCGGCGGCGCTGACCGCAACAAGCAGCCCAGAATCAACGAGAACGAGCTTGACCCCGAAAACGTTCCCTCGGAAGAAGATTCGTACGAAAACGACTTTGATCTCGGCAAGTGGATGCTCACCCGCAGTGCGCAGGCTAAGGAAGAGGGCATCGACAACGGCAAGCCCGTAGGAATGCTCTGGAGGGACATCTCCATCACCGCTCCCGGCTCGGGCGGAGGCGGCGTCTTTGTCAAGACGCTTCCCATCGCCATCGCCAACACCGCTTGGAGGGATCCCATCGGCGTCCTCACCACCTTGATTCCGCCCCTCGCCAAAGTCTTTGCGCCTCGCAACATGCCCACCACCACCCTCCTCCACAGCTCCAACGGTATCCTCAAGCCAGGCGAGATGCTTCTCGTCCTCGGCCGTCCAGGCTCCGGTTGCTCTACCGTCCTTCGTGCCATCACTTCCAAGAACCACACCAACGTCACCGCATCCGGAAAGATCCTCTACGGTGGCCTCTCGTCCGACGAGATCAACCGCAAATACCGTGGTGAGGTCGTCTTTGTCGACGAGGAGGACACTCACTTCCCCACTCTCACCGTCGGCCAGACGCTCGAGTTTGCGCTCAAGAACAAGGTGCCCCACCGATCGCGCCGACTCAAGGGCGAGTCACGCCAACAGTTCATCGAGACCTGCATCGATGTCATGCTCAAGATGTTTGGCATGTCTCACGTCCGCAACACCATCGTCGGTGATCAGGCGGTTCGCGGTGTCTCGGGAGGAGAGCGAAAGAGGACCACCATCTCCGAGGCGCTTGCCACCCGTGCCAGTGTCATTGCTTGGGACAACTCGACTCGTGGTCTGGATGCTTCCACCGCGCTCGACTATGCTCGCTCGCTTCGCATCATCACCGACCTCGCTCAGCGCTCCACCATCGCCACTCTCTACCAGGTCTCGGAAAGCATCTTTGACCTCTTCGACCGTGTCGCTGTCATTGACCAAGGTCGATGCATCTACTACGGTCCGCGCAAGCTCGCCCGTTCCTACTTCTACGAGCTCGGCTACGACACACCCGAGAGACAGACTACCGCCGATTTTGTCACCGCCCTCACCGACGTCAACCAGGTCGTCTTCCGAAACGGCATGGAGGCACAAGCACCCAAGACCGCCGAGGATCGCGAGCGCGTTTGGAAGTCTAGCAACCTCTATCGTCAGCTCGAATTCGAGATGGAATCGTACGAGCAACACCTTGCGCAGGCTGAGCAAGCCGATCGACTCAAGCAGACGGTGCGCTCCGAGAAGCGCAAGGGTGTCAACAAGGGTTCCAGCTACACGGTCAGCTTCTGGGATCAGATCCTGAGCTGCATCTGGCGACAGCTCCTCATCAAGTGGGGTGCCCGAGGCGATCTCTACGTCAAGCTCTTCACCATCATCTCGGTCTCGTTTATGATTTCGTCGCTCTTCTACAAGCAGCCCTTTGACTCGGAAGGTGTCTTCACTCGCGGTGGTATTCTGCTCTTTGCCTGCCTCTTCAACGGTTGGCTCCAGCTGTCCGAGTCGTTCGAGGCCGTGGCTGGTCGACCCATGCTCAGCAGGCATCAGCAATTTGCCTTCTATCGACCCTCGGCTGTGGTGCTGGCACGAGCGCTTGTCGACATTCCCTTCCTCTTGGTGCAGTGCTTCCTCTCGTCGATCATCATCTACTTCCTCTCCAACCTGCGAAGCAATGCGGGCGCCTTCTGGATCTTCTACGTCTACTGCTTCCTCTCTTCGTACAGCTTGACCGCTCTCTACCGCATGTGCGCCGCCTTCTCGCCCGGATTCAACGAGGCGATCCGCTTTTCGGTGCTCTCGCTCAACGTCCTCATCATCTGGGTCGGCTACGTCCTTCGCCGACCGCAGATGAACTGGCTCATCTGGCTCAGCTACGCCCAGCCCATCAGCTACGCCTTCGAGGGTTTCTTGGCCAACGAGCTCAACTATCCCATCAACTGCGCGCCTCAGCAGATCGTGCCCTTCGGCGAGGAGAGGGATGCCGCCTTCCAGACGTGCTCGCTCACCGGCGGTGTTCCTGGCTCTCTTGTCGTCCCCAGTGCCGACTATCTCTCGGTCACGTTCGGCTACTCGAGATCGCACATCGGCCGCAACGTCGGTGTCATCATCGCCTTTGCTGTTCTCTACCTCATCCCCACCGTCATCGGAGCCGAGATCATGAACTTTGGAGGCGCCGGCGGCGGTGTTACTGTTTTTGCACGCACCAAGGCCGCCAAGGCCAAGCTGGCCGCTGCCAAGCCCGCCAACAACGACGACGTCGAAGAGAAGGCTGCTGTCGTTGCCAACCACCCGAGCTCGACGGACAGCAACGGCAGCATCACGCGTGCCAACTCGCCCGCTAGCCCATCCAAGAAGACCACCAACAGCAACGAAAAGAACGAGGCGGCTGTCAAGTCGGCAGAAGAGCTCGACAAGAAGGCCATCTTTACCTGGAAGGATGTCTCGCTGCAGCTGCCTACCGGACGAAAGCTGCTCGATGGCATCACCGGATATGTCAAGCCAGGTACCATCACGGCGCTGATGGGTGCTTCCGGTGCGGGCAAGACGACGCTGCTGACGGCGCTCTCGCAGCGAGGTGTTGCCGGTGCTCTTTCGGGCGACATTCTGGTCGACGGTAAGCCTCTCGGTCCCGGTTTCCAGCGAGGCACCGGCTTTGTTCTCCAGGGGGACGTGCATCTGGCCTCGCAGACGGTTCGGGAAGCGATCGAGTTCTCGGCTCTGCTCCGTCAGCCCGCTGAAGTGTCTCGTGCCGAGAAGCTGGCGGACGCCAAGCGTGCCATCGAGCTGCTCGAACTCGAAGATCTGCAGGACGCGCTGATCGGTGTGCCCGGCTTTGGTCTCGGTGTCGAGCGCAGGAAGCGTGTCACCATCGCCGTCGAGCTTGCCGCCAAGCCCGATCTGCTTCTGTTCCTAGACGAGCCTACCTCGGGTCTCGACTCGGCCGGTGCTGCTTCGATTGTTCGTCTGATCCGACGTCTTGCCAGCGAAGGTCAGGCGATTCTGTGCACGATCCACCAACCCAGCGCTTTGCTCTTTGAATCGTTCGATAACCTCCTGCTGCTGCAGCCAGGCGGAAGGACAGCGTACATGGGCCAGATCGGCAATGAGCGCGCCAAAGGTTCCGACCGCGTTCGCGAGTACTTTGAGCGCAACGGTGCGCCGGCTTGCCCTCCCACCACCAACGTCGCAGAATACATGCTCGAGGTGGTGGCGCAAAAGTCGCAGAAGCCCTGGTCGGAACGCTGGAAGGCCTCGCCAGAGGCACGTGCTCTGTCCGAGGAGGTCGACGCGATCAACAAGGACCGAGCGGGTCGACCGGTGATCGAAGACTCGCGGTCCAAGCAGGAGTACTCGGCGACGCTCAAGACGCAGATTGTCGAGTGCACCAAGCGCCAGTTCCGCGATCTGTGGAGGGACGCTCCGTTTGCGTACGGCATTCTGTTCTCCAACATCGTCACCGGTTTCGCGGCAGGAGGAGGTTTTGCCCATCTCGGCAATTCGGTCACCGATCTGCAGTACCGTGTCTTTGTCGTCTTCTTGGTCATCCTCAACTTCCCCGCAACGGTCAACTCGATCATCTCCAAGTTCTGGGAGATGCGTATCACGTTTACCGTGCGCGAGGGCCCATCCAAGACCTACTCGTGGATCGCCTTCATGACCGCCTTTGTCGCAGTCTCGATCCCCGTAGCGTTGGTAGCATCGGTACTTTTCTTCCTGCCTTCGTTCTTCCTGCCCTTCTACACGCAGCGTTCGACGGTGGCGGGATTGTGGTATCTGATGATCTTCCTCGTAACGTGCTACGAGATGTTCTTCTCGCTCGCCCTCGCCGCCGCCTGCCCTACCCCGGTAACCGCCGCCAATTTGCTACCGTTCCTGCTGCCGTTTGTCGCGATCGTCAACGGCGTCATCAAACCCAAAGCAACCCTCCCCGCCCCTTGGTCCGGATTGATCTACGCCAACCCTCTCTACTGGTACGTCCGTTCCATGGTCGCAGACATCCTCCACGACCTCCCCGTGCGTTGCCGTCAGCAGGACCTGGCCGTATTCGACCCTCCCCAAGGCCAGACGTGTGGAGCCTACGCGCTGCAATGGGTTCAGTCGGTAGGTGGCCAGCTGCTCAACCCCGACGCCAACGGCGCGTGCGAGTTCTGCCAGTACACGGTCGGCGACCAGTTCGCAGCGACGTTGGGCGCTACGTGGGAGTTCAGGTGGAAAGGCGTGGGGATTGTAGCTGGGTATACGATTGGGCAGCTGTTTTTGGCCTACGTGGCCTACTGGTACTTTACTGAGAAGGGCTACGGGATCGGCGCCGGGCTCATCTCGGGGTTGGTGGCGAAGGTGAAGCGGCTGGGCAAGGGTCGACAGTAGAGTCGACCATCCGAGAGCTCACATCTACTACTACTAGACGTCCTATAATGCTATCCTTTCTCCTCTCATCGAAACGCCGCCTCGTGTTGGCCAGCTTGAGAATAGCGCCCAGTTGCGAGTATCATCGGCTATCAACTGGCACCAGCACGCGATCCTAGTTGACGCGTGCGTGGGTCATACATCGTGCGTCTAGCGTACAGCGCTCACCAACATCTCCCTTCCTCCCTGGAACCAATTCGATCGATCCCGCCCGGTGTCAATATGCATTCACCACCTGTCCCGCCGCAATCTGAGCAGGTGTGAGACCTCACTATCTCGTTCCAAGACGCACTCCACACCACAAGCGACCGATTTTGTCCGTTGAGAGCTGGGTCCCGGATGCGGTGTACAGCAACAAAGCTCTGAAATTGATCTCGTTGACGTGGTCGTCAGAACGAAGCAAAAGTGGTGGTGACGGGTGATCGACAAGAGCAGTGGTGTTAATAAATAAGGTGAGATGGGGGAAACAGAATATCGAAACATGTTGTTACAATAAGATAAAGATAAGAGACGTCTTTGGTGGAAGCGCAGGTGCTTTTTCCCGAGCAGGTGTTCGAGGTGACAGGGCTGCCTGTCACTCGAGTTAATGTACAAGGGGGAGATAGTCGAATGATCACTCAGCATTGACATCGACGGCGTGGACCTGAGTTGCCTCGGCTCGACGCAGACCAGCCTTGGAACCGTCCCATGCATGGTCAAGTTCGCCCATGTCGAGCTTTTCGGGAGGGCCGAACAGGATGTTCTCCACCTCGGCATCCGCCGACGACGAGGCGCTGTCCGTCTGCGACATGGGGCTCGGCGCGTCCGAAGCCGATTCGGAAGAAGCCGAGCCAGAGTGAACCAGCTCCGGAGTCTGATCCGATTTGGAGCGCGTTGGATGCTGCGAGATAGCTTGTTGCTGATGGACGGTCGGAACGGACGGCTTGGACACCTCAGGCTGCTGCTGAGGCTTGGTTTCAGCCGACTCGACGGACGACGAGGTGAAAGTCGTGAAACGAATCTGGCGCGGAGGTGGGAGAGCAGGACGTCGAGCCGATGGTTTCTCTGCTTTGACCGCTGTGTCCTTGACCGTCTCGATTGCCTTGGGTTCTTGAACAGACTCAGTCATGATCGCCACCGCAGGCGATCGCTCCGAATCAAGGCCGGTCGCAACCACCTCTGGAGTCGAGGCTTTGGGAGTGGTTGAGCCCTCGGCAGGGGGTAGGTCGAGAGGAGCGGGCTGCTCCAGATCCGGCAACGAACCAACACCCATGATGAAGGGGCTAGGCAAGTCGACGCCCCTGGTCTGCAGGCTGAGCGACAGTCCAGGGCTGAGCAATGGCGAGTCCATCTCGATCATCGGCGAGAGCTGCATGTACGAGGGAACACCATTGGAGGCGCTTCGCTCCATCAAGTCGGCGCCAAGTTTGAGCGGCGCAAGTGCGTGCAACCCAGTGGGCAGTCCAGCGTGAGTCCGCCTCTGCAGGATGGGCGTTCCCATCTGCGTGCCGGCATTCGTGTCCTTGACGCCCTTGCGCAAGCTGGCTGCGTCCGAGTCGATGTCCATGGCTCGCAAATGCGGCGATGACGCAGCAACGGCCGGGCTGTATGGAAGCGAAAGGGTGAGCGATCCTGCGTGCTGATGCGGCTTGTCGGCGCCGACCTGTGTGGTGGGCAGAGCGTGCACGAACACCGAGTCCCTACCCGCGTCGAACGACGAGGGCTTCTCATCGGCGCTGGGCAGGCTCACGTCCTCCTCCGTCTTGCAGCGCGGACTGGCTGGGGATGGCGCATCGCATCCAGATTGGGGGCTGCGAGGAGTGGTAGCGGGAGTGTCGTCCGCGTCGGCTTCCTCGGTCGTGGCCCGACGAGAAACCGGCCAGACCGGCTTGACAACGACAGAGTCCGACTTTTGGGAATCGAAGAAGTCAAAGTCGGCGTCCAGCATGGCTTGGTGGAAGTCATTCTCGTCATCGTCTTCATCGTCGTCCTCGTTGTCGTCCTCGTCCACTTCGGCCACGGCGCGACCGGCAAAGGGGACCGAGTGCAGGTTGTGGAAGCCGTTTGCAGTGCGTGCTCCGTAGCGGAAGGGGACGTAGCTCAGGTGCGTGCCTGCGTCGTTGTCGAATCGAGCCAGACCAGCTGAGACGGGAGAAGAAGACATCACGTCCGAGTGCTTCTTGGTGGTCTGAGCGTCGCCTTTGCTCGCGCGCATGATCTTGCCGATGCGGGAACAGTCGGTATCGGTCTCGTCGCGAATGCCGAATCGGACAGGTCGCTTGGCAGATGCCTCGGGCGATACACTTACACGACCGCCACGGATAAAGGTTGGCTGAGAGTAATGCATAGGCATCTGAATCCTCGCAGAGCCATCGCGAGGGAGTAGTGGTGGGGGCGAGAAGTCCATCGAGTCGTGCAAGTCGCCGACACGAACCCGCTTTGAGGCAGCTCGGGTGCCAGTTTCATGTTCTGCATCCGAATCACCACCGTTCTCTCGAAGCGAGTCCAAGTCGACAGAGGAGCCGGGACCCTTCTTGGACGAGCTATTGTCGGCCTCCAGCTTGCCCTTGGACAGACGACCCTTGAGTCTGGCCTGAGCGACGGCTGCCGACGGAGACTGGATCTTGTGGAGGGGAGCCTCTGGGCTGATGCTGCGTCCCTTCTTCTTGGACCTGGAGGCGGACGACACTGAGGCTGGGTAAGGCATCTCGACGGTGGTCAAGGTGGCGGGCGGCTTGTACATGCTGCTGGGACGACGCTTGCGCTTACCGGGCCCCAGGTCTGCGGAGTCGTCTCTGTCGGCGGACTCCAAGTCTAAGCTGCTGCTGCTGTCATCTGGCTTGTCCGACTTTCGAGATCTGGAAAGGCCCGCGGCTGCCGGAGAGGGAGAAGCCACGGCTGGGGATGCAGGATTGCTGTCGCTAGAGTCCTTTCCACCTTTGGAGTGCTTTGCTGCGTTGTAGAGAGAGGATGGGCGGGATGGTGGAGGTGAAGGGGAGGGAAGCAGGCGGCTGGGAAGCTTGCGCGCTCGAGTGGTGGTGCGACGTGAGGGAGTCTGGTCGTTGATGGTTGCGTCGGTCGACGCCGCCTCACGATTCGACGTCACATCTTTGACGGTGTGTGTTGCTGTAGGAGCGGAGGCGGCGAGTTCTGTGCGTGCCCTTGTGGCGGCCATGACATCTACTTGAGCTGGTTGACAGAGCCAGACGGGCTGTGAACAGCTGCAATGTACGGTGGTCAGGGACGAAGCCAGCTCGTCAAGGAAGCTCGTCGACGAGAGCAGTGTTGGCTCAGTCAGGCAAGCGGCTGAGGGCGGATCGGAGAGCGAGAGCGATGGATGCCAAAATAACACCAACGCTCAATCAAGGTCGATGGAAGGAACCATCCATCGTCCAGCGCCCGGTGGAAGCCTCCGAGGCGAGATGGATCAAGTGGCTAGAGAAGGACGATGGCAGGGGTGATGATCGGTGTAGTGTGAAGGCGGAAGTAATGACGATGTGGAAGCGAAGGCTGCGTTGTGGGATGGTAGCACGATGGCTGAGTCGACAAGGAGATGAAGGTGATGTGACGCAAAGTGATGGCCCAAGTGGTGGGCGTTTCCGGATGTGCCGCGGCGAGGTTGCAATTGAGGGATTGACACGAACGAGACTGAGGTGAAGAGGAAACGAGAGAAGCTGATGGTGATGAGAACGAGTCGATGTGATGGTGAGAAGATGTGACGATATGAGAAGTGGGATGTCGATAGGCAGCCGCAAAATAAATTGGTAGGAAGGCTTCCGGCAGCGGCAGGCGAGGCTCGAGAAGACTCGACGGGCGAGGGCGAGAGCGGAGCCAGAGAGAGCGTGTGTGTCAGACAACAGTAAAGTGCGGCGGAGGACGGTGCGAGGCTTAGAAGGAAGGAATGAAAAGCGATGTCGCGAGGGCCAGCAAGGCGAAATTCCAGAGGTTCTCAACTCAGCTTTGTAGGTCTGAGCACAGCAAAGCGCAGCAAGAGAGAGAGAGAGAGAGAAAAAAAAATCGAGAAAAGTTAGACTTCCACAGGCACATGCGCGCAGATGCATTGCGCGAAGCAGAAAGGGAGGGAGGAAAGCATGAAAAAGCAGCCATGGGAAGAACGCAGTGTGAGCGTGACTTCTCTGGATGGTTGGCCGATGATTGGGCCGTTACGCCTTGGCTGCCGTTCGAAGAAAATGAAAGATTCATAGCGAGCCTCTAGACATGATGCAATTGCACGACGCAACAGCTAAGCTGGAATCCATGGTTGTCGCTCCCAGCTGACGAGCGTCTGAAGTTGCAGTGAAAGCGAGTGTGTTTTCAACGTTCGTCGCAGCTGACAAGCAAGTCGACAAGGAACAAAGGGTGGCAGATGCGTTGGTTGGCTCGAGACCTGGCTGGCTTGCTGGCTCTCACGGCTTGCTGCATGCAAAGCCCGTCGCAGGAATCGTAGGCTCGGTTGAAGCGAAGCGGAAAATGAGCAATCATTCTAAGCAAGTCACGCGCTGGAGCCGAAAAAAGCAGCAAACAGCATCACCGCGGTTGAACTTGCGTAAAGCGGGCAAATGTCATGGATCGGCATGGCCTATCAGTAAGGGCGACTGCATTCAATCGCGCCTTTGCTGTCATACTACCATGTCGACGTAGTTCAGCTGCATACGTGGCAGACATGATGATCTCTTCCAAGTCTATTTTGCTGTCTACAACCATAACGCTCGAGAAGCGAGACGCGGACGAAACCGTACAGATAGCAAGCTTTGAATCGGTGAAGCGCAAACGTGGTAGCACGTCACTCTGCAAGCTTTTCTCACGCGCGTATGTCCCGGTCGATGGAAATACAGTAGCTTGACCTCGTCCTGAACATGGCAAGCGACGATCATGTGCTTGCTGTCGGATTGGTCTGAAGACAACAGCTTCCTTCAACGCGACAAGATGCAGTGCAAGAGGCAGGGCAAAGCGGACCGGTGGGTGGATTCTGTCTACAGCTGTCAATCACAAATGGCGGCAACTCGCCGGACTGCAGGGCCGCGCGGACTCGGCTGCAGAGCTGCTGACTCGCCGCACGCCGACCCGATCTGAGCAAAGGGTCTCAAATCGGGCCTAGCCGTAACGCACGGGCACATGTCAGAACCCTCTCTCTGAAGTTTTTAAGGCTCTGTTGCGAGTGTCGCGGTCAAAGCACACTTTGACGTGCTGAGTTGAAGCGCCTTGCAGCTGACCAACGCAACGCAACACTTGAGCTCTTTCCTCGACCATCGACTTCTGCCAACAGCATCACCATCCTTCCCGCATTTCATCTCCGTACGCCGACGGACTGCTCCTGACCCTTCGTTCAACTCTTGTCTGCCCTGTTGCGTTGTCCGGTGTCGACCGGCGGCACGAATCAACAGCAACCTCAAACCACAATTCACCGCGACCTCCCAGATTGTAACCCATACAGACGACTCGAATCATTCGGACAGCAGAGACTCGCTCGAATCGGATAGACGTCGCGCTAGATACCCTTCTTTGTCGGCCACGAACCGCATTTGCTCCCTTTGCGTTGCGACCTGGTCTCGCATTTTCATTCGATGAAGCCTCGGTAACACTCTCAAAGCCTCGGTCGCTTCCGGTCACGATGGAGGAGCATTTCAACCGCCAAGGCGCCGTCCGCTCCAATGCATCAACATCAGCATCGCAGTCCTCTCTTCTCTCCAGAAGAGCGCTTCAGCTTCAGGCGGACCACGAGGCGCTGGCATCGTTACCACCCTATCGCGCGGCTAGAATCGCTGATGACTCCGATCCCATCTTCGAGCCCGCAGAAGGCAGCCGTTCCAGTCGCGGACGCGCTCGCGCAGGCACTCTTCCATCTAGCTGGGGTGACGCCGTGCCTCAACCGCATCAATTCGTTCAACCAGTCCGTCAGCCAGCACAGTCTCGTCCCTCCCCTGCATTTGGTCAAGCAGCATCTTCCTTTTTAGCTCCCCCGGGACCTGCGTCAGTCAACTTGTCTCACTTCGACCAAGATCTAGCAACGTCATCTGCATCGCAAAGGTTTCGATCCGGCTCTCTGACCGCTCCGTCAACCAACTTGTCTAATGCATTTGGGCCGTCCTTCTTCTCCACACATTGGCAACCTACCCGATCCGGCTTGAGCAACATGACCTCGGCTGCGACCGACGAGGAATCAGGATCACCTTCTCACATGGGAGATGGACCTGGTCCTCGCTTCTCTTTCGACGATGCAGATATGCTCGACTACCTTGGTCTCGGCGGTGCGGGCCTGCATGAGCCAGAAGAGCACCTCACTTCAGATACCTTGGCATCTCAAACCTGCAAGCAGCCATCACATACCGACTACTTCTCCGAATCGAATCCGTATCTCACCTCGGCCAATCTACGCAATCGATCCTCCACGCTTGGCGTTCAGCAGCTGCGACCCAGTCTTAACAACAGCGGCGGCCGCGCTCGGAGCAGCAGCTACCTGCCGTCCTTTGCACTTGACAACGCATCTGTCGACAGCTCAACGAATCGGTCTGGGCACGTCTCTGGGTCGCAAACCCCATACGCTGGTCAAGCCCCGCAGTCGTCGCTTCTCAATACCGCTCTGCAGAACCGCTTACATCAGTACAGCGCTGCACCCTCGACGCAGCAGTCTCATTTCGACGAGCGCGCTCAAGCCAGCGCCAACAGGCCAAGAGCAACCAGCATGGGCGTCCTCGATCAACCAAATTCACGCGCACCATTGCCCGGCGCTCTGCCTGCCATGTACAGCGGTCCGGACTCGAGCCAAAATGCTGCGGGCCCCGCCGGATACTACAGCTCACCAATAGCATCGGGAGGCCTCGCGTCTAGTATCGATGCCCAAGCGGATCTTTCGTCTCTCCTCGCAAGTGGTGGGAGGAACCGAGCGGGCACCATCGCGGCCTTCTCAGGTCCTGGCGGCCGTGCTCGAGCCGAACAAGAACTGTTGCGCATGGCTCAGATCTACCACGAAGCAACACGTGCAAGAGAGGTCCAATCGCGCCCGAGCCCGTCAATGGCCAACGAAACGTCCGCTGATCTCGATGGGTATGGTCTACCTCGACCGCAACCGCAACGGGCCGTGTCAAGCTCCGGCGCCCAGTCTCCGTTCAGTCAGCCGACGCGTCCATCATTCGTGCAGCCAACACGGACATTGTGGATCGGTCACCTTCGACCTGCAGTTCGGAGTGCAGAACTCATGCAGATTTTCTCTCGCTACGGTTCCATCGAGACGATCAGACTGGTGCCCGAAAAGAGTTGTGCCTTTATCAATTACGTCGACGTCGCTGACGCTGTCCGCGCTCGGGAAGATGTCCTCGTACGAATGGGCGGTCGTCTCGGTCTTGGCACGATAGGACCAGAGGGTTCAGTGCGGGTGGGTTTCGGCAAGCCAGATACCACCCCTCAAGCAGGCTCTGGCGGCTTCACGCCCGTCGCAGACATCCCCGGAGGCACGATGGAAGGATCGAATACCGAAGTCCACGCTACAGAGCCTGCAACTCAGGAGGCATCGCGCGCGTTATGGGTCGGTTCGATACCCCCCTCCACGTCCACCGAGACTCTCGTTTCGACCTTCGCGCCCTTCGGGTCCATCGAGAGCATTCGCATCTTGGCCAGCAAAAGCTGCGCTTTCATCAACTTTGACCGCCTCGAAGATGCCATGGCGGCGCGCAAAGCGCTTCACGGACGCGAAGTGTTGGGTCCCGAAGTGGGCACAGTCAGGATCGGATTCGCCAAGGTGCCCGCCAGGGCCTCAGATACCCACTTTGGGTCTCTCGATCCCGGCTCTGCCGAGTTCCAGGCAGCCATGGAGGCGCTAGCATCTCTTTCCGGCGTCAGGACTGGCACGCCCTCGAATACACTGCCCAAGGGTTTCGGCGACGATCGGCCCGGTAGTGGTATCGACGGTCCTTGGAGGCAGCAGATCAACGCGCTGAGCTCGCAGGGGCTGGCTCGCATCCTCAGCGCCGACTCGGCTGCTCGAGTCCCACCGACTATGGCCTCAGGTCGAGTGACCGGTTTCCCGGCGCATAGCTCGTCCAACAGCATTGTCCCGAGCAGCGACAAGGGCGGTGTTCCTCTGCCAGCCGAGATGAGGCCCAAGGCGACAATCGACGACCTGCAAATGCTCATGCGACAGTTAGACGAGCGTGATCCTGACGTTGAAGCCGATGTCGCCCAGACCGCCCGACCCCGATCGCTCGTCAACTACTTTACGCGCATCCCACCAGTGCCCGAGCTCCCGCCCGGTCGGCGCTTCGACAACAACAGGCTCAAAGAAGTGCGCAAACGTCTCGAAACGCCCCACTGCCTTCCCTCAGACGCCGATGCAGTCGCGCGCGACTACCTGCCATGCGTTGTCGACCTCTCGTCCGACTTTATCGGCAACACGCTGGTCCAAAAGTTCTTCGAGCGCTGCAGCGAGCCGATGAAGAAGACGATGCTGGAGCTGATCGCTCCGCACCTCGCCATGATCGGCGTCCACAAGAACGGCACCTGGGCCGCGCAGAAGATCATCGATTGCACGCATGCCGACGATCAACGTGCCATCATCATGCAGCACATCCGGCCCTACGTCCCACCGCTGCTGCTCGATCAGTTCGGCAACTACGTCGTGCAGCGGCTGATCCCGTTCGGCCGAGCGCACACGGACTGCATCTTTGACGCAATGGTGGACCGGTGCTGGGAGATCGCCCAGGGCAGGTTTGGCGCTCGAAGCATGCGGACGTGTTTGGAGTCACCCGGCGTGGCCAAGTTCCACATCAAGCAGGTGGCGCTGGCGATCGTGCTCAACTCGGTGCCGCTGGCGACGAGCCAGAACGGTGCTCTGCTGGTCACTTGGCTGCTAGACGCATCGACGCTGCCGGGGAGGTTCCGACTGCTCGCACCGCGATTCGCACCGCATTTGGTCAATCTGTGCACGCACAAGCTGGCTTCGCAGACGGTGCTGAGGATCGTCAGCCAAAAGTCGGATGGAGAGGCTTCGAGACAGCTGCTCAAAGTCCTCTTTGATGCCAGTGGCCTGTTGGAAGAGGTGCTGCTGGACCAGGTACACGGCAGTCAGTTTGTGACAAAGCTGTTTGCAGAGGCGGACGTGTTGGAAGGCGCTGAACGCCAGAGGTGCGGGGACGAGGTTAAGGAGCTGCTCGTCAAGCATGGACTAGTCAACATGCCTCCCTACAGGCCGCTGGCGACCGAAATGGGGTTGTTGACGGGGAATGGCGGGCAGGGTCTGGAGCGGCAGATGGCGATGATGAGCGTCGATGCCGCGAATGGCAGGACAGGAACGGAGTCGGACTTCGATCCATGGTCCCAGTCGAGTGCGCCGATGCAGGAAGGTTATACGCACTCGCAGGGACGCTTTCAGCAGAGGAGTCTGCACGATTCGAGGGCGTTCTACTAGATTTGTCTAATGTCAGAGAGTTGTGGTGGGAAGGGACGATTGTTGTGAGGTGTGCTTTTGTGATGGCGTTGTGGAATCGTGTGAAGAGCGTGAAGATCGGGAGGGTAGGCGTCACGAAGGAAGAGGACGTGCATAGCTGCTCTTGTTGGAGAGAGGCAGGGTTTGAGGAAGCAGTTCTCACCTGGATCGTCGAGCGGCAACAACATCCGCGCTGCTCGACGCATCTTTCACATACCTTGGCACACACCCTTCCACCCGCACACACGCACACCATCCGAACCAACATTCGCGAGATGCTGCATTGCCCACAACCTCTCCCATGATCATACAAGATCGCCACTCTCGACATCAATGCTGCTCAACCCGGCCCTTTCCAACAGACTTACACTCTCCCCACTCTCATCATCCACCACTACAAACCTCAGGATCTCGAACGGTGCATGCTTATGTGCCCTTATACTGGTAAAGTAGACCGTAGCCGTCCTCCCCTCTCCCTCCGTCGTAACTTTAAAACTTAAATCGACCCTGCCTTGCATCATGTTCACCGCGCCGTTGATGCGGGGTTGACCTGCTAGCCATGTTTCCCTTTTCAACACCACCGCTTTCCCGCCGAGAAGGGTGGAGATTTCGGGGGAGGACTTGATCTGGGAAACGACGGATTTGAAGATGGATGAGCCGAGTTTTTCCTTGTTGGTAGCGTAGACGGTGAAGGCTGCCCAGGAGGCGATGGCGAGGATGACGAACGAGGCGAGGTAGGGTAGGGTGTTGGGGACTCGGGGTAGGTCTTTGTTGCGGACGGATGTTGGGCGTGCCGAGACGTTACTGCGTGCCGACGTTGACTGGGGTGAGGAGGAAGGTGGTGGTGGGGTGGTGGTTGAGAGTCGTGAGCAGGTCGTGTGGAATGGTCGACGATTGACCGGTACGATGCTTAGCCTTGCTGACGCTAGTTCCCGGCCGCTCGTAGATGCGACTGCGCTCCCACCAGCCGCACGCAAAGCGCCCACACCAACCAAGCTCCTCCTCAAGCTGCTCACCATCACTGACGATGCGACAACCATGTTGCAATTTAGGATGCTTTCGAGCGCGCCCAAGTCGAATGCTGATGTGCCACGCCAATCGTTGACCTGCTCTTCCACTCGATGCTGCTCGATCCGCTTGCTATCGCTTGAGCTCTTGTGTGGCGCGAAGACGGCCGTACGTTCAAGATCCGTGATCCGTTTGGTGGTGAGGAACGAGAAGAAAGCGCTCAACCCTCCACGCAAGAGTAAGGAAAAAAGAAATCCGCGGCAGGCACATGCATTTCTCACATTTCGCCTCGCTTAGTCAAGATCCTCCTCCACCGCAGCTCGCGTACACCGTCCTCTTTCAACGCACACTCCCCCAGCATCACAGAATATCGCACACTACCCAAACGTGGCACCGCCAACTGACAGCAACTGCGCTCTCGAGATACACAAACAATGCAATATGAAAAGAGATAGAGATTTGGTAGAGAGAGACCGTTTTTGCGACTGCAAACGCTTCAAAGAAAAGTTTGTACATGAAAGAATAAGGCTGAAAAATGGCGGTTCGCGGAAAGCTTGATGGAGTGGGAAGATTCGGCGGTGACGACAATGCGATCGACGAGGGACATCTGGCACGAGGAATAGGGATTGTGGCGGGGGTATTGTTGCCTCGGGTAGCTTCTGTCGCTCTCGCTGCTTGGCACTTTCAACCGCATCGGCATGTCAACACCTCGACCAGCTTCTGTCCAAACGTCTTGCGTTCCGCTGGGTGATCCTCGCCGTTGCTCAGACCGACCGCCTGGCGGTTGTCGCCGCGGCGTCCTCCGTCCAGACCGTTTCCGGATGACATGGCAGTAGGCGTCATGTGGCCCGCATGGCTGTGTTCCCTCGTGCCGTTCTGAGTAGGAATGCCGGCAACAGTAGCGTCGTGCACAGCAACGTTGGATGCGTGTCCCACACCACCGTAGCCCGAGCCGTTCTGGTTAAAGTCGCCGTGACTGGCACGAAGTCGTTCGGCCTGGGATCGCTCGCTTTGCATATGGGCACCACCCGACTTGCGTCCACCCTTGGAGCCGCTGCGAGCCAGTGCCGACGGCTGCTGCACCGCTGCTGCCGACGCCTGCGGTACCGCCGAGGCGCGCGTCTCGCGAGGTCGATCGCGCTCATCGCGACGGTCGCGGTTGGTACCCGCCTCCCATCCTTTACCGTTGTTCAAGAGCATCCAGTCAAAGATGCCGTCCTCCTGCTCGCCCGAACTCTTGAGCACCTTGCTGAACAGCTCGCGCAGGAAGTCGTAGTCGGGCGTCTCCTCGAAGCCGAGCTTGCGCACATAGTTGAGGTAGATGCCAAACTCCTCCGGGAAACCTTCGCAGAGCTCCTTGATGGGTGTACTCTGCTTCTTCTCGCCAATCTTTTCGTACTTTTGCTTGTTGGTCGCCGCCTTGAGTCCCTGCCATGGCAAACCGCCGCGGAGGAAGTACATAAAGACGTGTCCTAGCGCCTCGAGATCATCACGTCGCGACTGCTCCCGACCGAGATGGGTGTTGATCGACATGTATCTTGCGGTACCGCTCAACGACTTGCGCTCGCGGTACGGAATGTGCTGCTTGGTCTTGGGGTCGCGGTACTGCTTGGCCATACCAAAGTCGACGACGTGCACCATATTGGCGCCCTTGGTCATAGGACGACCGATGAGAAAGTTGTCGGGCTTGATGTCGCGGTAGATGAGGTTCTTTTCGTGGATGGTCTGCACACGTGTGATCATCTGCTTGGCGGTCATGACGACGGTCTTGATGCTGAACTTGCGACCGCACATGTCGAAGAGGTCCTCGAGCGAAGGTCCGAGCAGGTCGATGACGAGGATGTTGTGAAGCCCCTCCTGACCAAAGTAGTAGACCTGAGGAATACCGGGACAGCCGGCAAGGATCTTGTAGGTGCGATACTCATCTCGAAGCTGTGGGGCGTCGCTCTTTCGCGGCTCGAACTTGATGGCGACAGTCTGGCTGTTGAGCAGGTTGGTACCTTCGAAGATGACACCGAAGGAGCCCTCTCCGATCTTCTTGCCGACACGATAGTGTACGCCGACGACGTTGGAGCCGGAGCTGGAGTGGGAAGCGTGGGACGTCATGGATGCGAATGAATTGTGGTAGGGCTGAGTGGGAGGCAGTGCCATGAATCGACTGGCGGGTTAAATGCGAGTTGGGCGACTCCACGGTGGATCGAGACTGGTGTTTGGCGAGCTAAAATGCGGCGCGGTTGGAAGGACAGCGACGAGCAACAAGCGTCGACGCACCGAAGAAGTTGATCCAAAGCGCTGCACAGGTACCGGACTTGAGAGCAAGTCACAGTGATGAAGGCGATGCTGATCCGAAGTTGCAATGCTGGCCTTGTCCAAGAGCGAGACGAGACGATGGATGTGTAGCGTGACGGTCTGCAGAGCTGATCGAGGGTTGCTACGGTTGTTTCGTACGGTCGACGTCCACGCTTCGCCAGGTGACGCGATCTGTGAGACGTTGGTCTGGATGACGGAACTTGGTTCCAGGCCGACTTCTGGCGTCAACAAGGGCTAGCTGAATCGACGATGCGAGATGAGTACCACCACCAACGGCAGCGCGGACGCGGATCTGCAAAGATAGAGGATGGACCTGGTGGACCGGAGGAGGGTAGGCGGGCGGAAAGGTATGGAGAGAGGAGAAGAAGAAGGAAAGGTCAAGGTGTGTTGAATGTTGAATGTTGCGAAAGGCGATTCTACCGGAAGCCAGCGGAGCGAGACGAGAAAGCAGCCGCACCGAGCTGACACCCAGAGGGGCACCACGCAGCAGAGCGAGGCCCAATCCCACTCACAGTCACAGTCACAGCCAGAAAAGTCACACGCACGTAACACTACTGTCAGCCAAGGGCATTAAAGCTCCCGCACGCACATCAGCCAGCCAGCCAGCCAGCAGCCTAAGGAAGATCAGAATTTTAGTCGAAAAAATGCCAACTGCAGCTCAGTACAGCTGGCGTGGATCTACAAATGGCGTGCAAGGATGTGTGTGTGTGTGTGTGTGTGTGTGTGTGTGTGTGATTTTGAATTTCCAAGGCAGAGCAGCAGCGAAAACCAAACTTGGCCGACGAACTTATCAATTCGCCAATTTCAAGCGAGCGACGGAAATGCTCTTCTTCAACCGGCTGCAGTCTCATGCCCACCACCTGAGAGACTGTAACTTCATTTGATCTCCCACAGCTTCATCCATGAACGGTCAGCGCGACCGTCAATGGCAGTCTTGACAATGTGATTGCTCCAGCATCGCCATGTGCAGCCTCCATTGTATCGAGAAGAAAGACAGAGACCCTTTGAGAGGCATTTGACCCGCTGCAAAGCCTCTTTGAATACTAAAGTAGACTTTGCTTCATGCCAAAATTGAAAGTCAGAAATCCAGGCTTGTATTCGAAAGTGTCTTCCTAGCAAGCGGACTGTCAAGTCGAATCGCCTGCTTCCTTCGTTTTGTGCAGGTCGTCGATCCCTTTCTAGAGGGAGGAGCGCATTCTCTCCAATTCTGGTCCTGCTGCGCTGTCCTGAGCTTGCGATCGCGAACGTGGGTGGGGTTGCTCAGTAACCTCACCTCGACCTTCGGGAATCTCACATCATCTCGATCTTGGTGTGACTTGATCTCATCGAATGAGTGCAAACAAGCAAAAGGTTCGTTGAGCTGCAGCTTGCAGAGGCGTAGTAGATAGGAGCTGCAGGCGTCCGCCGCTAACTTCAAGGCAGCTGGCAACCAGCGAACCGTGACTTCTGCAGGCAGCGACCACTAAAGTAGACCGTAATAGCAGCCTCCTGTGTCCAACACAAGGCCCTTGTGTGAGTCCATTCATCGGTATCACAATGACTCAGGCTCACTCTGCTCGGGTGACCCGAACGCCTCGCATCGATGAGTGAAAGCAGTTCCATTTGAAAGCAAGACAACCCGATTGCGCTCGTCACTTTGAGCTAGCCTTGACCTTCTTCGCTGGTGATGGAGACTTGCCGTTCGCCTTCGCAGGTACGGCATTGGACTCCTCCGCGGTACGCTTCTTGTCGTTCTTGCCCGCCTTCTTCTTCTTCCCATCCCCACTCCCTGCCGCGTCGGGCTGAAGCACCTTGATCAACTGCTTCATCAGGTCGTGGATCGACGTCGACGCCTTGAACCTCTCGGAGCTCTGCAGCTTCTCCGCCGCGTCTTGCAGCTTGACCACCTTCCATGCGCTCTGCAATTTGTCGTTGGCCGCTGGCTCGATCCTCGAGCTGATCCTCGCCGCTTGAAGGACAAACTTGATCGTGTCCTTTATGTGGTTCGAGCTCAACGACGCGCTCGAGTCGGCATCGCACGAGTCGTTGATGATCTGCACAAAGCAGCTGCTGATCTCGGGCACAAAGCTGAGCACCTCGCCCTTCTCGGAACGCTGCGCAATCTGCGTCAGCACCGCCTGCAGCATCGACATGACTTGCACCTGTCGGAACGCTCGAGTCGCAGCACCCGGTCGGCAGTTGTCCAGAAGCTCGGATCGAAGCTCCCATCCCAGCATGGGGAAGCGACGGAAGGCGTCGATCAGGAACTCGTGACGCAATCGGCTCGACTTTCGCATCAGATAGTCAAGCAGCGACTCGCGGTAGATCTCGACCAGCTTGCCTCCGAGTGCTCCCTTGACATTGTCGCCGCTCTTGGAGAGGGCAACCTTCGTGAGGTAGAGGTTGATAGCCTGGCTGACGTTCGACACGTCGTTGGACTGCGACTCGCGCGCTTCCGTGTGCATGCGTTGCAGCAGCGTCGCCACTTGGCTCGCGTCAAACTCGTCCGGTACCGTCTTGGCCTTGCTGATGCGACTCAGGAGCAGTGTCCTGGCCTTGCTGGCCAGCTGCTCCGTGTCCTCGTCTCGGTTGCTCCACAAATCGTAGAGGGGTTCGATGAGATCCAACATCAACGCACTCTGTGGCTGCTTTCGAGCAAAGACCTCGACAAGCTCCAGGACCTTGAATCGCAGTGCGATGGCTTCCAGCTTGGCTTCCTTCTGGCCGCGCGACGCAGATACCCGTTGACGGAATACCTCGGCGAGCTTGTCGTCCAGCAGCATCATCTCGTCATCGCCCAGGTCTGAGAACTCGACGCTCGATTCAGAGCCGGCGTCGGATTGGGCATCGTCTGCCTCGTCCTCGTCCTCTTCTCCATCTTCGGCGTCGTCATCGGCCATACCAGACTCCTTCAGAACAGCGCGAACACGAGCACGAAGCTCTTCGTCGACTTCTTGGCCTTCGTCGTCCTCGTCGTCTTCGTCCGCATCGGCATCGGACTCTCCGTCGTCCTCGTCGCTGGTAGCAGACGTATCCGAGGCCCGTGGCTTTCCGTCCTCGTCGACCTCTTCCTCGTCTTCCATGTCTTCGTCTTCGTCTTCGTCCTCTTCCTCCTCCTCGTCTGCATCCTGAGCTACTTCGTCGGCGGTTCGCAGGTGCGACAGCAGCAGGCCAATGCTCTCCTTGGTCATGTCCTGCGAGAAGGCCTCGAAAGCGTTGGTCGCCGAAGTACGCAGGAAGGCCGAAGAGAGCTCGAGGAAGCTGAGCAGGCAGTCGCAGAGCAGCTCGATGCCCGTGAGCTCGCTCTCGTCTTGAGCCTGCTTGCCCTTGCGGACCGTCGTTGCCGGGAAGAGCTTGTCAGCACACGCACACAGTGGCTCGACCAGGTCCGAGGCGCCGTCCGCAGCGTCAGCTGACACAAGCAGGGCCGAAAGAAGAAGCGACTGGAACGCACGTGCACGCTCCTTGACATCGACGTCGGTGCTCTTGGCTTCGAACTTGCGCACCTTGTCGAGGCAACGAACGCCGTCGGCGAGCTTGGCTGCGATCTCGTCGTCGTGGTCGAAGATCGATTTAAAGCTCTTGTCCTTTTCGAGCTGAAGCAAGACGTCGTGCGCCTTGGCGAGCCACAGCTGGCCGTCTTGAGCGACACCGGGCGTCTTCTTGCCCGTGGCAGTCCCGCTATTAGAAGGAGATGCCTGCTTGGCCACCTCCGACACGCTCGAGAGGAAGCGCGATCGGGTGACCTGCTTGAGCGAGTCGGTAAAGGCAGGTGTCGGCAAACGCTCGAGCAGGAAGCGTTTCTTGAGCGGCTTCTGCATTGTGAAGTAGCCGTGTGCGGCGAGGAAGCTGAGGATGTCGACGAGCAGCTGGTCATCCTTGGGCACTGTCGGCGTGCGCACCAAGAAGAGAAGCTGGTCGAGCGCCCATTTCCTTCGGTTGGTGATCTCGGTCAACTCGTCGTCGTCCTCGGTGTCGATGCCTTGGCAGATGATCTCGCCGAGGTGTTTGACGTACTCGCGCACGCGGTCGATGTCGAGCGATGACAGCACCTGCTCGACGGTCTTGGTCTTGGTGATCGAGTCGAAATTCTGGTGTCCATTCTTGCCGATGAGCTGCGTGACAAGGACAAATCCGAGATGCGGTTGCTGCTTGACGACTTCCTGGATCGTCTCGGTAGCCTTGACGGCGGCACGGTGGAGGAGACGATCGCGGTTGCCAAGCTGGTTGATGAGCGTGCGCATGAAGTTGGGCGTGAAGAGCATAGGTTTGTCGGTGTCATTGGCGCGCGGAAGGGCGCGCTGGAAGACTTGGAAGCCCCAAGACTTGCGGTCATGGGAACAAGCAGCAGCAAAGAGCGTCTCGTCGACGACAACACGGTAGAAGTCTGGGAAGGAAGAGATCCTTGTCTCTGCCGTGGATGCCGAGTCGAAGAAGATGTTGAGGATGAGATCCCAGACAAAGTGGATCTTGGCTTGCCAGCGAGATCGAGCGCCCGCAGGAGCAGTCGCCTCGTTCTCGGATGGGATCGCCTCTTTGAGCACTCGTGCCAGCGGGGCGAGGTTGGCGGTGGACAATGGGTGCTCCTTGCGCATCGAGGGAAGTGCGACGTTTTTGAAGAAGTCTGCACCTGCTCCGTGACTGAGCTGCAGCATGACTGCGAGCTTCTCTGGGCTGAGCTCCTTTGTCGAGGAGATCTGCTCGGTCATCCACGATTGCGCAGCCTGCGCCCATTCGATCTGCACGTCGGGCCGTTGAAGCTGAGCGACAGCCTGAACCATGACCCAAGCGCAGCTCTCTGCCATCCACGGCTTGTCGGACGAAAGCGCAATGAGAATGCGCATGCATCGCTTGAAATCGTGAATCGTCGCTGTTGGCTGCACGAGCAGATCCGACTGCACGAGACTCATGATGCCGAAGAGCTTGGCAAACATGAAATCCTTCTGCTCCTGCCGACTCGCTGCGACCTGTGGATTCGAGTATTTGAGAACGAGGGTGAGGATCTCCTTTGCGGTGACAGCGTATCTGATGCGGGAGAGCAGCTCTGTAAGAACGACGGCGAACCCAAGACGCGAGCTCTCTCGTGGACTCGCCAGCCCGCGAAGCAACCGTCGCATGGCATACATGAGATCAGCGACGGTACGGTTGCCCAGCGCTTCCTCTACCGCCTCTGCTTCCTGCTCGTCCACTTCCAGCGCATCTTCCACGTCTTTATCTTGGTCGTTGCTTTCTGACGTTGAGGGGAGGTCGAGGGTGATCTTGGACGAAGAGGCGAGCACGTCCTGCTGCGACAGAAGCTCTTCGACGAGCTGATTCGCCGATGTCAATCTCGCATCTTGGCTGGATGAGGCGATCTCCCAGAACAGCTGGAGATTGTTGCCGTTCATTGTGACGATTGTGACTAGATCCTCTTGCCGTGATCGTCAGCTCTGAGAACGATGGTGGCTATACAATAAGCTGGAAGGAAAGGAGAGCTTGAACCCTGAAAGGAAATTTTTGCTGGTGGCAGAGCCTCTTTTTTTTTCTTTTTTTTCTTCTCTTCCCGAAATCTTTTTTGTGGAGAAGAATTCTCATCTCGTCGGGCAGTCATCCGTCTACTTCATCGGTGATCCTTTTCCTTCCCGTTGTCCATCGAGGCCGGCCTCACAGTCGCAAGAAAAATCGAGCTTGACCATCGTCAAGCAATCAATCCCGTCAACACTTCCGCCTGCCTTGCAGCACATCGCAGCGCAGCGCATCGCATCGCATCGTTCCTCTCCTTCTCAGCTTTGCCGCTCGCCCATTGATCCTGTACCCTTGCTATACCGTCGCTTGTCGTGTACGGTCGCCATCTCAAATGACAAGCGCCACCTCCGCGATCGCCACTTGCACCATTCCGTCATCTCACTGAAACAAACCAGAAGCAGACGGTGATCTTGCTCGCCAAGGATTGTCGGTCCTCCTCCTCCCGAGGATGCTGCGCCTTGTTCGGCCGGGACCTTCCTTCTCAGGAACCGGTTGAGGATAAACGCTTTGCCCCCCAGCCCCAGAATTCGCAAGAAGAAAGGAAGTCTTCTCTCGCGAGTGAGTCTTAAAATTCCTGACAGCCAGAACCTAAATGTTTATCGTCCAGACGGTCCAGAAGCAGAAGAAGACGATGTGCGGTATGCAGTGTAGAAGATGGTGTTCGACATGAAGCTGCAAGAGGTGCGCCCGAAGTGCCTTGCATCACATGTGCATAAAGACTCCGACTCCGCTTGCCATTTCTTCTGAACCCTGACCTGAAAGGCGACTTTTTGGAGACTTGCCAGATTCAGCATGGTCCCGAGTGGATCGCCGTTTAAATCTTAAAGTGATCGTCCTCCCTCTCTGTGCCGCAAGGATCTTCTGAAAGGCAAGATGAGAAGGAACTTGTATTGCCGGTGAGAAGGCGACACTTGCAGGTGTACAATTGAGTGCATAAATGAGCGATTGCGGGTAGGTTTAGTTGGTCCGTCTCGACCCCGCAACGGGAGGGTGCGAGCGTGATGATGAATAGGTAAGAAGACAATGTATGAGAGCAGCAGGGTCTGAATAAGGGTTCAAAGCCACCGAGACGGTCTTGACAGTGAGAAGACAGAGAGCAAGGCAACGTGAAAGTGACGATGCCACCAATGGGCTCACACTGTCGGCCTCGGTCATCCTCGGGATACCCGAGAGTCAGTGCCCAAGCGAGCCTGTCAACACCCTTGAACGCTGCAGTCCCACCGCACGCACAGCATCAAGGCGCACGAAGGAAGGAGAAACCTCAGCTTCCTGAAGAAGGCCTAAGCATGTAAGCGAGGTGTCAGTGGTATTGACAGCCCGGTAAAGCATTCGAGGAACGAACGAGAAGAAGAACGAGAAGAAAAACAAAGCGAGCACCGGTGCTAGCAACGCCGGGCTTTGCGCTGCGACGCATGGTCCTCGTCGGCTAGGGATACGCATTGCACGCAGGAACATTCAGAAGGGGAAAGAATCAGCTCCACACCGGCATCCCCTCTCGTTCTTGCTTCTTGGCAGCGACATCATGCTGAGATTGCCAACGCAAAGCCGTCTTCGTCCACGACTTGGATTCGAAGCAGGAACGACCATGCGTCTCGTTCGGAGCATGTTCATTTGATCGGCAGCTTAGCGCTCTTTCCCCGGTCGGTCGGTTGTGCCCTTGCAGCAAGCCACCTTTTCTGTTCGTGGTAGGCATACCCAGTGAGCTGGGTGTCGCTGCACGGCATCTCCGAAAGAAGGCTCTTCGAACGACGACAGAAGGGTCAGCAGCGGAGCCTTTCCGCGCTATTGCTTAACTTGGACCGTGGCTGCGCTATCTTTCGCCGCTGCATTGCTGCTCGCCCACTCCAGAGAGCGACGCAGCTGCATCGAAAACATCACCTTCCCTTTCAACCCGCATCTCCCTTTCGTCATGGTGTTTTGATCGGACGGGCAAGCTTTGATGATGCGAGAAGCATAATGTAGATCCGTTCTGTCGATCGCTTCCACACCACGAGGTCATCTCGAGTGACGTCGATCTCGTTCGCTCGCTACCGTAGCAGAGAGGTGACGTCGATGCTGTTGGCCGTCTCCAAGGCAACCGATTCGGGCGGGCGGAAAGCGTACGAACGAGGCTCGCAGCAGAAAATGTCTCAGTGTTTCATCCACTTCAACGTCATAAAGCCTTTGTGCGGTGGGCGACCGACGCAGGCTGTATGTTTGTATGTATTGAAAATTGGGCGTTGATTTTCAATTCGTCTGCCACAAAGAAAGGCGAGTCTCAGGGACAAGGTTTGTGAAGGAGGTGAAACGTAGATCCAAGGGTGAACATTTGAAATTTTAAGCATGCAGCCTGTTGGCCAGGTCAAGTCACACCCGCTCACGACGCTCTTTCGTCCCCCTTGTCTCTCGGTGTATGGTGCTCCGTTCGTTCAATGGCTCGCTCTCCGGCCGACTGCTTGGCGTGGCAAGTCGATCGTGACCCTCTTTGTAGCAATCAAGCTTGTCATTGTGTGTGGTCTTGATCACTGCCAAAAATAATACAATGCGTTTCCAGAAAATCGAGTTTCTCACTCCGCTTGCCCCGCGTCGACGCGCTCTCTGAGCAAGTGTTGGTCTGAGTATCAACCTGTCATTTAGCCGAGGTCTTTCAATGATTCATCGTGGTCTCATTGCCCTGACAAGACCGCAATCGTCAGATGTGTTTTGCCGCCCGCGGGAAGCAGGATGGTAGCAGCACGGGCGAAAGCACTTTTGGCTGCCTAGGACGAATCGGCAAAAGACGCCAGCAAAGGCTGCAACGTGTGTTTGGGACGCAACAGATCGCCGTTGGACCCTGTCGATCCTTGCTAGCTATGATATCACACCTTGTTGACTGTTCGGCTTCAGTGAGGGTTGAGCTATCTCTGCGCTGGGTCATATACGGTCTGTGCGTCAGGTCGGGCTCGCTAGATGTGACAGCTGCTGCCACTATCAACCGAGATGGCTGCTGCATGGCAAAAGAAAAGGTCTAGCCTGGCTTGAGTGTCACTTTTTTCCGGATGAGCCGAGTCTAGACGGGCGAGGAGAAGGAGAGCAATCACAGTCGCTGTCCTGCAGTGGATCGATCCACTTCCGCCGCCACAAATTAACCTCTCTCTTTCGACAAAGTCACACTTTGCATATTCCTGCTTTTCCTCTGCTCGTCCGCCTTGGAGTTCAAGGTAAGACGTCACATTGGATTCATTTGGGCCGCTTGGTGAATGCCCGTTGCCTCTCCTTTCGCCTGTCACATTCAGTAAGGGTGAGCATCCAACTCTACCCTCTCCACCTAAGCGCTCCCACTTTCTCTCGCTGCCTCCCTCTCTTCAGTCACATATTGACAGTCTCGGTTGGAGCGCCACGCCTCGCCTCGCTTCCGTCTGTCTGGCTGACAGTCAAGCAGCTGCTCCTCCTCCTCCTCCTCCTTCTCCTCCTCCTCTCCATCCTCATTAGGCCCTCCTCGCTTGGCTGAGACTGCTCGACTCGATTCGGCTCCCCATCCTGATCCACCTCGCTACCCGTCATCCATCCCGACTCTTGACGCCAACCTCCTTCCCAACCATCAAGACACCTCTCCACTCTCCTCGACCTCCATCGCGACGGCCCTCTTCTCCTCTTCCCTTCTGCTCCATTTGCTCCATCTACGTTCTCGGTCACGACCACGCTTCTCGTCTGTCAAATCGCATCCCAACGATTCGCTTCATCATCGACTTTTCATTCGAGCAACGACTTTGACGACTAGGCTTCGATTGTGCCTGTTTGCCAAGCACCTCGAAGCATCCATACACCAGTAGACGATCCACCATTGCTTCTATTTCGCTTATGCCACTCTAGTCTTGAACATCAGCTCGACCCTTCCTCACTACGGTCAGCTCGGCATCGCTTTGGCCGCCTCATCCACCCACCATGGCAGCTCTCCTCTCCTCGCCATTGGCGCCTGCGCCCAAGTTCAACCTCTTCGAGCAGCCCAACTCACCCAGCCGCTACAACCATGACGACCTTCCTGCCGACTTTGACAAGTCCTTCGGCTCGTCGATGTCCATTTCAGACTCGCTCGATGGTCACACGTCTCAGGGTCTCTCCAGCCTGGCTCTGCCTCCGCAGCCATTCCTCTTCGGTGGCAGCCTAGGTCTCGCTCAGAGCTTGGCATCAGCCAACAACTACCAGCAGCAGTCGATCTTCCATGGCATCGAGCCGTCCAAGCAGCAGCATCCGTCCCGCCTCTCACCCCATCCGGTCACTTCTCTTGGCGCTGCCATGGGCACCACCCTCAACGCTCGCTCTTCTGGCCTTGCTGCCAAGATGAGCTCGCCCAGAGACATGGACATCTCCCCAGCACCCGTCGCGCCCCTTGTCTCTCACTTCCGCCCTTCTCCCTCCGAGGCGCTTCCCAAGCTCATGGACAACATCCACGTCGGTGCACATGTCGAAGCCGGCTCGAGCAAAGACCGCCTTCACCCTGTTCTTGGAGGCTTGCCTCGTTCCAGGCCCGTCGCTGAGCGCAAGTCTTCCCTTCAGTTGGCCGATTCCATGTCTTCCCGCCTCTTTGGCGCAGAGATCGCCTTCAACTCACAAAGCATCTTTGCTCGTGATCAGGAACTGCTTAGCAGCCCAGACAAGGAGCCACCGCCGAAGCGTCGACCCAAGTCGCTGCCAACAAGGCAGAGCGAGGCCAACGAACGCATCTCTCAGCTTTCCACTGCCCTCATGGGCGTCACATCTGCAAGGCCACGACCGGCGCTCTCTGCCGCCTTCGCCGATCGCGACGCGTGCTTTGGAGCCGCCTCCTCATCTTCCAAGTCAACCTCAAGCTTTGCTGTCCGAAACCGTCTCTCTGACTCGGGATTGACGCTCGGAGGACGCTCCAGCAAGCGCTCTTCGCGTGCAGGCTCGGCAGAGTCGTTCTTCGAAGACGTCGAAAACGAGCTCGGTGCGACTCAGACGCTTTCTCAAGATGGACACCGGTCCTTCGTAGACGAGCCTGACCACGAGGATGCAGAAGATGGCGAGGACAACAACCTCTCCCCATCACCGTCGATGAACTCGGCCTCAGGTGCCATGGCCGGCTACTTCTTTGACCCACTATCCCCCGAGAAGCTCGGGAGCAGACTGGGCATGACGCCCAAGGAAGGTCACAGCCTGCTCGCTGCCATGTCCAGTACTGCTGCTTCGCCTGGCGTTTCTTCTCCCCTGGCCTCGTCTCCTTGCACAAGGATGCCTCCACCTAAGCGCACCACTTCATTGGGCCCTCGCGCTTTCGAGCGTGCCAACACCGTGGCTGTCGTGCCCAGAGCTACCTCCAGATCCAGTTCCACTTCCGCTACCGGGTCCGCCTCAGGCATCGGTGCCCTTCGCACTACCCTCGGCAAGCGAGCCAATCCCTACGTCAAGCGTCCATCGCTAACCAACGAGCACCCTGCCATCCAGAGCGCCTATCCAGTGCTCGGCGTCAGCGGCCAGACCAACCGAGTCGTCCGACCCACAGCACCAGCGCCGCGCCGATGCGTCTCTGCTTTCGACCACAGCTCTGTGCTTGGAGGTGCAGGACCGATCAAGGCCAAGATCAGCTCGGGCAGTCTCGATTCGCCCGTTTCTCCTGAGCGCCGTCGTGCACAATTTTCCAGCCCCAACGAGATGACGGATGCCAATGGCTCCCCCATCGCACCGTCGATGCGAGCTCGTCAGCGACCCGACTTCCTGCGTCGCGCGAGCAAGGACGATAGCTCTCCTCTTGCCTACGGAACAGGGCTCAAACGCAGCGGCTCGCGGGGCAGCGATGCTATGGTGGACGACATGGCTTTGGGTGATCCTTCGTGCGCCATCTCCCCGGCCAGTGCCGAGAGCCTGCCGGGGTTCGGCGCCTCAGAGAAGGAAGGCAAGATCCTCCCTTGCTTTAACGTGAAAGACGATGGCCTCATGAGGATTACCTCGCAGACCATGACGGAGCTGCTGGCAGGCAAGTTCACCAACGCCATCATGGACTTCCAGGTGGTCGACTGCCGTTTCGGCTACGAGTACGAGGGAGGTCACATCCCCGGCGCCATCAATCTCAACACGGTCGAAAAGGTCGTTGGCCACTTTCTCACTGCCGGTCAAGGCCGTCACTCGAACGGTCAGCAGCTTCCGCAGCGATCGCAGAGTGGCAAAGCAGACAAGTTTGGCAATCGACGAAAGCACGTCCTCGTCTTCCACTGCGAGTTCAGCTACAAGCGTGCCCCGACCATGGCTCTGGCTCTGCGACAGGCCGATCGAGCTCTGGCGCACGACTACCCCAACTGCCACTTTCCCGAGATCTACATCCTGCAAGGCGGCTACTGCAATTTTTTCCAGTCGTATGCCAACCTCTGCGAACCTCAGCAGTACATCTGCATGGACGATCCTCGCTTCCTAGCCAAACGATCGACCGAGCTCAACGGATTCAGGAAACAGTTTTCACGTCACCGCAGCTTCACCTATGGCGAGGGCAAGCGACAGACTTTCAGCCGAGCACCTTCCTACAGAGCACCTGAGCGCCAGTCGATCCAGGAGGAAGAGGATCCGTCGTCGCTCATGGAAGAATCTCCTTGCCCCGGCGGACTGCCCAAGCTGGTGGTGCAACCAGCGCACAGCCACGGTGCAGCCACAGCTTCGTTCGCCGAGGCAGTCTCGAGCCTGCACGGAGGCAAAGCAGATGTAGGCGCATTGACACCCTCTGCAGAGGATACGAGCTTCGGCAGCGTCGGCGACTCTTCCTTCGAAGACGGAGTTGGTGACAGCCCCTGTGCAGCCGCCGGCAGCCGTAAGCCTACTATGATCCTGCAGCCTCGTATGGGCTCGCTCGGCATCGCACGTAGACCGCTGCTTCGGGCCGGCACGACGGGAAACATTCTCCCACGATACATGTCTTAAGTGGCTACATATGATACCATGCAGATTAACGTTTTACTGCATCGCATACCATCCTCTATCGCATCTGCATTTCTCCCTTTTTTTCGCTTTCATCATCAAGTTTTCTGTTGCATGCACATGTTTCCAAAATGCATACCATTTGGCTTCGTTGTGGCTGTGGCTTTGTGATGTCTGTGGCTGACCTTGCGGTCTGAGGTAAAGAGAAGGGCATGAGCAGTGCGGATGCGGCGTTGGTGGTGTGGGAAGACGAGCGAAAAAGAAGGTTGAAACTCCGCCAAATGCAGCGAAAAATCGATTCTTGTCCGGCGTTCTAGCGCGGCAGTGCTTGACAGGGTGCATCATCTGGTATGGGGGGGCGGGGTTGGGCGATCGGATTCCTACGTTGTTGGAGGTGCTGTTGTTATGAGACAGTCGTGCCGGGTGAGCAGGGGGGCTGAAGCGGACTGGTGTGGCGGAGTCTTATGAATGGCGGTTGGATGCTCGGTGTTCATGGTGTCTCGGCAGTGGTTGTGACTGTCGCAGCTGCTGGAAAGTGAGCCCTATCGGTGAATAGAGAGGGGTGGAGAGGCGGAGTGGACGTGTATGCCGTCGAAGCCGCAGGTCGTTCTCTTGAGCAGAGAAAGTAGGGATCGCGAAGCACTCAATGTGAAGGTTCCAATCCTCGATGGTACAAAAGTGCATCAGAAGGACTGGTCACCTCCTCCTCCTCGTCCACAGGCTCTTCCCTCCCCACCACCATCTTCCACCACCCTGTTCCAATCCATCGAGCTACACGATGGTCTCCTCCTATTCACGCTCCTCAACTTCCCTCGAGGACCACCTCAAGCAATCTTCTCACCCTTTCCTCTCCGCACCCCGTCCCTCCCTGTGCACCCGCCTGCTCACCCGTCGCAACATCTTGCTCGGCCTCCCCATCACCGCCATCGTCCTCTTCTGCGTCATCTTCTTCCCAGTCACCTTCGCCCGGCATCACCACAACACCGACGTGACGGACGCGTTCGAGCGCGTCAACCCGGCCAAGAGCGCTGCGAGGGCGGGAGCGGTCTGGCGGCAGGCGGTGGGGTTTAAGGATCTGGATGATTTCAGGATCAAGTATTACTCGAGCGGGAGGAATAATAGTGAGGTGTTGACGGGGGGGCTGCCGGAGAGTGCGCTGGTGGGAAGTGTAGGAAGGAGAAGGGAGGTAGATGAGGGTGCGGTGAGGAGGAGGGGTTCGAATCGCGCGATCCGTCGTCAGGAGTCCACATCGACACACGCTCACACGCGATTGTCGTCGGCTTCCTCAACCGCGTCCACAACCACCGCCCGCGCACGATCTTCTTCAACCTCGACCGCTTCCACACACATCACCCTCACCTCTGCAACCGCCTCCTCAGCCACCACCGGAGGCGGTAGCGTCCTCTCCATTCTCTACCCAGCCCACTCCTACACCCCCTCCGCCCTCCCTGTCGGCGGAACCCAATTCTACGCCCTCTCCCCCTTCAATCTCGCCCTTGCCTCCTCCATAACCCTCAACTACTCCGTCTTCTTCCCTCCCACCTACGACTTTGTCCAAGGCGGCAAAATGCCCGGTCTCTACGGTGGCACTGAAGGTTGTGGAGGGGGTAACCCGGCTGAGGACTGTTGGAGTAGCCGCATGGCATGGCGTACGGATGGGGCGGGAGAGCTGTATGCGTACTTGCCGCAGGATAGGCAGAATACGAGTGCGTTACTGGAGGTTCCTCCGAAGAGCTATGTGAACAGCGATTACGGGATAAGCCTGGGAAGGGGCAGCTTTGCGTTTGAGAGGGGAAGTTGGACGGATGTCTCGCAGACGGTCACGCTGTCGAGTAAGGGTAGGATGAATGGCGTTTTTGACGTCAAGGTCAACGGCAAGCAGGTGATTTACTACGATCAGGTGTACTACCCGGCGAAGATAAAGGGGATCCTCTTCTCAACGTAAGTGATCGCAAAGACAAGAGAAAGAGAGGGAGAGAGAGAAAGAGACTGACAGATGGTTCTGATGCGTTTGTTTCGGCAACAGATTCTTTGGTGGAGCGACGCCAGATTGGGCGACGCCCATAGACCAGCATTCGTACTTTCGCGGCTTCAGCGTGCGGATCAACGCGTTGCGGTAGATCAACCGCACAGAGAAGCGGTTGCTGGGCATGTTGCGGGCCAATTCAGACTCGCAAGGCCGATGGATGATGGCATTTCGACACACGCACCGAGACGATCTCGTCCGGAAGCAAAGACGACGATCCCTGTATGATGCGACAATTCTATGGACAATCTCTACCATCCTTCGGACCTGTAACACGCTCGTGCATCACTTGACAACCTTGAACATGGTCTCGAAATCCACCTTCGCCTCGCCCTCCTCCTGCCTCAGACTCGGACTGGCCGGATCCACCCCGTACCCCATCCTCTCGTAAAACTTCCTCGCGGCCTTATTCTCATCAAACACCGTCAACATAACCTTCCTCATCCTCGCCTCCCTCCCCAGCTCATACACTACATCCATCAACTCCCTCCCCAACCCATCCCTCTGATTCTGCTCCCTCACCTGGATCTCGTACAGATACACCACCTCGACCTCCTCCTCGCCCTCCCTCGCCACCTTATCCCCCTCGGCACACGGCTCGGTGTCGAACCGAAACATCGCAAACGCTGCTATTTCCGCGCCCTCCTTCGCGGGAGGTCGGATGATGGCGAAGCGCGATTGGGCGTCGAACAGCTCCTTGCGCTTCGAGGCGGGTTTCCAACCGAGGATCGAGTTGCGGTACATCGACTTCATGTTCGTTTCGAAGAGCGAGAAGACGCGTTTGCGCTGTTCGGAGGACAGAGAGGCGGCGTCGAGGATCTCGAGTGAGAAGTGCTTTTGGGAGAGGGTGGGGGAGATAGGGTTGCGCGAACGTGTAGAGCGCGATTTTTGAAGCCATTTGAGGAGGTCGGTGGCGGAGGCGTCGCGGGCGGTGGCGAGGGCTGCGGCGTAGTCGATCTCGGAGGAGGAGGAGGACGAGGTGGGTTCGGCTTTGACTTTCTTGCTCGACCGTGTGTCGCCGTGGGTCTCTTCCTTCTTCACCCCGACGCTGCCGGCAGCTGCATCCCTCAACGCCTTGCCCTTCCTCCCCAGCAACCCGGCCTTCTTCAACGGACACGGCCTCTCCTCTTTCTCCTCCGCCTCATCGCTCTCCTCCTTGACCGTGGCGAAACCTTTGGCGCTGCAATTCGCACACATCTTTCCGTGCTTGATAAGCAGCACGTGCAGCGCATACTTGAGATGACCCGGCACCCGCTCGTGGAGGTGGTAATACGTCTGATCGCGATTCGCCTTCTCGGGTACCCAACCTAGACTCTTGCACAGTCGGAAGACGTGCGTGTCCACGGCCATGCTCTCCCTCCCGATACAGAACGCTAGGACGCACGAGGCAACCTTGGGACCGACGCCGTTGAACGAGACGAGCTCCTGCATGATTTCATCGTCGGTCGCCTCGTGCAGGTGGTCCAGCGACAGCCTACCGTATCTCTCCTGAGTCTGTGACAAGATCCCCTTGATGGTACGCGCCTTGTTGTTCGCGAGACCTCCGCACCGGATGGCTTCTACGAGCTCCGACTCAGGCGCCTTGTGGATTGCTTCCCAGTTCTTGGCGCCGAAATGCTCGGTCATCGACCGGTGCGCCGCCGCCGAGTTGCGATTGGACGTGTTGCAGCTGAGCACCGTCCTCACCACCGCATCCAGCACGCTCGGAACATCACCACACCCACCAAACTTGTCCTCCCCCTTCGGCGTGGTGTACTTGGGCAGACCACGTCCGCCTTCGGATTCGCGCTTGTAGCCGTGGAAGTCGCCGAGGATCCACGCGACGCGCTCTGCCTCGTCCGCCGTCGGCAGCGGATGGTCTGGGAATGGCGAGGCGAGGATCGACTGTTTGTACGAGGCAAGCTTGCGTTCCGACGTCGTCTTCTTGCTCGGCGAGGAAGGGGCGGAGTCGTCGACCTCCTCTTTTTTGGCCACGGGGTTGGAGAGAAGGTCGTGGATCTCAGACGTCTCGTTCTTGACCCCACGCTTGCGCTTTCCTGCTGCGGGAGAGTCACCAACCGAGTTGGGCGTGGGCGGAAACTGAATGTCCTCCACCTCGGCCTTGATGGCGGGCGAGGCGGTGGAGGATGCGCGTTTGTTGGCGGGCGCCTTGCGAGGCGAGGTGCGCGTGGGTGTAGCGGGCGTCATCCTGAAGCGCGGTTGGATGGTGGAGAAGCAAAGGGAAGCCGAAGGGAACCGGATGGGGTGGGAGAAAGACGCCGAGATGCGAGGTGTGCTCAGCCGCTGAGCGGCAACGAGGAGCTGAGTGGACCGAATGCTGGCGGGTGTCGTCGGTTCGTACTACGCTGGATCGCTTGGAGACGTTCGGAAGAGCGACGGTTGCATGCGGCTCGAAGATGCGTGTTTATGGAGGTTCAGATGTTGGTGAAGAGCTGGGCTGTACGAGGATGAGAAGGTAGGAGAAAGCTGTCTTGGAGGATGGTCTCGCTGTTTCTTCCCCGCATCACGCTGTCACACGCCGCTTAGACGAACATGACGTCGAAGCACGCTACTTCGCGAGGCTCTTTCGGCGTCTCGTCAGTCTCTCTCTCGCCTCGCACAGCGTCACAAAGGTGGAGGTCTGGGAGCAAAAAAAAAGCATCTGGAAAATCGTAAAGCGAGGTCTAACATCTTCGGGTTTTTTTCACCGCTGCCGAACCGTGACGATGGCGATGACAGCTTCGAAGCAGACACCATGCGAGACTCTCACACATCGTCTGTCGATACGATCGCTATCGAGATGTCATGGCTGGCCGTCATTACATCTGCTTTGACGTACGACTCACTGATACAGGATCCTCACCCTGCCCATATCACCCGCCTCGACCGCCTCCCGATCGACCCCTGCCCCTCCCCACCCGCTCTCATCCGCCTCATTCCCCCACACCATCCCAAACCCGCTCGACTCTCCCCCCTGAGTCCCCCTCGAATGATGTCCCGAACTCGCCACACCACTCACCCCACTCCTCCCTCCTCCACCCCCTACACCCGCTGCACCGCTGAACCCTGACATCCTCGTCTTGCTCCAGCCCGAACTAGCCCCTCCCGTCGCGCCAAACATCGAACCCCCAGGCCACCTCCTCCAGTCACTCCTCTGCGTCGAGGCCATCTCGTCCTCATCCGTGTCTACCACCTCCGGTCGAGAGTGCGGGGAGAGTCCGATGTGGATGAGCATCTTTTCGAGCTCCGGCCAGGAGATGGAGAGTGCGACGCAGATCTCGTCGTCGCTGTGCAGGCCGTCGAGCATGTCGATCAGGTCTGGGGGGATGACGACGGTGCTAGAGCGTGGATGCTGATGGTTACCGCTGGTAGTGGCGATTCCGGAGCCAGAAGCTGAGGCGCCTCCTCCAGGGGTGGTGGTGCTGGGGATGGCGGTGCTGAGACCGATCGCGCTACCTCGTTTGCGGGGGGAGCGTGCAGTGATACCGCTCGAGGCGCCTGCACCGGGTCGTTCGGCTTGGAAGGCTGCTGCAGCTACATCGACCGCGGTGGTGGTGGGGTGTCGGTAGTTGGTACGCTGTCGCATGCGGGTCTGTCGCTTGGTGGGGGAGGTGCCGAATTGGCTAGCTCCGCCACCACTGCCAATTTGAGACAAGTCGCCCAGGTTGAAGGCGCTTGCACTGCCGCCTGCAAGCACGACGTTGCTCAACCTCGCCTCAGAAGCACCTCTTCGCGCGGGTGTTCGCGCTCCTACTCCAGGACTGTCGACGCTTCCATCGCGTCCGATGCGCTGGAAAGCACTATAGGCGCCGCTCATGCCAGAAAGCTCCCTCGGACGGCGGTCGCGCGGTTCGCGGCTTCCGCTCTGTTCGCGGCGGTGAGCGTTGGAATCGTGCGACTTGACCGCTGGCGAATTGATCACGGGCGAATTGCGCACCGTGCTAACAACCGAACTGTCAAACGCAGCCAAGCCGTCCTCTCCCAACCGTGGTCCGAGGTAGATCGGATATCGATGCACTCGCCTCAGGAAACCCTGGATGACGCCAAACGAGACAAAGCGACGCACGTCGATGCCCTTCGCATCGATATCGTTGTCCTCGATCCAGTCGTGCAGCGTCGTGCCCACCCGCAACAGTGAGTACAGCTTGAGGATTTCCGGGTAGCTCGGAGGCGAGTAGCCCGACCGCGTGACGTAGGTTGCGCATTCCAAACCGAGCGCCTCCTCGTCGGCCATCTTGGCGATCGCGGGTCGCACCGTGTACATGTTGAAGTATTGGAAGATGTCGACGACGATGATGCAGCTGTAGTACATCAGGTGTTCGAGACAGGCCCGTGTGAGACCGAGATCGGCGTCAGCAAGCTGAGCGATGCGCTTGACGTGGTTGACACCGTCGACGAAGGGCACAATGCGTCGTAGTGTCAAGTCAGTATTGCCATCCATGCGAGACAGGAGATCGAAGAGCGCTACGGGCACATCCCAGTCATTGACCGGCGGCGGGTTGTCGTACACGGGAAAGAGTTTGAGGTTGATGGCATCGCGGACGGTGCGACCGAGACCGTGCGGTGGCTCCCGCCTCTCGACGAAGGCGGTGCGTCGCGTCGGGTCGCCCGTTTCGGTGCGAAGGGCATTGACGGAGCTCGACAAGGCCGCATCGATGGTGCGCAGCGAGAGGACGCTCTCGGTGAGATGCTCGAGCGCACTCGCTTCGTGATCTGCACCGTGTCCACCCGCTGTACTGCCGCGGCTGGATCGCCTCGTGCCCGCTGCAGTGTTGATGCTGTCGTAGGCTCCGCCATCGTGACTCGTCAGCACATTTCCGAGACTTTGGGCGGCACTGAGCTCCCGACTGAGTTCGCTCTGTCTTCTCGAGCTTACGATCCCCACAGCGGTATCGCGACTCTCCTCGGAAGGGTAGGCGACTCGTCCAGCATCTTCGGTCAGACCGACTATGGTCGAGGATCGTCCTAAGCTGGGCCTGCGACCGTCTGGTCCGGTCGGAGACAATGCTGACGGGGGAGAGTTGGGTCCTTCCGACCCAGGGCCGCTGGTACCAGAAGCGCTGTTGCTACGAATCATTGGATGCGCATCGCCCCGAATCGTCGTCAGAGGCGTGAGTCCCCTGCCATGATCAGGAAGAGACGACCCAGAACCAGAAGTCGAGCGAGACCGTAGACCGCCACTGCTATGGATCGAGGCCTCCTGGTACGTAGGGCTCGCACGATCCGAGGTCGGCGATGGCACTTGACGCGGACTGGACGTCTGAATCTGCTGGAGCTGCTTCTGCTTGAGCCGCTCGTTGATGATGTTGCGATGATGCTCGCCCCGCAAAGAAGCAAAACTTGCGCCTAGCGAGATGAAATCATCCGGACCAATGGGTGGAGAGGTAAGCTTCTGCCCTTCTGGACTGTTTGGCTTTGAGGAGCTCTTGAGGTACGATGTATGCGGTGTTTCGGGAAGCGCGACAAAGCTTTCGCTGTACGAGTTGAGATCTTCGAAGAGCTGCTCGATGACGCCGTACATGCGCGGCAGATTCTTCGGACTGGAGAGGAACGACTGTGCCTCCTCGAGCCCGCGAAGAACACGCCCGCATTTGCGAACGATCGGCTCGTATGCTCTTACATCGGCGTTACCCTCGAAGACGAAGCAGAGGTTAAAGATGAAGTTGTTTCGTTGATACTTTGTTGCGTCTTCGATGAGGGTCGGAAAGCCGAGGATCTTGTATGTTCGCTCTTCTCGCAGAGGCTTGCCGGACTTGGTTGTCTCATTGGTGCCTCTAGGCTTGATCGAGGAAGCTCGAGAGGAGCTACCAGACCTTGCAGATGCAGATCTACCAGGTGCTCTTGAGAGCGCACGGATGACACGATCGTAACGTCTGTGATGGACACTAACCGTGCCGCGAGCAATCGATGTGACGAGTCTGCCGCATAGAGGCGCTTTCGGGATCAGATACTCCGAGAGGGGCGAGAAGCGGAAGAGAGGTTCGCCTCTAGGTGTTGCGCCGGCCTGGTCCAGCTGCACTTTGCTCGTGCTGGCTGTAGCATTCGGCTCTGTCGCCGAAGACGGTGTCTTGTCGTGAGAAATGGATCCTTCGGGGACTTGGTAGATGACCTTGGGACCTTCTGTGGGGTGAAAGACTGCATAGAAGACGGCAATCAGCCGTGGCAGGAACTGCTCGTCAAGCGTCGGCATCGACATGGTGTTTCAGTCCACGTCGAGCCGTACAATTGTCGCTTATATGCTGCTGAGCTTGGTGCCAAGGCAGCTGAATGCCAGTTCTGGTGATAGGCTTAGCGACCAGCGATCATGTTGGATCCGGCTAGAAGCAGCAGCATGGGTTGCCAGCGCTTCTTCTGTGCTGTGTGTGCTGTGGTTATGGTGGTAAAGAGATGGAATCGTTCATGAGAATGTGAATGTGATTGTGGGGAAGCGCTTATGACCCTCAAAGGAAGCGCCAATTCTCGGAAGACGGAGAGAGAGCAACAGCATTATCTCCCGATCTGACAGAGCCCGATTAGGAATGCTTTCGGCTATGCCAAGCCATCTTGTTCGCTATGGACCCTGCACACGGGAAGCTTGGCCTGTCCCGCCAACAACTCCGCGCCTTCCAAGTGGATTTTTGTACCGCTACGTCGATGATCCTCCAACGCTGCCTTCTACCTTGATGACCTTCCCGCAGCTCCTCGAACCCGGAACCCAGTAACGACGGTCACGGTCAAAGCAGCTACCAGCTGAACGCGGTTAACAGAGACAGGAGCACAACAAAGGCAAGCCAAGACGATGCTGTCTTAGGGTCCAAGATAGTCTCTCGCTTTCACTGGAGATATAAGCTTCTTCTTTTGACGACGAGACGAGCTCGTGACTCGCGTCTCATACCATCAATCGGATCCGCGCACGGCTATCATGGTGGAACTACCAGCCTGTTCGTCATTGCGCACCTCGCAACGATGGGCGTCGTATCCGATACTCGTGCTGTGCCTCCTCGCCAGCTGGTGTGCTGCTCATGCCGTCCGCAGCCAGACCAGAGACTATGGTAGCCTCCCTCCGCAAGCTTTGGCTGCCGTTGCAGAGCTCTCTAATCCCGCCACATTCCTCGACACGAGCAACGCCGAGTCGCTGCTGTCTCAGATCCTCATCCCGCGGCCGCCGGATACCGACAACAGCCGCAAAGTGCGCGAAGCCATCCTCGATGTCTTCCGTAAGCAGCTCGGCGCCAAGGACTCGAGTACGTTTTCGTCGATGGACTGGACGGCGCAAGGCAAGCTCGGCTGGTACATGGAGCAGCAGACGTTCACCGCCAACACTCCCGAAGGTCCAAAGCAGATGACCAACATCGTCTTGACCAAGAACCCGGCAGCGCCGCGTAAGCTCGTGGTCGCAGCCCACTACGACTCGAAGTACTTCCCCGCCTCTTCGGGCATGGAGAACTTTGTGGGAGCCACCGACAGTGCGGCGCCTTGTGCGATGATGGTGGATCTGGCCGTGGCGCTCGACGATGCGCTCGATGCGCGCGAACGCAGGATCCACGCTGTCGAGCAAGCTGCGCCGTCCATTGCACAGGAAACTACGCTCCAGCTCGTCTTCTTCGATGGCGAGGAAGCCTATCGCACCTGGACGCACGAGGACTCGATCTATGGATCCAAGGCGCTCGCCAAGCTCTGGACGACCACCTTTTGGGACGCGACCCACTTCGATTCGAGCCGCTCTTCGAAGCTCGAAGCAAGAAGATATCGCAGCACGTACGGTCCTATCGAGTATATGAATACGATCGAGCACATGATCCTTCTCGATCTGCTCGGTGCACCGGATCCGACCGTTCCGTCGTACTACGACAACACAAAGTGGCTACACGCTGCCATGACGGACGCAGAGCGGCGGCTGAAGGAAGCCCAAGTGCTGTGGCCGAAGGCAGATACTGCCCATCAAGACTCTCGCTCGTTCTTTTCGCAAGCGAGGCCGTGGGGAGGCATCGAAGACGATCATTTGCCCTTCTTGCATGCCGGTGTGCCCATCTTGCATGCCATCCCGTCGCCATTCCCGTCGGTCTGGCACAAGCTTTCGGACGATGCCACCGCTCTCGACTACGCGACCATGCACGCCTGGTGTATGATCCTCCGTCTCACTATAGCCGAGTACCTCGAGCTTGACATAGGAGGCATGCGCGGCGCTATCCCTTCCGTCAACGAGCCCCAAGAGAGTCCTACAGGTGAGTTTGAACCCCACACCCTTCCACAAGAGAGAGCCAGAGGCAAGAGGTCACCTAGGGTCGAGTTGGTGAGTCTCGCTCGACCGGCTGTCCGCTGAGTGTTGGAGCGATGTGCTGACGATGGTGCTTCCTTTCTTTGTTGATGACGGGCAGTAAGCGAGGGGGGTGCGACACCCGGCTCAAATACTCCGGCGGTTGGAAAAGGTGCGAGTCCTGGCATCGTGCCGCATAAGGATCCGAGCGCCAAGAAGGACGCAGATGCGGAGGCGAACGCTGGCTCGAAAGTCGAGCAGAAGGCGCCTGCAGGCATCGTGCAGAGTGCCAGCGCCGAGGCTGAGAAGGCTGCGTCTGCAGGTACCGGGCAGGGCACAGCAAGTGGCGGATAGTGCGTCCTCCTCGGTTCCCACATCAGAGCATTGCAATGTCAGTGTCATCATTCAGAGCACCCTGCGTGGGACAGACGCGGCCCAATCTTTGCGCCTGACAGTGTGGATCTGGCGCTGTAAGGGCCGCCGCCAATCACGGGCGCAATCCGCGATTAGTCTGCGAGGCCGACGTGACCTTCGCCTTGAGGGTGAGAGCTGCTCATATCCTGCTTTAGGCCTACACGCCAATGTATCCTTCGCCTTGAGGCTGAGGGCTGCTCGTGCCGTGCTCTGAACTCAATCGAAGTGTCTTGACTCACAGGCATGAGCCCGGAGCTCAAAGGTTCGGTATTCGAGACGGCAGGAGAGAATCCGAACTTGTCTGCGACACCAGGTGCGTCTCCTTTGCCTAGAGGGCTGCTCATACCCTGCTCTGAGCCCGAGCGGAGTCGCTAGACTCGCAGGCATCAGTTCCGAGCTCGAGTCGTCGATCGAGGTCGTGAGTTCCTTCAGAGGTCGCATGTGGTTGACGGCGTTGAGCTCAAAGATCAGGCCATCCAGCAGGTTTCCGGTTGACGTGATTGATATAGAAATGACCGACTCCGATAGAGACGGATGATTGTAGCCTGATTATACTCGATCGGCTCGAGCCATGGGAGTGCTAGGATCTGCCGCCATCCGCGGCAGCTGTGCACAGCTCGTGCTGCCCACGAAGCATCGACCCTCACTGACTGCTCGAGCTATTTCCCATGCATGGCTTCTGAATGAGCGCTCAAACTGCGCCCCAAGCATCCTGCTTACTGGCTGCTCGCTGACCTCCGAGCATGAAACCTTCCTGACTGCTCGAATCATCCCACTCGCATCCTTCCTTACTGACTACTCGAACTATCCCTCGAATCCACCGTCTTCCCCAACCCCAGCAGCAACTCTGCCGCCTGATGATCATCTCCACTCTCGCCACCCCTCGCCCCCCTCAGCGACGCCTTCCTCGGCGAAACGCTGCCCTTGACACTCTTGACCACCGGCCTCTCGTCGTCGCTCATAGCCTCAAAGAACCCGCTGTCATCATGAACAAATGGCGAGTCGCCCGAGCTGTTACCCGGCAGATGCGTCCTCTGACGCCCTGACGGCGTCGACGAGAAATTCGTCCTATCACCCAACACCCGCGACGGGGTCGACGCGGTGATAGGGAGGGGCTGAGACATCGACGACCCGCCGTTGAGGGAACGTGTCCAGCCCTCATCGTTGTTGCTGTAGGTCCGCGTGTGACCAAATTCCCAGCTTCGGTTGGGTCCAGCTGAATCACGTGCCGCCGAGGCGCGCGGAAGAGCATGACGATGAGTTGTGTAGTTGGCCGAAATGGATCGACCGAGCGTGGAAGAGGCCGGACTGGCACCGATGGCTCGGAAGCGTTCTGAGCGCGTGCTGAGCGGCAGGTTGGTGGAAGAGTACAGCGAGGTGGTGCCCTGCGGGGTGGAGGGTACGACCATGGTGGGCATGCTTCGCGAGGCCGACGGGAACGAGGCGTGGGTGGCAAACGGTCGAGACGAGAGCATGGGCGAGGCGGGTGCTGGCATGCCCGCGAACGGCGCGTGTGCTTTCGAGGACAGTGCCGGCTCAGCCATGCTAGAGGCTAGAACAATGTCTTCCAGCTGCGCTCGTCGGCGCTTGAGCGGCTGAAGAGGCTGAGTTGCATCCTTCTGAGCATAGGCAGCAACTGCGGAGGCAGAAGCGGGATCTACGTTCTCATCCCGCACCTCGAGCGCGGCAGCAGCAGCAGCGGTGCGCTTGCGACCAGCACTGACACTGCGCTGAGCAGCGGCGTCGCCCTTCCTCTTGGCATCCTGCAGACGACGCGTGAGGTCCGTCACCGACAGGGATCGTCGACCCGCCTTGGTCGTCTCCGCCTTGCGCTTGTCACCCGAAGTGCTGACGCCTCTGCGCTGCTCGGCGATCGGCGTCGACTCGTTGGGACCAGGCAGGGTCAGCTGACGCGCGCTGACACTTCGTGAAAGCGGAGTGCCACCGATGCTGTTCGGAAGAGCCGATGTGGCAGCACGATCGCGTCCGGCCGCCCAGTCGAGGCTCAGCTGTCTCGCAGGACCCAGTCCCACAACGTTGGATGTGCCCTTCTTCGGCAAGCTTCCGATCGAAGCATCGACGAGGGAGGATGAGCCTGAACCAGCCTGCTGAACAATGGCCTGCCTGGCGTCGGCACATCCGGGATCCATCGGAACGAGGCCGACGCCGTTGCTGTGCCCGGAAGCGGCGCGCTCTCGAGCTTCCTGCGCCTTGGCCAGGGCAACTGCTTGGGCCTTGGCAGCTCGACGCTGAGCAATCATCTTGAGCGTCCGCTCTTCATCCTCTTCGCTATCCATGCGAGCGTCGTTGCCGTAGAAGGCGTCCGCCTCGCTGCTCGAGGCGCTGCTGCTGGGCATCATCTGCAGCAGACCTTGGCCCTTGACACTCTGCTCGTGGGACGCTGGCTGCATCGCGATGATGCCTTGTCTCTGCAAGGCGGCGGTGAGCTTGGGCGGCAGGCTCGACGTCAGCGAGGACTTGACGTCTTTAGCGGGAGCGACCGGAGTCGCTTCCTTGCGCAGGCCCAAGTTGCCGATGCTAGCCCTGCCACCTGACGTGGTCATCAGGCTGAGGCTGGACGAGCTCGAGGCGCGCGAAAGGAGCTTGGGAGGCGGCAGGATTGTGTCGAGCGACTCTTGCTCCATCTCGCTCGATGCATTGACCACAGCGTGCTCAGTAGCCGAGCGTCGTAGCGTGTTGCTTCGTCCGCTGAGTACATCCTCGAGCGACATTCGCGGCGCGGATCGATGACGCAACAGCGACGTCTTTTCTGACGCAGTGACTTGGCCCATTTCGGCGGTCTGTACTGGCACGGCGCTGTCGACTTCGACGCGATGGACAGCAATGCCGACACCTTCGGGACCGACAGCCCGGCGAAGATCACGAGTTGGAGCACGAGGCGTGACGACCTCCTGCTTCAGGAGGCTGGCAAGGGGTGCTTCGCGCTTGACTTTCTCCATCTGACGCTGCACCGGGACCGTGGCATCACGACCGGCAAGCCAAGGTGGAATGTTCTCCTTGTTGTTGCTAGTCAGGTCCTTGATCTCTTGGATACCGATTTGCTTGGCAGCTCCGGCACCATTGGCGCTGGCATTGCCGAACGGCATGCGTTGCGACGGCACAACGACGGGCGGTCGCGCCAGTGGTTGCTCGACAGTCGCGGTGGCTTGACCGCCATTCGAAAGGCCAGTCGGGGCATTTGTCTGGACGATGCCAGCGCCGCCGTACCTCCCGGATCTCTTCTTCTCGGCTTGTCTCCTGTTCTGGAACCAAACCGACACGGCTCTGTGTCGTCGGATCGTGATCATGATGGACAAGGAAGGAGGACGGAGTGGTTGTCAGTGGGCTGCTCGATCGCTCGCGGTGGTGCTGCAGTGGTCATATGTGATACTTACCGAACGGACATGCCAACGCGGTTGGAAAGGTAGAGGCGAGTCTCGTGGTCAGGGAACTGGTTCTTTGCGTACACCTGGGCGAGCAAGTTGGCTTCATCTGGACGCGTCCGTCTCCTCCTGCGGATCTCTCCCTTGGAGTCGTCTCCCATCACGCTACCCATGCTCTCGAACGAGTCATCGGCAAGGATGGAGCCGGGACCTTGACGAAGCGCGTCTCTGTCGTCGTCATCTTCCCGGTCTTTCTGCGCAAGGTTGGATGCCGAAAGGCGGGTGACGTCGATGGCTGGGCTGGGCGAGGCAGGTACGCGCTGCATCTGTAGGATCTGCGCTGCCGTCTCGGAGTCATCCAGAGCTAGTGCATTGGTCTGATCGCTTTCAACATCGCGATCGCAATCGTTGACAGCAAGCTCTTTCTGACGATGTGGCGGCAAGGAAGTGGTGTTGTGCAGATGCTCGATCGACATGACACCGTGATGCGTTCGCGCGCTTTCCTGCTCTGGCCATGGCTGGTGTCGGAAAGCGTCGCGCGAGACGACAGGCGTGGTGACGAGATGACGCGGCTGGGGATGTGGGCTACCGGCATGGGAAGCGGGATCGCTGTTGTCGCGCTGCTGGTCATCGGCACGTGGCGAGCTGGATCGGTTCTGGAAGAGAGGCGCGTCCTTGTTGATGTAGGATGAGAAGCTGTCGACCGACGCGGCGGCAGGGCTGCTGGCGTGAGGATGGTGTTGGGGTGGCGTTTCGACGTGTGCGTCGCGACCGTCGGATTGGGAGGAACCACGATGGCGCTGAGAGAGGTCGTGCTGCGAGCTGGTGCTGATGTTGGTAGGAACCGAGGAGGGGTGGAAGGAGGGAGGCAGACGCCTCTCCTCGCTGTCGACGGCGATGCGAGCGTCCATGGTGACGGAAACAAAGCCAGGACACGAACGCGTTGACCGCAATGAGACGAGGGACTAGCCTGAACCGATGAAGGACGTAGACGAAGCGACCCAACGAGCTATGAGGCCATCTGCGACCTTGACGACACTTGGCAAGCTGAAGTGCACCTCTGCGACGGGCAAGCAGCCTTGCGATAGTGGCTGCGCTGCTCAGTGCGATGGCTACCAAGATGTAGCCGGCAACCACAGGACGATGAGGTCGAGAATGGTGAGCAGAGTGAGGAAGCAGGATGATATGGCGAAGTTGAAGAAGGAGAGGAACTGAGACGATGTAATGGTTGCTATTGAAAGGCCTCGTACCATTCGACGTGAGAAGTGGATCGACGTGCCAGTCTCCCAGCGTGTATTGCAGGCGGGGGCGAGGCAAACGCGATTTCGCGAAGAACGCTCGACTGACTGACTGCATTTCAAAAGTCGAGCCAGCCAGCCAGCCAGTCAGTCTGCGCCTCAAAGTGTTGTACTCGACTCGCAAAATCGGAATCGTGCAGCGGACAATTCTGATTTGCACGCCCTTTTTTCTATTCGTGAGCTTCGGAGAGGAGCGACTTTTGACACGAGCACGCTCCATCGTGAGTTCTCAGCCTAAGCACCGCGTTGTGATGGGCGAGAGCTTTGACGAGGTCGATCTGCCTCTGGTCTGGCCGCATGAAAGAGTCGACGCGGAGGTGAAGAGGCGTCAGCGTGGATGCTACCATGCTTGGAAGACATTGCTTTCCTTTCAGGCAGTCGTGATGACATGCTCTGGTTGTACAGTTGGTCCAACACACCTCGATGAGCTTTGAGAGTGAAAGGGACGATCAGGAGCACGCTGTTCTCATCATCAATGGGTAACTCGGGGAGGCACATAGCGTCAACGTGTGAAAAGCGGCGATCCTCCTGCAGAGCGCGCTTTTCGCGGAGCTGCTACGTGAACAAAGCGACCACGCGATTGCTGTGAATTCGAGGAGCTGGAAAGGTTGAAGACTTCGGAGTAGGCAGAGCGCTTGTCGACCTTGCTTCGGTCCGGGACTCTAGAACGCCTCGCAAGGGTGCCGAGTGCAGGGGCAGCAGCATCGATGTAGCGATCGCGCCGCGTCGGCTTTGTCTGTCGGGCAATCCTATTAATGAAACAGCAAGTCGGTCTCGGTCTCGGTCACTTGCGAGACCCTTTTTCGAGCAAGACCTCCAGAACGGGTAGCTTCGGCTCCTCAGGCCGTTCTGATCAGGTGTTCTCCTCCGTCGGTGCGAAAGAATCCGATGCCTCGCACTCTCGTCGCTTGGCGAGAGCAGAGGCCAAGATCGACGACGAAGCTTGCTTGTGGCTGTTCGCTTCCTTGACTCGCTCGGCATCGGTGCATGGTCCACTCGCTTTTTCCACTCTCATCCACCCAAATTTGACGTCAGGTGGACCGGATCACGTCTCGTCAGGGTCAGCCTGGAAGAATTCGCGTTCGCTTTGGTATTTTGCTGTTGACAGCTGTCCGCGTGGGCCGGCGTCGTCCCGTTAAAGTGGGTTCGCGTTAATTAGTCGGTTCACGCGCCGTGTTCTCTATCAGTCACATGATTCTTTTCCTGCTTCGTTTTGTGGTTCGATTTGTTTTTTCTTTTTGACGAAACACTTTTCTCCCTTGCCATTTCTTGATGTTCGGCGAATCCGTTTGAGCCGATACAAAGCCTAGAACCTTCCTTCGACAGTCTCTGCAGGGCTCTGAGAGTCATTGGGACCATTGATACACAAGGAAGTCCCTTTACGCAGATAAAGTGTTGCGGAAAGCACTCGTATTGATCGGGCACAAACTCAGTAGTTTGGCTGTGCCTGACCCGAAGTATCGGTACAGTAAAATGGCCCGATTTTGCTCCAAAGTTGCTTTCTGAAAAATTGACCATGTTAGAGCTCCTTTTTGACTTGTCAGCACCAAAAATTTGCAAGCTCAGCAGGAAGAAGTGGAGAATTGAGAAGGAACTCAGCCGATGCAGCTGCTGCGCACTGACGGATTTGCGACTCAGCCCTGTCTTCTCATCGAATGCGCAAGCTGCTGGGCATAGCTTCGGCACCACCAATGCATAATCTCGACAGCTGGCAAGCAAGGCATCTGAACGTCGACAAGGAACACCCTTCGGCCTACCTGGCCCCGAAATAGACCTTCAAACCGATGCATCGTTTCTAGACTCTCTCACATTCGGCCAAGGAACCTCACAAAGGAGGCCGCACCTCAGGATTGGACGCAATGACAATACAGGAGCATCTACAGTCCTTTCTATCCGCAGCGTCCAGCTCGCAGCGCACGCTCGATGTCGATCAGAGCCTCATAGGATCGCTTCAAGGCGACCTCGACTCCTTTGATCGCTCCGGAGGCGAGCAACCCGCTCCAAATGGAAAGAGCAACGCATCGACTTTTCAATCCCAGGACGCTGCCAATGACGTCTGGTCGCAATTTCATCGTTTTGTGGCCCTCAACCGCTCCGTCGAGCAAGCAGGGCAGGATGCGATCGACCAATACCCAAACGAGATGGAGCGCACGACCGCAGACCGAAATGATGACAGGCATCACCAACTATCCGCAAGCTCGTCACCAGCCGTAGCAGATCTCCAAGAACACCTTTCGCACCTCGCAGCTATCGAACCTCAACTCGCCGAGAGCTTGCGGCAAGCGATTCTCGCCGCCCTCTCTTCTCCAAGATCAGGAGACGAGATCTCTGCAGAGCTGGCCGAGGCAATTGGCTTTGAACATCTCGATCTCGTCGGCAGCATCGTCAGTGACCGTCAAGCTGTACTCGCAGCTCTTCCGTCCAATCATAACGATCAGACGCAATTGAACGACGCAGGCCAATCTTCAATTCACGGCCAAGTCGAAATCGCCTTACCGCATCATCAGCAGCAACACGGCGCTTCGTACGACGCCTTCCATCGCGGAAGCAGACCGCACGTCCCTGGCTCTCAGGTCGTCGTGCAAATACAAGAGGAGCGTCAACAAGCGCGGCGCTTCAAGAACGACCTCCGCAAAGCCAATCGCCAGCGCGTGGTCGACCCAAGCGACAGCATTCGCACCTACACGCCAGAAGAGCTCGAGCGCATTCGTGAGGAGAGTCTCGCTGCCGCAGCAAATCGTCCTCTCTACACCGGAACTGCCACAGGCGGCGACGAAATACGCTATCCGCACGTCTTCTCTTCCGGAGCTCAGGGCAATGTGCTTTCCGTCTTTGGTCAGCGATTCGCGCTTCCGCTCGGCACGACGCGCGAAGAGAAACAATTCTTCGAGGAGGTCACCATTCCACCACCGCGTACAGTGCCCATGCGTACCGACGAGCGATACATCCCCATCCCTGAAATGGATCCCATCTGTCGTGGCGCCTTCCCAGGATACAAGAGTCTCAATCGACTTCAGAGTGCCGTCTACCCACTCGCCTACAAGTCAAACGAAAACCTGCTCGTCTGCGCACCTACCGGTGCAGGTAAGACCGACGTAGCCATGCTCACCGTCATGCGCGCCATCAGCCAATACGCTCGCAACCTCGAACCTACCGCAGGTAATGCCGCGGCAGGCTTCGATATCCAGAAGAACGACTTCAAGATCATCTACGTCGCTCCCATGAAGGCTTTGGCTGCCGAGGTCGTGCGCAAGTTCAGTAAGCGGTTGCAATACCTCGGCATCAAGGTGCGCGAACTTACGGGCGATATGCAAATGACACGGCAGGAGATTGCAGAGACGCAAATGATTGTGACCACGCCCGAAAAGTGGGACGTGGTGACGCGCAAGCCCACAGGCGAGGGCGAGCTCGCCACCAAGGTGAGGCTGCTCATCATTGACGAGGTGCATCTCCTTCACGACCAGCGAGGTTCCGTCATAGAGACCATCGTGGCTCGTACTCTGCGCCTGGTTGAATCGAGCCAATCGCTCATCCGCATCGTCGGCCTTTCGGCTACGCTGCCGAACTACGTTGACGTCGCAGACTTCCTCCGCGTCAACCGCTGGCAAGGCCTCTTCTACTTTGACTCCTCGTTCCGACCCGTTCCGCTGGAGCAGCACTTCCTCGGCGTCAAGGGCAAGGTCGGCTCCCAGCAAGCTCGAGCCAATCTCGATAAGGCTTGCTTCGAAAAGGTCTCGGAGCTCGTCCAGGCTGGCCATCAAGTCATGGTGTTCGTCCACGCTCGCAAGGAGACGGTCAAGACTTCCCAGACGCTTCGCGAGATGTTCCGCGATGAAGCCATGAGCGACATTGTGCAAGCCGCAACGGACGAGAATCCGCGGAAAGCTTTCTTCAAGAAGGAGCTGCAGTCCAGCCGCAACCGCGAGATGAAGGAGCTCTTCGACTACGGATTCGGTATTCACCACGCCGGTATGCTGCGCTCCGACCGTACGCTGAGCGAGCGCATGTTCGAAGCGGGCGTCACGCGTGTACTCTGCTGTACCGCGACGCTCGCCTGGGGTGTCAATCTGCCCGCCTACGCCGTAGTCATCAAAGGCACCGACGTCTACGACTCGTCCGCGGGCAAGTTTGTCGATCTCTCCATCCTCGACGTGCTGCAGATTTTTGGTCGTGCCGGTCGTCCCCAGTACGAGGATCTCGGCGTCGGCTACATCCTTACTTCTCAAGATCGCCTTTCGCACTATGTCGACGCCATCACTTCTCAGCATCCGATCGAGTCCAAGTTCATCGGTGGCATGATCGACTCGCTTAACGCCGAGATCGCGCTCGGCACCGTCGCCAGTGTTCGAGATGGTGTGTCGTGGCTCGGCTACACCTACCTCTTCACGCGCATGAAAAGGACGCCACTCACCTATGGTATGACGTACGACGAGGTGGCCGATGACCCGCATCTGGGAGCAAAACGTCAGCAGCTCATCTACGTTGGCGTCAAGAAGCTTGTCGAGGCCAAAATGGTCGATCACGATCCCGTCACTGACCACCTCCAAGTGACCGATCTCGGTCGAATTGCTGCCAAATACTATGTCGGCTACCGCACCATCGAGACGTTCAACGAGCGTATGCGCAGCAACATGAGCGAGGCCGACGTGCTCGGCCTGCTCAGCCAAGCGGCCGACTTTGAACAGATCGTGCCGCGGGACGCGGAGGAGAAGGAGCTCAAAAAGATGCTCGAGGCAGCCCCCTGCGAAGTGTCGGGAGGCATCGAGACCTCGCCAGGCAAAGTCAACATTCTGCTGCAGGCCTACATCTCCAGGACCTACATCGAAGACTTTGCGCTCGTCTCGGACTCGGCGTATGTAGCGCAGAACGCCGGACGAATCATTCGCTCTCTCCTCGAGATCGCACTCAGTCGCCGCTGGGCCCGCACCGCATCGGCTCTGATTTCGATGAGCAAAGCCATCGAGAAGCGCATATGGCCCTTTGACCATCCGCTGCAGCAATCGCACCTCAATCCGGACACGCTCTACGCCGTCACAGAGCGCGCAGATGACGTCGAAATCGAGGACCTCGCGGAAATGTCGGCGGCAGACATCGCGAAGCTCATTCGGGTCAATGCGAGGATGGGCCAAGCGGTGAAGCAGGCAGCCCGCAGTTTCCCTCGTCTCTCGACCGCAGCGTCGCTGCGTCCCCTCAGTCACGACCTTTTGCGTATCGATGTCGTGGTCGATCGCACCTTCGACTGGAGCGAGCGAGATCTCGGACGTTTGCACGGCTTCTACATCTGGATCGAGGATGAGGAAGGTTCCGAAATCCTTCAGTGGCTCACGCACCTCACCCGAGTCAGCGACTCCCATCTGTCCAATGTGACCTTTACAATTCCGTTGCGCGACACGCTGCCGTCCGGTCTCAATGTGCGATGGATGTCGGATAGCTGGCTCGGCAGTGAAGGCAGCGAGTGGATCTCGTTTGAGGATCTCGTCGTTCCTGACAAGCCGCCTGCTCACGACTCCCTTCTCGACCTTCCATTGCTGCCGGTACGCTCTGCGCTGCAAGACGAGCTTCTGTGCGAGATGTACGCGCAGAAGTTCAGCGCCTTCAACGCGATCCAGACGCAGAGCTTCCACACGCTCATGCACACCTCGGCCAACACCGTGCTGTGCGGGCCGACTGCATCGGGCAAGTCGACCGTCGCGGCAATGGCGGTCTGGCGAGCCTTGCAGCAAGCTGATCGGAAGTGCATTCTCCTCGTCCACAGCAAACGAGACTTTTTGGCGTCGACAATGAGGAGCACGATGGCAGCAGCGATCAAGCAGAAAGGCATCGAGGTGAAACGCAGTTCGCTATCGAAGGAAGTGTTGCCGTTCGTATGCAACACTGCAGCTGGCGCACGGGTGCTCGTCACGACCTGCACCTCTCTGTTGCGTGCACTAGAGTCACGTCCCGATCTTGTCGGCAACGTGTCCTTGCTGCTCGCGGAAGACTTGCACCTGCTCGATCCAGCGTACGAGCTCATGTTGGCCAAGTTCATGTGGTGCTCTGCGCTGGCACTTGCCGGCGGCAGTCAAGAGGCTGGCTCAGCACCGCGAATCGTCGCGACCAGCGCCAGTCTAGACGATGTCCGCTCTCTCTCGCGATGGATCGGAGCGGACGAATTCTCGACCTACAACTTCCATCCAAAGGACCGTCCCTCCATCCTCAGCAACAGCTTTCAGGCTTTTGATCTGCCTCATTCTAGCGGTCTGCTCAAAACGATGGTCAAGCCGGCGTTTGACAAGATGAAGGAGAACAGGGCCAACGGTCCCGCTATCCTAGTCGCACCTTCCATATGGCAATGCTTCACCACGGCCTCCGATCTCATCACCAAAGCAGCAGCGGAGCTCGACACTGAGGGCTTCCTCGGTCTGCCGTCGGAGGAGATCGAGTCGATCCTGCCGCACATCCTCGACACGTCTCTGCACGAGGCGTTGGTGCATGGCATCGGCATCGTGCACGAAAAGACGTCTCCTCAAGACCGAACCGTCATCGAGCACCTGTACGAGCAAGGCTTGGTCAAGGTGGTCGTGATCACACGCGAGTGTCTGTGGAGCACGACGCTGCGGGCGGCACTCGTGGTAGTCATGAGCACGCAGTACGTGCGCATCACCAAATCGCACAGCACGGGTGCCTCGGATCGCGAGCTGGTCGACTACACGCTTGCCGAGCTAGGACGAGCCCAGAGCCTAGCCGTGCGACCAGGCACGCTCTCGCACCCTCACCCGCCGGGCGAATGCCTCATCCTCTGTCAGACGGACCGCGCGGCGATGCTCGAGAAGATGCTGCACACAGGCATGCCGCTCCACTCGTCGTTGCTGCAGGACGAGCATCGTGGTGCGCCCCTCCTCCCGACCGTCCTTGGCGAGATCGTAGACGGCGTCCTCACGGCCGAGGGGCAAGTGATGGATCTGCTCAGCTGGACCATCCTCCCCGCCGAGCTGATGCGCAATCCGACGTACTACGACTGCGCCTCCAACGACGCCGATAGCGTTGCGGTTCGGCTGACGCAGGTTGGCAACGACCTCGTGCAGACGCTGCGGGATCTTCGCCTCGTCGAAAAGCACAACTCGAAAGAGAGTCTCACGGTGACAGACCTCGGCAAGGCGCTACATCTGCAACCGGGGTCGACGCTGCTGCACGTGGTGCGCTGGTTCCACAACCTCAGCAGCAAGCCCAACCGAGCGGCGAAGGAGATGGACACGTTTGCGCCCGCCCCCCGCGACCGAAAAGGAAAGGAGGCGATCGAGGATGCGGCGGTGCGTGAGGTTGTCGAAGCAACGGTGAGTCAGTTGCCGGTGGAGTGGAGGAGTGCCTTCCGGCTGTCTGCTTCCACCCCGCAGAACGACGAGGATGGCGCGGAGGGCGAGGAGAGCGAAGAGAAGGTTATCACGCACGGCACAAAGCATCGACTGCTGCTCTGCCTGTACTTCGCCAAGATGGAGCTGATCACGCCGGCGACGGCGAAAGTGATGTCGATGAGCAGGAGGGCGAGGAAGCGGTTGCAGCAGGAGCAGGGGCAGGGACAGGACGCGGACGAGACAGAGGACGCAGAGCACGGTACGCCGGAGAGTGCGACGGAAGCAGCACACGTGAAGGCGATCGAAAAGCTGGAGAAGGAGCAGGCTTCCGAGGTGCTAGCGCTGTTGAGCTCGATCAGCAGCGTAGGGGGTCGCAATTAGGTCCCGCACTCGGAAAGCAACGAACGACGTGCTCTGATCATTGGGTGAATGTGGCGATCGACGCCCGTCAAGCACGAGGCACCTTCGTTACCAGCAGCGACAACAGCTTGCACTTTTTTTGAAAATGGTCCGGTTGATGTGTGCGTGCTGGGAAGGTGTGAGCACTACGCGGGTCGGTACGAAGCCGAATAGCCGGCAGAAGGTTTATTTTTTGACCGCGCAACTCGCCGAGATCCGCCTGCCTGACTCGAAAAAAACCTTCCGACCCCGCACAGACGTCCTTCTCGTCCTCACACTCTCGAACCCAGATACACAAACGACCTTCCCCACATTCCATCGTGCACCACTCTCCCGCTTCCCAACCCAGCATCTTGTTCGAATCACACACACGATGTCTGAAGCGCCACGCAAACCCGAGATCCTGTGCATCGGCTTTGGCGCGCTCGGCACGATCTACTCCTACCTCCTTTCCCGCGGTGGCGCCTCGATCACCGCCGTAGCCCGCTCCAACTACGACACGCTCACCACCACCGGGATCCACATCTCCTCCATCAAATACGGCGAGATCGAAGGGTGGAAACCCGACCGATGCGTGCGCGAGTCGGAGCCCCACACCGCCAGGGATAGGGTGTACGACTTTGTGGTGTGTACGTTTAAGAATGTCCCCGACCACAAAAGTGCTAGTTCGATTATAAGGCCGTTTCTGAAAGAGGGAGGTAGGCCGACGGTGGTTTTGTTGCAGAATGGGGTCGGGATCGAGGAGGAGGTGATGAGGACGTTGGTTGAGGGGGAGGGGTTGGCGAGCGGGGTGGTGAGTGGTGTTGCGTGGATTGGGGCGAATTTGGTTGATGGTGGAAAGCGGGTGATGCATGGAGGTCTCGAGCGGCTCGAGATGGGTTGCTACCCTTCCACCACCGCACCCCTCCTCGAAGACGGACGACGACAGGTAAGCTCGTCGGAGCAAGCAGCACTTGACGAGTTCGCTAGAATCTACCTCGCCGGCGGCGGGGGCGGTAGGGTGGTGGACGACATCGAAGCAATCCGCTGGCAAAAGATCCTCTGGAACGCCTCCTGGGGCGGTCTTTCCACGCTCGCCCGTCAACCCGTCTCCGCCCTCCTCACCTCTTCCACCCTCCACTACTCGATCGGCGTAGTCCGTCGTATCATGCTCGAAATCGTCTACGTAGCCCGCGCCTCTGGCATCTCTGAATCCCGCTTCCCCTTCGCCTCCGTCGACAACGCTATCAACATCACCCTCACCACCTCCTCCATAGAGAGCGTAAAGGACGACAAAAGAGGTGGGAATTTGGCGGCGGATTTCAAACCGAGTATATTGTTGGACTTGGAGAATGGCAGGCCGATGGAGTTGGAGCCGATTGTAGGGAATGTGGTGAGGATGGCGAGGGAGAGGGGGGTGGAGACGCCGAGGTTGGATCTGATACTGGCGGCGTTGAAGCCGAGTCAGGTGCAGGCGATCGAGAGTGCGGGTGGCGGGGAGGATGGAGTGGGGACGACGAGCTTTGAACAGCTCAGTGCGACGAGCAGGGGGAACTGGCCTGCGGGCGCACCGGTGTCCAAGGATGCAAGGACGTATCTGTGATCTTCTCGCTCCAAGATCTCACGCTCATAGGAACGTGCAACATTCACACCAATCGAACTGTGAAGATGATAAGCCACACCTTGCACAGCCTCTCCTTCCCCTCGAACCCGTCTCTGAAGCTGAAGAAGCTCGATTGCTCTAGTGAATCATGCCCCACAAGAACATCAGCACCACCACACCACTGAACCCCGCCAGCGCCATCACTTTGGCATTCTTCCACCACATCTGTCTGCGCAGCCCCACCGCCCGTCTCCTAAACGCCATGCTCTGGTTGGCCGCATTATCCGTCCTATCCATGAGCAGTTCGATACGCTCGCCGCGGCTGAGGATCTGCTCTACGTTCTGCGTCATGATGTCCTTGGCGCCCGCCAGCTCGTGCTTGGCTTGGGCGATGGGGTCGATCGACGAAGGGTCGGAGTTGAACTGCTTTACGAGGGTTGAGAGGGTGGTTGAGAGAGAGGTGTAGTCGGTGGACGTGGCGGTGTCGTCGTCCGAGGGAAGCTCGTATGTTGACAGGAACTAGTACACACAAAGCAAGGTTTGAGTGTGAGTCAGTGGAACATTGAGGCAAGGAGGATGAGGGGGCTAGAACATACCTTCTTTTGCACGTGCGCGAGGAACGTAAACGGTATCCTCCTGCCCGTGTCCGCGTCCGCTACCGCCATGTACACCATGCCGTCCTGAGAGACGTAGTGGAAGAGCCAATCCTCGAAGGCGTACGAGAGCTTGGAAGAGGTCGGTGGGATGCGCGAAAGGATGGTCTGAGCAGCAGGCAGGAATCGATCGTGCGCAGGGTCGTGCGTCTCTGCGAGGATGTGCGATCCTTTTGCGACCAGGGCTAGGACGATCATTATGTCGAAGGGTTGGCGAGTCGAAATATATGATTGTGACCTCTATGAAGAAATCGAGTGCCGAGCAGCTGTGAGGAGAATGCGAGACGAGGATGATGGTGGTGAGGCGATGATGCAGGGTCGACAGCTGAGGTTGAACGGTGCTGAGCATGATTTGCGTCATGCAGCTCAAATCCCCTTTTTTCTTAGGCTGTGAGATCGACAAACAGATGACCATCGCGCTGGAAATTCTTGGCGTCGACAGACGCTTTCCCCGGCCCCACATGTGGGGTAAAAGCGCACCGGCCTCGAGTGTTCCCGACTCAGCCGGACGAGGCCCCTGCTCAGCTTAATGCCAACTACTTGTCGTGTCCCCCTCTTCTCACCAACACACCATCTGCTGCGGATCAACCAGTTTGATCAGCGCAGAACACAAGAACAACATAACATAACATAACATCCCACCGTTCTCCAGCCAGGCTCAACGCGAGAATGACAACCCCAACAAGCCCCACCGCCCAACCTCTGGTGTGGTCTCCCACCGCCGACGAGATCCAGCAAACCTCACTGGACAAATTCCGTCGTCTCGTCAATGCTCGCTTCAACCTCAACATCAACACCTACCACGAGCTGCACGACTTCTCCATCAACCGTCTCGAAGATTTCTGGGCCTGCGTATGGGACTTTGCTGGCATCCGAGCCACCTCCCGCTTCGACAAGGTGCTTTCCGATCCCAATGCCCTCCCCGGTGACCTGCCCACGTGGTTTCCCGGAGCCTCGTTCAGTATGGCGCAGAACATCCTCTTCCCACTCCACCCGAGCAATACCACCTTTTGCTCGCCCAAAGCGCCCTATCACTGGCCTCACCCGCAAGCTGTAGCTCTCATCGAGGTGCCGGAGGGCGGAGGACTCGCCGATTCCCCTGCCAACGCCCAACCGGTCAATGTCACCTGGGGAGAGCTCAGACGGCGCGTTGCACTGCTCGCCGAAACATTCCGTCGTATCGGCGTCAAAGTCGGAGACCGGCTCGCACACGTTTCCGCCAACACCACTTCGCCGATCGTTGCGACACTCGCGGCAAATGGCGTGGGCGCCATCTACTCGCTCATCGCCACCGACGCCGGTCCGCAGGCCATCTACGGACGGTTGGCGCAGATTCGGCCGAAGCTGGTTTTTACGGACGATGCGGTGCTGTACAACGGTAAACAGGTCGACATCCTCGATCGCGTCGCCGCGGTGGCGGAACGGCTTCTGGATGACGACAAGATCGATTCGCCACTTCACTTTCAGGTGGTCATCATTCGAAACACCCGGCTCCCCTCCACCTCCCCGTCGTGGAAATCGACAAAAGTGCGAGGCGTGGAGATGGACGACTTCATCCGTCAGACCGGTTTGTCGCCCACCGACTCGCCTCCGCATCGGTTCGAACAGCTGTCTGCCCAGCATCCCGTCCAGATCTTTTGGAGCTCGGGAACGACGGGCAGCCCAAAGTGTATACTTCACAGCGCCTCCGGCCTTTTGCTTAACATGAAGAAGGAGGCGCTGCTCATGTTGGACCTGAAGCCGGCGGATCGGTTTTTGCAAATCACTTCCTGCGGGTGGATCATGTGGATCTACCACCTCGTGGCGCTCTCCATGGGCTCTACCGCCGTCCTGTACGACGGATCTCCCATGTACCCGAATCCAGGGCATGTCGTTCGTGTCGTCTCGCACCTAAAGTGCACCGGCTTCGGTGCCAGTCCACGGTTCCTCAGCGAGCTTGAAAAGTTCTCCTCCGAAACCCGCTTCGACATCGCCAAATTGCCTCTCGGCAAGTTCCGCATGATGACCTCCACCGGCTCTCCGCTGTCGCCGAAAAACGTAGAGTTCTTCTACCGCAACTTCCCCAAACGGGCACATCTGTGCAGTATTTCGGGCGGAACCGATATGGCAGGCGTTCTCGTAGGTCCCTCCAAGATGTTACCGCTGTATGGCAACTTTATCCAGTGCAAGATGCTTGGGTTTGACATTCAGGTGTGGGATGCCGAAACGGGCGAGCGGATCGATGACACGGGCAAACCCGGCGAATTGATCGTGGCTAAACCGTTCCCCACGCAACCCACCGGGTTCTTCGGTCCACCGGAACAGAAGCAGGCGCTGTACGAGAAGTATATGGACTCCTACTATACGCGGTTCCCCGGACGCAAAGTATGGGCCCAGGGAGACTTCATTTATCAAGACCCCGCCACCCGCGGCTTAGAGATCCTCGGTCGATCAGACGGAGTGCTCAACCCCAGCGGCGTGCGGTTTGGCAGTAGCGAGATCTACAGCGTCGTTGAAAAATTCCCCTTCGTAGGCGACTCGATTGTCGTAGGTCAACGTCGTCCCGGTATCGACGAGCACGAGCGCGTTCTGCTGTTTATCAAACTGCGAGACCCCGGCTCTTCGTTGACTAAGGAACAGATAGAGGAGGTGAATAAGTCGATCAAAATGGCGTATTCAGCAAGACACGTTCCAGAGCATACGTTTCAGGTCGAGGATATTCCCGTGACGCTGAACGGCAAGAAGACCGAACTCGCCGTCAAAGCGGTGGTCAACGGGCAGAAGGATTTCAAGCCGAGTAGCGCCACGGCGAATCCGGGGTGTTTGGACGAGTATAGGAGGTATGCCCAGCTCGAAAGCGTGCTCGCCAAGAGGAGGGCGGCCAAGCTGTGAGCAGTCACGATGGTGCAGAGCTAGACCAGATGCGATTGGATTTGGAAATGCCAACTTGAATTGAGACATGAAATGACAGAGATGACCTTGACCCAGAGAGAAGCCAACCAAAAAGAGAAAGACGACAACACGAGAGAGAGAGAGAGCGAGAAAGAGAGAGAGATAGATGCGTGAGAGGAAAAGAGTGCTGTTTCGTGTATGATGCTGATTTCCCGTAACATGATAGACCTTGATAGAGAGGAGGAGAGTAGAAGAGAGAACGAAAACCCCAAGAAAGAACCACACAGAGAGCTAGGCGGCGAGCGGCGACGTTCGACTGCTGGCGCCATCCAGCCCGTCGTCCGCACCACCGATCTTCGCAGCAATCGGAGGCGACTCCAACTCCGGCGTCGAGATCACCGTCTCCGGCGGGCTGAGCAGGTCACGCATATCGCCCAGGCTCGTCGACTTGGTCCAAGTCGACGTCGAACTGTGACTGACCGTGTGCATCCGCAACAAGGTTGGCGCCGTCGAAGCACGATGCTGCTCGACCCGATGCGACTCCTCCTCGCCGACGTGGCCGAGTTGCGAACCGGATGTCGACACGGGCTCGTCCTGAACCGGCGACGAGCTGGACAGCAGACTCTGCGCGCGAGCCCAGTCGCTGGTACGTGCATGACTGGCAGGCGGTGCAGATCGGTCGGTCGGCTTGCCTCCTTCGTCCGAGAGCATGGTGAAGGGAAAATCGGTCGAGTTGGGTGCGTTGGCGGTGGAATTGATGCGGAAGGTGCGCTGCTCGACGCCGTATGCGGCGGTGTCGTAGCGCTCGCAGATGGGAGGTGCTGGGGTCTGTGCGGGCACTTCGGGGGAGCCAGGCGTGGCGGCTGAAGACTTGCCCTCCGGCTGGGCCCCTTTGGCGTTGACGGTGAGAGCAGCGATGCTGGACTTGCGCTGCTCGTCCATGGTCCTCTCCAACAGACTCGGCCTGGACTGCATATTGGGCTGGATTCGAAGCCGTCGCAATGGCCTCGAGGCGCCATTCTGACCTGCGGAGGACGGTGGTTTGAGCGGGAATACAGACACCTGTCGGGTATATTGGTCGCGAGCGACCGATTGCGCCAAAGGCGATGACGTGCTGCTGTGGTTGCTAGGCTTTGCTGTTGAGAACGCCAAAGCGACGGTAGGGCTTGCAATCGAGGTGCCGTGACTGGATGCTGGAAGGCTGGTCTGCGTGCTAGCGCGTCGATGAGCACTGTACTGTTGGTCGACTACCTCCTTGAACGAGGATTGCGAGGACGACTGTGAGGATGACGAATGCGATGCGGAGCGCATGGGGATCGAGGTCAGCGTCGTGTCCGGTACCTCTGGCTCTTCAACGAGCGTGTCGTCCTCTTCAGCGCCGCTCAACGCATCATCGACAAAGGTGAAAGTGCGTTCGTCCTCCCCCTTTTGCACCAGGGATGGCTGTCGACGATGTGCGCGCAAACCACCAGAGCCCGCCGACACGCTCTCGGAATGAGCCAAGCCAGAGCCGGGGCTTGCAGAGGGGGTGTCCAGTGGTCTTTGCGGAAGCTGTCGTTGCTGCTGCTTCTGCGCGGTGGGCTCCAAGGCAGACTCGGTGGCTGCTCGTGTGAGGCGCTGACGAAAGGACTGAGAGGACTCGGCGACCGAAAAGGATTGGCTCTTCTGGCCGACGACCGCACTGCCTGCAGATGTGGTGGGCGTAGCAACCTCTTGGTGTCGCAGGTATGGCGAGTCGACTACGTTGGCCGGCTGCAAAGAAGACACGGCGTCGGAAACCTGGCTCTGCTGGGAAGGATTGCGATTGAGCCGAGCGTTCTGCTCGATGGCCTTAGCAAACGACTGGTGTTGATCACGGAAAGGCATGTTCCAGTTGATTGTGCCCTGAGAGGGTTCCATGGGGGACATACTGGCTGAGCTGAGGTCACTGCTCAAGCCAAAGTAGCTGGAAGAGCCCGTCTCGGAAGGCGCACGTCGACTGCCAGAGCCGCGCTGCTTGGCACCAAAGCTGGTGACAAAGCTGATACGTGGTGACAGTGGACCACCAGCTGATGATACTCTGTTATGAGACATGGAGAGCTGGTCGAGGTGGAGGATGGCGAGATCGGCATCGGCGCTGCCGGATCTGCTGTCGGTGGAGCTGGGTTCGGAGGAGGAACTCTCGCTGCTGTGATCAAGAGAGGCGACCGGGTCGGACGAAGCGGCCAGCATAGTCGTACCAGCTTTGAGGAGATCATCGATGGTTTGTGTTGAGCACTGATTGGATTTGATGGGCGAGAGCGCATGCTGGGAGGCTACTGAAGCGCGCCTGATGGTGTGACTGTCGGAGGCGCATACGGTGCTGCCGCTGGACGAGCCCTTGGTGCGCTCGGATGAAGCGGGCCTGGTGACGGGCTGACGGAAGAGGAGCTCGCCAATGTGATTGCCAAGAAAGTCGTGGCCGACCACACTTGCGGCGGGCAGGGTGTGTGGCATGATGGGCGACTTGGAGATGCTTCCGGAGAAGATGCGGGGGTCGAAAGCTACGTTGAGCGCATGTGTGCTGGGTACCGTAGATCGGTGATCGAGCGAGATCCTGCTGTGGGCCTTAGACCAGCGCAAAGAGTGGTGAACAAGTCGATGATAGGGCGCAGGGCCTCGTGACGAAGATTCCGGACGTACGAGTGGAGGCTCGAAGTAGATTGTGTGGGCGTGCGGTGTTACTCGGTGCGCTTTGGTGATGGGTGATGATGGGAGGAGATGATGAAGACGATATGAAGGACGTCGCTTGCCGGACTGATGGCCAGAGAGAAGGCTCTTGTCGGTCGACGGCCGAGACTGCAATGCTCGTGCCGACGACGTATAAGAAGGTGCGAAGGGGTGTCTATTTGACTTGAGTCAACGCTGGGCCGAACTTGCTAGTCGATGTGAACGTGGGTGCGTAGGGTCGTGGGTCGTAGGTCGTAGGTCGGACAAGGAATCGTCGTGGTGCGACCGGAAGGTTCCAGAAAAGCGAGTGAGAGTCGGAAGGGAAGCAGCGTTGTACCGAGGGGTACCAGCTGGGTGCAAAGTCTAGATCTGTGCAACACGAAGAGCAGCAAAGACGCGAGCAATGAGATGGTGCAGTGAGATGGCGGTGGAGGAAGCAAGGGAGGACAACGACTCGCTCGTGAGAGAAGGAGCTGTAGCAGTGACCAGCAGCAGCAGCATCCAGCAACAGGCAACAGGAAATCCGGTTCCTCAGGCCAAGAACAAGCTTGCATGCAACGACTGAGCCTCAATTGCGCTTGCTCAGTCACGCTCACCGACAGCCGGCGCGAATCCAAAGGGGGGTTGGTTGGTTTTGGCTTGAGAATCAGTGCGCACCGCCTGGCCGCTCTCTCTGAAAAAAACATACCCATGCGGCCCGAGATCGAGCTTTTCATCTTTCCAGAGGGAAAGTTGCACTCCGCCTGCCCCGCTCCTCCCACGGTCTCATGTGATTCCGCTTGCCTCACAAAAAACTCAAGCTCAGCCCGGAGCCCGAGGCAGCCGCACACAAAGTGACTGAATGAGTCGAGTCGCAATCCAGTGTTCCTCCACGGTCTTTCTTGCCTTGTTTCGAACCTCTTCTCATCGCCCAACACGACAAACGGCGGTTGGTATGGATGATGGCGTCGAGCGTCACGTCAGCCGCAAGGGGGGCTTTGGAAAGACGCCATCTCACCAATCAATGCTTGATAGACCCGGCCAAGATATGCATGACCCACATGCAGCTAGGTTCCATCAACGAGGCCCACGGTACCATTGTTTGAACTGGTGTGGCTGCCGGCAAATCGGTCTGTGCAAGCCTTGAGAACGCCGCTTCGCCTCAGGCATTTGCTTTTCGAAAGCGCATAGGAGGGATAGTCGTGACGATCGAATGTGGGAGCTAGCGGGTCACCACCCACCGGGCTTTGCTATGAAATCCGCCAACCTCGTGCCTGCCTACATTGGACCGCAGCCGATGGCTCGCTTCCCCTTCAACTCGCTTAGTATACGAACAACGGCGACGCCTTCGTCACGCCGATGCACGACGTTCAAGGCGAGGAATTGGGCTCGAACAACCGCACATGCAGCAAGAACGGGTTCAGCTTTGCGTCAAGGAACGGGATCGGCGTCGGGACGAATCCTTTGAACAACCATGGTCGATGACGGAGGACGACACAAGCACATCCAAGCGGACAGGACTTTGCTGACCGCACCCTGGCCCGGATCTTGGGAAGAGAGAAAGCATTGGTACCGTGGTTTGCAATCGTGAAAAGGGGGTGGGAATGACCAAACCGTGGTGCGAGGACCCTGTGTACCGCCAAAAAGCCTGCTCAGGGTCTGGCCTGCGACAGCTGAGGATCCCACTCGCAATGAAAAGCACAGAAAAAAAAAAGGGAGGATGACGAGGCGTTCTCCGACGCGAAGAGGATGACTAGAAGATACCGCCTGACCTAGCTGTGCAGGGAGCTTGGATGAGCAAAGCAGTCTAACCATCGAATGCCGCCTCGTTTCGAGACGATTCTAGCGCCACATCCGATTCCACAGGAAACGCATTGATTGCAATGCACCTGTCGATCTCCACGGCCATCGAATAGTGCGCCAACGGCATGGCTGTCAACGCGGCAAATCCGAATTTTTATTCAAATCTTCACCTCCACACCGGCTGGAAGCAGGAGGAGATAGGCGGCGTGTCGGCCCAAAACCAGCCAGCTCGGCTACGGCTTCGGTGCTCATTCCGAATCAAATGAGCTCAAGAGGAATTTCCATCTCAGCTGGCAACCACCAGTCAAAAAAGCCTTGTCGGGTACGGTGTCTAGAATCGGCTCGTCCTTTGTCCTTCCGAATAGCGCTCAAATCCAAGACTGAAACCAAGCTGGCACTGACATCTCACCGACCTCATGTTGGTGTCATTGCCAGGCTAGCTTGGCTTCGTGTTGAGCATCTCAAGTATCAGTTTCGGCAGTCGCCGCATTTCAAAGCTCTGCAGTTGAAACTCCGATACCGACCAAAACTGCCTTTTGCCGAACAAGTTTTGCGCTGTGGCTTGCTTGCATCCGAGATCAACTTTACGTTGCATCCGATCTAGACCACCCCGGCAGAGAGGATCGCTCTTCGCAGTCCAACACGGACCACCATTTTTGAGTTCTAATTAAGGCTCGCTTTTCCTGCATTTGGATGCAAGCATGACTGTTCATTCAGTGCCGTCTCTCATCATGTCGCTGCCGTTCGAGATGGAGTTTCAACTTTGTCCCCCGGCTCCTAAGAGGATCACATGCAAACCTTTGGACCGCAAAATTTAACTGTACCACTGCAGCACCATTGCGATCAGACGCTTCATTGTCCGCTGTGTCTTGTTTTGGTCATTTGCCGCCTCGACTCGCTGTAGCCTAGCGTAAGAGCAAATTCTCAGGAACCTCACATCTCAGCGCTCTCTTTGAATGCATTGCGACGATTGAAGCTGGCCAGATTTTGAGCTCCGCAGCACGCCTGAATCAAATCACCTGTTTGGACGGCCGCTCAATGAGCGTGAGAAAGAGTTCCCGTACGAATATCAAATTCGGCCTTCTCGGATAGGCCATCTCTCTGTAGACCGTTGCAAGCGGGCTCGCTGTGGCAGCAGATTTACCGATTCCTCGTCGATCAATCCACCGGCGTCGATGGAAAGAGGCTTTTGCAGATCGACCAGGTGTTTTGGTCGGCTGATGCTGTCGTCGCCTGATTTCACGTGTTGCGTTCCCGTGAACCCGACTTTGTGACCAAGGTACACCAAGCCAGACGAGCTTGGCGTGTTTGCTTGCATGCTAGCCCCCACCCCGGTCGAGACTTTCTCCTGAAACACCAGCTCGGATGTCTTTTGGATCGCTCAAAGTCCGCTAGCCGCTGCCGTGCCCAAGACACAGCTCGAATTGCCATTCGCGGGCACGTTCGAGGTGAACCCCTACACGTTGGCGCTGATGATCTCTTGAGATCGGTCTCTTTCGGTCATGTGACTCGAGATCAGCTTGTGCGTATCGAAGCACAGAAACGAAGCAGGTGTTACTGCCGATGGGAGCGAACACAGCTGCTCATCGTCGTGCGTCGTCTCAAAACTCCCCACCCTTTCGTTCCTGGCCCTTTGTGTTACTCAACACGGATCACACCAGGCGAACCAACTCTCCATCAACTGAATCCATTCTTTCTTTGGAGTGGGCTATAGCAGCCAAATGGCATGACTAGCACCCTGCGCCTCGCCCCCATCCAACCTTGGCAGCTGTGCTGTCGCCTCGACCTTGAACACCTTCTCCTCAAAGTCGAACGAGACTACATCCAACCAACCCTGCTCGTCGTCCGTCAAAACCATCCTATCCCTCCCCCGTTCACTATGCGGTGAGATCTCGATCGCATTCGCCTTCCCCCCGCTTGTACGCGTTTCCAACCTCGCCACCTCCCGCATCTGCACGTGAACCTCGCCCGTCTCAACACCCATGGCGATACCGAGGCAGTATGCGACGAGCAGACCTTTGGTAGCGGCAGTCTTACCTCGGGTGGTAGCGTAGAGGAAGCGGAGATCGGACGAGAAGCGCAGCGTGTCACCTCTCCACCTACCCCGGTCTGCAGCTTGGGTGCGGGTGAGGAGGTCTGCTTGCCCAACATGCCTCACCCCATCCTTGGCCTCGGAGGTGTAAGGGGGCACTTGATAGGCATCAACGTAGTTGGAGTGCTCTGTGACGGTGAAGACGACCGGATAGTGGGGGTGGGGGATAACGTGTCTAGGACCATCCTCGGCGCGTTTTGACGGGATGGTGTAGAGATGATTCAGGCTGGGAAAGGTGTAGGCTTGGATAGCGTTCGCTCCCAAATCCGCTACGTACGCCACTTGACCACCATCGCTGGAAGGGGTTACGTCGAAACTATGCGCACCGTATCGTAAGGCCTTCCTCGTCTTGTCCGCACCGTCCAACTCCTTCTCCCCGCCAGGAAGGAAGATCAACTCCTTCACCCTCTCCCCAATCAAACCCGTTTCAGGGTCTAGCGGATGCAGTTCGCCAGTAGGACCACCGGCGCTGCCCAACCACCTCCCCGCGCCCGGCTGCCCACCGAAACCCGGTCCCGTCAGCGTAGAGAATGGCGGCGGCTGCACGTGTACATAGCTCCCCGTAGCCGTAATCTGCCTCTCGTTGCCGAATTCCAACGAGTAAGCTTCGGTGACGTGCCAGCTGGACAGCGTAGACACCTCCGCCCAGGTGGTGGCGTATACAGTCTGTCGGTGGGTGGAGGAGAGACCAAGGGCAAGGTACTGGTGCGGTCCGTGGGCTGGAATCGTGTGGATGATCGAGAGGGTGGAGGCGAGCGTGTCGTAGGCGAGAACGTGCAGGTGGGGAGAGTTGAACGTTCCCGTGACGATGTGGTGGGTGCGCGGGCAGACGGGGTCAGGAGAGGCGCAGGAGGATAGAGAAAAGGGGTTGGAGGGGATGGCGCAGGTGGTGCACGGGTCGTGCGTTGCGAAGCCCGTCGTTGGCTGTGAGAAGGAAGAAGAGGAAGGGCGTCAGTCAACTTGCTCATCACATTCCCAAAACGCCCTCGAGAAAGTTGCATTGCCCAACGAGGCACGATGTAGATTACACAGCGCTAGTACTCGTCGTCATCGTCATCGTCCAACTCCATCTCATCCAAATCCTCATCGAGGTCGTCCTCGCTCTGCACCTCCCACCCATCCTCCTCATCTTCCTCCTCATCTTCCTCCTCATCTTCCTCCTCATCTTCCTCCCCTTCTTCTTCCTCTTCCTCCCCCTCCTGCAAGAGATCCTCCGAGTCGACGAACCGAACACTCACAATGCCACTAGCAAACGTATACCCGACCAGCCCCACCAGCGCCGAGCAGATCCACAGCGCGCGACCCCAGCGCAGTCTCCGGTCCTCGGACGACGACGATGGGGACGACGGCTTCGGCCGCGACCGCGCTTGCGAAGGGGAGGGTGTCGTGGTGTAACTCGATGTCGGTGGTGGTGGTGGGGAAGCGAAACTTGCCTTGTTCGATGATGACGGCGGCGAGAAGGGCCAGATGTACGAGAGGAATCCGGACGACGACGACGTCGTTGATGCGGAGGCGAGGGCATCGGTGGGTGAGATCCAGGTGATCGAGTCTGTCGTGTCGGGGAAAAGTCGGTCCTTGACCGAAGAGAGGTACGCCGCTAGTCGAGGATACGACCCTGAAAGCAACCTAGGCAGCGTGTCGACGGGCAGCTTCGGAGAGGCAAACAGCAGCGGTGCGAGGTACGCAAACACGTGCGCGTCCAGACTGGTCACCTCCCCTACTCCCAACATGTACGCACCCGCTTCTCCCACCACCGCCGCATCGACAACATCCAACACCTCCCTCCACCTCGTGACGAGCTTCGACCGCTCAAACTCGTCCCTCACCGCATCCTTTGCCCCCTGACCCAACCCCTTCTTCCGCGCAGGAACGATGCCCGCCCTCGAAGCCAGCTCGTCCGCCTCGCCCGACTTGGCACTCGCTTCCTTGCCTCCTATGCCCCACAGCCCGATGGCGGTGAGACGCGTTTCGACGACGTTTCGCAATCGAGACGGGATCGAGGGCTGGAATCGCGCTGGCAGCGATGCTAGCTTTGCGAGCGGGTTGGAGGACGTAGACGCCTCGATGCCGCCGACGGAGGAATAGGCGGGTGCGGTGACGGCGCGGAAGTTGGCGGGAAGGCTGAAGAGCGAGTGGAGGGTGAGGTCGAGGAGCTGATCGTCGAGCAGGGCGTGTAGCGCTGTCTGTTTTGCGCCTAGCTCGGAGTCTGATGCGAAAGAGGCGTCGAGTCCAGCGGCGACGCAGTATGCGCGGATAGCCTCGACGTTGTCCAGCAACTCCAACGTCTCGTTGTTCTCGTCGAGCACCTGAAGCAATGGTACGCGTGGAAGCGATGTGGAAGCCGACGCGAGTTGCAGCTTGGCATCATGCTTGCGGGCAAAGGCGGCGCGAAGCAGAGAAGCAGCGTACAGCGAAGGTGGGTCGAGTGTGGGCACTGTCGAGGATGAGCCCCATACATGGAGTCGAAGCGTCCTCGAAGCGTCGATAGCGGAGGCAGCGGAAGTAGATGCAGCTGCCGACATCCTCGAAGATTCGAAGTAGTGTGATTGTGGTGGCAGGATGACAGGGAGTGACTAGGTGCCTCGGACTCCTCCTGCTTCGACCTCTTCGCCAGAATGAGCAGCAGCGATGCCAGGGAAAGCGCTCGGAAGTGTCGGAGAGAGAAGGATAGAAAGGTGGAAAGCTGTCAGGGAAAAATGTATTTCCCTCTGCGAAAACTGAGTGAGGAACCGTGCGGCCTTTGGCGGATCAACTTTTTCATCTCTGTCAAATCGGCGCAGATGGCTGCCATGACCCGATCCAAGCATCCACTCTCGAGACATGATGGCGAGCAGCAATGATCTATATGCAAGCTACAAGTACAAATGGTTGAAACGAACGGTCAATGAGACTGGTCATCATACAGGGTATCGACAGACTGAATCACGGCGCTGCCCAAGCACCAATCGCCTCGCCACAATCCCAGCACCTGCCCGGGCGCAACAGCCAGCACTGGCTCCGGAAACTCAACCACATAGCCGCCTCTTCCCTCTGTTGCTTTGCTGACGACGCATTCGGTCTCTGTCTGCCTGTGTCTGACCTGAGCCAGCAGCATCACTCTCCCTGCGCCTCCATCTCGCAGTTCAGGCGGAGGCTCCTTCCAGATCCACTCGACATCCGCCACGTACAGCCGCTTGCAGAGAAGCATGGGATGATCCTTGCCCTGAACAACAATGATCCTGTTGTTGGGGATGTCCTTCCTCGCGACGTAGTACTTGGATGTTGCACCGCGTATGCGAGCGCCCTGACCCACAGTCAACGTGTGCAGCCCTCGATGCGTGGACACTTTCCGGCCGGTCTCGTCGACGATATCACCTGGCGCAGAGACGATGTATCCGTTGAGAAAGGAGGAGAAGCCTTGCGTGTTGGAGATCGCTTTGCCGTCCGATCCGCGCGTGCCGATGAAGCAGATTCCCATCGACTCGCGCCGGTCTGCCGTCGGCAACTGATACTTCTTTGCCAGCTCCCGCACCTCGCTCTTGAGCAGGTGGGCGAGCGGGAAGTGCGCGTGTGCCAGTCGTTCCTCACCAACCGAAGAGAGGTAGTACGTCTGGTCCTTGGTTCGGTCCCTCGCTCGCATCAGCATCGGTCTTGCCTTCCCATCCTCTTCCTGAGACCAAGCGACGTTGGCATAGTGTCCCGTAGCCAACCAGCTTTTCCTTGTCTCTCCTCTACTGGAGGTAGGAACGAGACGATCCATCAGGGCACCAAACTTGATCTCCCTATTGCAGCTCACGTCGGGATTTGGCGTCGTGCCTTCCCTCCAATCGTCCAACGCCGGCTCGAACACCTGCGTCCAATACTCCTTGCTCAGATCGACCATCTTGACGGGGATATTGCCGAGGTGGCGACAGACCGCTTGGACATCTTCCCAGTCGCGCTGCCATGTACAGCCTGTCGCGCCACCAGAGCCAGGTTCGTGGTTGCCAGATTCATCGAGCTCGTTCCAATTGCGCATGAAGACGGCTTCGAGATCGAAGTGAGAGGCTTGTGCGAGAAGGGCAGCTGTGACGGAGGAGTCGACGCCTCCGGAAAGCGCTACGACGACACGATCGCCTTTTTGCGGTCCGTGGGGTGGCACCGGCGTGACATCGCTCGCGGTGCTGAAGCATGTGCCGTTCGAGCTTGATCCCGACGGAGTCGACAGCCATCGCAAGACCGCAGTGTCGCTGCAATATTGGCGACTGGGCGCTCTCGAGGCTACCCTCAACAAGGGTCTGAGTGGCAAAGCGGTGATCGCCTTCGTGCTGGACAGTCTTGGATGCATCTTGGCCATCATCTTTGCCAGCCGATCATTGAATGCTACAATCTGCTTGAACTCTTCGACATCGTGCGAATCGCGCTCGTGCGGGCTGTATTGATGCCTTGCTGGAAGGGTGATGGTGGCGAGTCTGGAGGGAGATGACAAGATTTTCAGACAAGCGCTTTTTCGCCTCCACTCGCTGTGGAGGAGCGAAAAAAAAAAAAAAGCCGCGGCTAAGCCGACCAAGCTCAGCACCATCATTATTCCTCTCTCAAGAGGTCTGCTCTAGATGCACACTCGCATTCAACACCATACACCGCATCACGATCACAACCTCTGCAGCACAAGACCGGGGTATAAATAGACTTGCAATGGACAACCTACATCCTGCGAAGCTTGCGTTTCTTCTTGGTCTTGACCTGACGACTCGGTTCAAAGTCGTCCGCATCGCTGAGTTCGGCATCGCTATCGGTGGTGTAGATGGGTGCCGACACTTGCGCTGACCTTTGCTTTGCCTGATTACTGCTGCTGCGTGGTTGGACGTATTCCTCCTCCCTCACCTCGTGCTCCTCTCTCGCCCTCTGCTGTTCGAAGTAGCGTTCCTGATACCGCAACTCCCTCGCATCGCGATCGACGTATCGGTCACTCAACCCCCTCAACAGCGCCCGTGGCGTATGGCTCGTATCCGACATCTGCGTAAACGTCGTCAGATCCCCCGCGTGAGCCTTCTTGGTCTTCCTACACTGCGCAAAGAACAGCTGGACGTCGCGTTGACAGATGTTCTCGAGCGAATACGTGTTGCCCGAGGGAACCTGAAAGATGCCGTGCGGTCCGACGATGAAGCTCTTCCTATGCACCGTGGCACGCAGCGCTCCTTGAAGCACGCAAAAGACAAAGGTGTTGTCTTGGCTCGGTTTTGTTGGTTTCCTCGTCCCAGCTGGAAGATGTAGGACACCGGTGGCCATGAGTCCGTTGCAGTTGAAGAGCTTCTCGAAGCGGAATTCCTGATTGGCATGTGCGATGGGTTGGAGCGATGCTTTGGTGCGTACAACGCTCGTCACGATCTCCGTTTCTTCCTCGTCATCGATCACGACGCCGTCCTCGAACGTGTCGTTGTCCCACCCGTCCTCCGGCTGCATCGTGTCGGCGGTCGGGTCGAGCTGGTACCATTCGTCCTGCGGTTCCGGCGTTTGCAGTGGATCGGGCGTCTGCGAGTTCGATCGAGGTGTGCGTTCTTCGCTCTTGCGATCGGTCTTGGCTCGTGAAGTGGTGCGTGTGCGTGTCGTGCCTGCAAAGGTGCCTTCGCCAGGTGCACGCGGGATGCGGATGACCTCTTTGACGTCGAGAACGGGCACGCGTTTGCGCATGAGCATCATGGACGGGTCGTCTTCGAATTCGTCCCCTTCCGCACGGCGCAGGTCGGCTGCGGTTTGACCCGTGGGAAGACTTGGACGGCCGTAGCGGATACGCTCGCCACGCCAGTACTCGAGTGGTGCAAAGCGTTGTCGTGTGCTTCTTCGCACGCCGTTCTCGTCGTAGACGGTCGCCTCACGCGGCTGTGAGCGCACTCGTTCTACCACTTCGCCGGCTGCCTTCTTGGATTTCGAGGCTGGCTTCGCCTTTGAGCTGCTGGCAGCGGCGCGTCCGATACCGTTGCCCGTCTCTTTGCTTCTCTGGCTGGGTCGTGTCGGTGCTGACTCGCGATAGGGCTCCGGCTCGGCAGACGCATTCTTCGGCGGTCTGCCTCGTTTCTTCTTCGGCGGCGCTGCTGGTTCACGGGCTGGCGAGGGCGATTGGTACGGAAGGTAGTCAAGTTCGCCCTCGTCTTCGTCAAAGCCGTATACAGAGACGGGTTCAGGTTCAGGCTCTGGAGCCCGTGGTTTCGAGGATGCGGCCTGTTTGCGTTTTGGCGGCGGTGCTGCTTCAATGGGTATCGCTGCCCTTGCTTCTTGCCGCTTCTGTGTTGCGGACGGCCGCTTTGGCGATCTGGGTTTCGGTGCAGGTGGTATCGTTGGTGTCTTGAGGGGGGAAGGTCGTACCGGAATGATTTCGTCGTCGTCCATGATGCCCAGATCCTGGTCATATTCCTCGTCGTCGTCGTAGGCAGACTCGAGCCGTTGCTGGATGCTGGCCAAGATGCGGTCATCTTCCGAGTCAGACAACTCGACTCTATTGAGTGTGGGCTGTGACGTTCCCTTGCCTTTTGCGTTCGTCGACGGCAATGCATCCTTCTTGCGAGCCGAAAGACCACGTTCTGGGACGCGCGGAGATGGCAGTGCTCGCAGAGTGGCATCATTCGCCTCGTCCTGATCGTGGCCCATGGTCATCAAATCAAAGCTTCTGGAACCTGTCGAGAGGTTGGGCAGATCCAGATCATCATCGTCGTCTGCTAGGGTTATGTTGCCGTTCGACCGCCCTTTGCGATATGGTGAGCTGCTGGGTCCTGCGACTGCGGATCCGCGCGAAGAGCGCAACAAGGACCGTGGCGATGGAGCAGAGCTGTTCTGGATGTCCATCATGCTGCTGCTTGCTGCTGCATAGTCCCGCCCACGAGCAACGCTCGATGACGGTCGACGACTGAAGTGCGTCTCGTCGTACGAGTCATAGTCGTCGCCATCCTCCTCCTGCTCGTGATCGGGCTGTTGTTGCCGGTGGTCCAAAGCAGCTTCACTCGCCTTGTAGAACGCCTCCAGGTCCTCGAAGCCATCCTGATCCCTCTCCACCAAAGAAAGTCGCAGACCGGTCCGCGATCCGACACCGGCTTCGTGGAAGCGACGAGAAGGTTGCGATGTCATACGTGCAGCGATCGGATCGTCGGCAGTTACACGTCTGCACTGTCACGGCTGTAGTCAGAGAGTGCGCGGCGGACCAGGACGTTGCTGAGTGGAGATCCTTGCGTTCGAAACAGCTTCTCGTCGTAGAGCTGGTGTCGGAGTCGGAGGCATCTGCGTGGTATGGGTGTTACTGCCAGCCCTGAGGTTGGAGCTGATTGGGCCTCAACGACTGCCTCAAGGGTCAGTCATCGTCGATGAGTGGAGATGCAATGGGTGGATGGAGGAAGGAGGGACGCTACGAAAGTATGAAATCATCTTGGGTTCCGAGTATACGCGCCCTTACCGAGCGTCGACTTTTGTTCTTTCCTGAGTCTCAGTTGACGCGCCTCACAGCGTCAGTCAGAAGTCCACGCGTTTCAGGGTCCAATCCTTCTTGAATTTTTTTGGCAGGCACCCCACTGTTAGAGCAGGATTCGGGTGGAGAGGTTTGGCTTTGCGTGGGGTCAAGGAACGCTGAGGTTGCGAAAAGCTGCTCAGTTTTGCACGCCGAAGGAACGGATCGATGTCAAGAGAGAGCGGAGGATTGCGAGTGGATATATGGATGGTTGAGGGCGATTGGATAAAGATGATGATAGTAAGTGGAGCAAAGTGCAATATTGCATGCGGGTATGCATGGCCGGGAGCGTGGCGTCTAGTGAGTCGAAGCTGGTCATGCTGATATGGTGTGACAAGACGGAGAGAGCGATGATCTGGTCGATGTCTTGTCGATGATGCTGATTCAGTGTCGGCCTGAAGGCAAGGGTCATGCTGACCGACGAGTCTATCGTCGTGCCAACGGCTGTCGACGCACTACAGGCCTCTTTGTTGGACTCTCGCTGTTGCGGTTCTCCCAAGCGTGTCTGCCTCGTCTGCCTGCACCGAAGGTATCTTCAGCGCGACGCTTGCGAGTCTCGTTCTGGGCAGCATCAGTGGCATCGTCCATCTGGACGTCTTGAGTAAGGTCGACAACCTCGGGAGCCGCAGCAGGATGTTCCTCGTGATCGCCAACACCTCCAGCAGCCTGCTTCGGTTCGATCATCTTGGCGATCTTGGCGCGATGTTGCTTTTCTGCGTCGTCTTCCCACACGACGCGCATGCTTTGCTGCAAGATCGAGTTGGCCTGACTGGCAGATGACAGGTCAACACCCTTCTCCATGCCAAGTGAGAAACCCTGAGCTGCAGCCTCATCAGCTCGCTGTGCATCGAGTCGTGCCTGTGCTTCCAGCACCTGTTCCGGCTGACGCTTTCCGTTGGTCGGGCCAGCGCTGACCTTGAACTCGTCGGAGCGCTGCTTGCGTGCGCGAGGGGGAGCTCGGCTCTTCTTGCGACTGCCTTTGCCTTCTCGGCTCTGAAGGAATTCGATCACCTTGTCGGCTGATGGCATCGGAGCCTTGGCTGATGTCAAGGCGTGAATTTGCTCAGGGTCGAGCGTCTTCTTGTGCTCTGATTTCTCGAGGACTGTGACTGTGCCTCGCACGTCGCGGATCGGACCATCGGCTTCTACCTCCTCGCCCTCGATCAGCGTCTGACTGGACGGCGCGGGTGCTGCATCGTCGTCATCCGTCCTGAGCAGGTCGACTGCTTGGCCGCTGAGCGTGATGTCGGCGTCAACTGCATCGTCATGAGCGCTCAGATCGAGGATCTCGGGTTCAGGGCCCTGGTGAGCAGCAACATTCTCTGCCGAATGAGCTCTCGTACGCTTCCTGTCGCCTTCGCCGCCTTTGACAACGGAGCCTTGTGCGGTAGAGCTTCCGCCAGCGTCGGCCGAGATGGAACGGTTCCAAGGCTTTGCTGCAGGCGCGAGACCAGCCTGCGCCGGCTGGCAACGCTGAGTGTTTTGCGAGCTGGCGTTGCGCTGGTTGACCGACTGCGAAGCTTGCGAGAGTAAGTTGCCACTGGCAGATCCGTCCGAGTTTGACAAGACGGTGTGCAGCGATTTGGCAGGGTTCAAAGAGAACGGGAAAAGAGTTTCATCGACCCGAATGCCCTCGTCGAGACACTTGTCCAGCCACGTAGGGTGGACGATGAATGCGAATCGATCGAGATCCTTGCTTTCGCGCGGTTGTCCAGGACCCCAGTGGAGAAGGTGAGTTGTCAATTCGTTTGGCTGTGCTTGCCAGCACGCGCCGAGATGCAGCACCTTACGCTCGAGCATGACGCTTTGAGCTGCGAGCGCCTTGGATCTGGAGATTGTGCAGCCCGCGAGGGGGAGCGGCGGCTGATCGTCGTCTTCCGCATCTTGGTCCCGCTCTGTGTTCGAAGGAGCAGAGTTGCTGATGCTACTGCCGGTGAGAGCGGACGGAGACTGCTCTGCAATTGCGATTGGAACCGGTGGAGGAAGGATGCGACCGGTCTGCTTTGCTTTGATCAGGAATTCGAGTCCGACCACGGGAACACCGCAGTTGCGAGCGCGTTGAGCGCGACGTCCATGGAGGCTCTCTTTGGTCGCGCAGACGACGTGCGTCAAGGTTTCGCCTTTGATCTGTTTTGCAATGGTGCCGCCCATTTCGGTGACGAGCTGTTCCGCATGGTGCAGCTCCGGAGAGTCCACCTCGAGTCCAAGCAGCAGCAGCCTCAGCTGATCGCCTTCGGGCAGGGGCAGCGGCACTCGAGCGGGAAGGGCAGCAAAGTACTCGGTCGGTTCGACAAAGACCTCGTGATAGAGGCAATACTCGATCCAGATATGCAGAACTGGTTGGATATCGGCATCCTCGATGGCTTGCAGGTCGGCTGCGGAGATGTCGGGTTCGACGAGCATGAAGTCGGGTGATGTTGACGAGGCGAGCGGGAGGAGGGTGGCGCCATTGCTTTTCAGCACGTTCTGCAGAAGCTTCTCACGTTGCGGATTGCTGTAGCGGATCTTGAAGCTCTTTCCGTGGAAGCAAGGCTCGTTTCCTTTGCGCGCAGCCTGGGAGCTGGCGGAACCGCCATGCTGCGGGAGAGTGACGAGCTTGGTGGTGTTCTTGCGCACGTTGAGAGGTGCGGAGGTGGTTGCGGGAGGTGCGGGTGAGAAGCTGTTAGCGCGAGACATGCCGAGGAGGCCGTTGCGGTAGGTGTTGGGACGAGTGATGGTGGTTGATGTTGATGCAGGTGCGAGTGCTGAAGGATGTGCGGAAGCAGATATGGAAGTCGGATCGGAGGGAGCTGAGTTGAGTTGCGGATGTGATATGGTCGAAGCACTGTCGTGTGACTTGACAGAATTTCGTGATGTCGACGTCGACGAGGAGGTCTGATTGTTCCTCAGTTGCGTGAGGATGCTCTCGAAGGATTTGTCGCCTGCAGCGGCTGCCTTCTGTCTAGAGCCTATTGCGATAGGCTGGTCGTCTTCGGCGTCTTCTGCGTGGCTCTTATCGGTGCCATTGTCCCGTCCGACCTCAGCCAGAGCCAACTTGGAGCGGCCCGAAGCGATAAAGGGACTTTGGAGTGGCACAGTGACGGGTTCTTGTTGACGAACGAAGGGCGAAGGCAGCTTCTTACGCGCCTTTTCGATGAGTGCAGTGCGTTCGTCTCGCTCTGGAAGCTTGACGAAGATCGAGTAGGTTTGCTCGCTGAGACAGCCTCCGGCCTGCTGACAGTCGGTGAGCCATTCGGGACGCACTGCCAAGATGCGTGATGCAGCCTGTTCTCGGCTGCCGTTTCGACCGTGGCGTGACCGGTCGAGAAAGGTGAGAAGATGCTCCACGCTTCTGGACGCGCTAGGGTCGGCGGTGGCCGAGACGAGATGGGTGATGGAGCCGTCGAAGCGCAGCTCATCTGACACAGTAGCGCCTAGCTCCTTTGCAAGAGCTGATAGGCTGCGACGCTCGAGCGGTGCTACAGCAGAGAAGCAGATGGTGGTGTTGCTCAAGGCGGGCAGCTGGTGGTGTCGTTCGAGCTCCTCTGCATCTACGTCTTGGCCTGCTAGCCAAGCCTCGCGGACTTGAAGGATCCAGTCGGGGTTGATGATGTGCATGCCGAGTTCGAGTGCGAATCGATACTTTTCGGAACCAGGACGGTCCGCTATGAGGTGAGTGACGTCTTCGGTGAGGTTGCCTTCGACTCGAGCGCCCAGCTCGCGAGCGTATTGTGTCAAAGTGGCTTTGGACTCGCTGAGGCCGGTGATGGATATGATGGCTCCTTTGAGGGGATAAGCTGCGTTGCCGCTGAAGTCGGCGTCCACATGTGCACCATGGTCGTGACCGTCGTCTCTGAGTCGGCGAAAGTGAGCTGCATCTTCGCGGTCGTCGAGGAGTTGGTCTCGCTGTCTTGATCGTTTGGAGGAAGAGGAGGACGATGCTGCGGCAGCTAAGCTTCCTGAGCCTCTTCGAGCGGGACGGAGCTTGACGTTGGGGATCTTTGTGGATCTGTGCGCCTTTGCTGACCTGTTCATAGCGGCGAGGCAGCAGTAATTTCGATATGAGCTGGCATGGAGGATAAAGGTGCGTTATCAAGGAAAAGTATGCAAGATGGATCGCTGATGGCGGTTCCGTATATGATGCTGATGGATAAGAAATGATGTCGAAGGAATGTAGCGATGCTGCTGAGACGATGAATGCTAAGATGCAGAATGCAAACAAGGTGAGAGATGCTATCATTCGCCAACACCAACAACGTCGAATGTTCACGCCAAGCTGCTGCAACTCGTAAACCTAAAACACAGAAAGAAGGACCCCGTAAAGTGGAGCCGCGACGACGTCCCGACTCGACTCGACGCGTTCCAAAAGCACACGCAGCTGCCAGCCGTTGTTCGGTCTCACCTCATCCTTCAGTGTGAGACAGCTACCTTCCAGTCACTGTATCTTCAAGTGGTGTCTGTCTTGCGAGCGGGTGATCCGCAGACACACCCTTGAAGCGATTTTTTTTTTGATTTTTGTCAGCTGTGAGAGCGCTTCAGGGCAGCTCAGTGCGCGGAAAATTGGAAAGGGTTCGACTGAATCCCTCTCAGCAGCCAACCCGCAATCGGTCAGGTTCCGCGCCAGCTAAGCCGGGCACAGACGCACGACCCGTCACTCAGCCTCTCCACCTGCACGACTTACCGCGATTGCGACTTATCACTCCCTCCTACACACACTCTGTGACTTTCTGTAGCCGCTCACCTCTCCGCACGATCAACGCAGTCCTCGCTCTCTCCATAACTTTCACCTTGCACACTGAAAGCACCACCTCACATCGCACAAACGGCTCGTATCACTGTCGAGCTTAGGATTACCAGGTCTACCGTCAACCGCATCCAAGCCGTTTCGGTCTCAGTGACCACTGCTTTCTTCAACACATCCGCGCCGTCTTCCTAGCACCGACCTTGGCTCCAACGCAACACAGTCGACCGCACCAGCACAGCGATGCAGTCCTCCAAAGCGGACCGAGGGGGCGCACCCCAATCCGCTCAACCGACCCTATCGGACGATGCCGACCTCACATCGCCCGCCAACCTTCGCAAACTCGTTCTCAACTACCTCTTGCATCACTGCTACATCGACACCGCCACAGCTTTCGCCAAGGACGGAATCATCGGCGATCTCTACGGTCCAGAGTCCTCGTCACATGCTGCCGTTTCGTCGTCGGATGCTGCCGGATCGAGCTCCACCGGTGTGCGCGGAGCTGCTCGATCTACCGCAGCTTCTGGCTCGAGGGGAACAACATCGGCGGCTACCGAAGCATCGGCGGTAGCTTCTGGCTCCAGCGTCGCAGGTGGACGTCAAGCGCATCCGCTGTCGGCCCCTCCGCTCTCGCGCGATGACTCGAGCATGGAGATCGAAGTTGAAAATCTGCTTCCCACGACTTCGGAACAAACCGACACCTCGGCTTCTCACAGCAACGGCTTCTCCAATGGAGCTTCGAGTCACTCAAATGGTCACTATCTCCGATCAAGAGGCGGTGCAGGTGGTGCAGGCGGTGCAGGTGGTCAGGAGCCGGTGCACGACGACGATGAGGACCTCGAGGACGCCGAACTGGCACCGTCCGAGCTCGATGAAGCGCAAGATGAGCTCGATGTCGACATTAGCCCTGATCTCACTGCGGAGGACCTTCGAGGTGTACGTGCGCGCAAGCAGATCAAGGACCACATCATCTCGGGCCAGATCCGTCAGGCTATGGACATGATTAACGAGCATTTTCCTGCTGTGCTCAACAGCAACGTCGCTGGCAACGGCGGCAGTTCCAAAGCATCCAAAGCGACACGCACCAAGAGTGGCGCCTCTGGATCGAGCGACAAGCTTCTCCCTGCCAACCCTACCTCGATGGAGCCCGACCACTTACTCCTCAACCTGCAGATCCAGGTCTTCATCGAGGCTATCCGCTCAGCCTCCTCTGCTCAACTAGCCCCCTCCACCGCCTCCCTCGGCGCCTCCGGTCTTCCCTCTCTCGCATCCACCACACCGGGCATCGCCGCCTCAGCCATCTCCCGCGCCGCATCCCCCGCCCCCTCCACCACCTCCTCCAACGGCTCCACCACCTCCGCCAACGGCTCCAACGCCGCCCTCAACCCAGCCCTCCACTCGGCCCTCTCCTACGCCCAGGGTCTCTACGCCTCTGCTCAAAAGCTTCCTAGCTTTTGGCGTGCTATGTACCTCAAAGAGCTCGAGCAGGTGACGGCGCTACTGGCGTATACGGATGTAGAGCATTCGCCTGTGCGACGATTCCTGCACAAGTCGAGAAAGGTGGCGTTGGCGGAGCAGGTGAATTCGGCGATACTGTTGAGAAGTGGGAGACCGAGTCAGCCGTTGGTGGAGGTGGCGGTGAGACAGACGACGTTGTTGTGGAATCAGATGGTGGGCGAGGAGGTACAGGTGCCGGGGGGACATGAGGTGTGGGGTTTGGTAGGGGCGGGTGGGTTCGAGGAGGCGGGGAAGAAGGGGAAGAGGTTGCCGCCGTGGAAGTTTAGGAGTTTCTTGCAGGAGAGGTGAGATGCTGTTTCTCAGGTAGAACTTTGAAAGCACAGTCGAGCGCCAAGAGCATGTGAAGGGGTGATATTGCGTGAAGCGTTTAGTCTTGCATCTCGTCACCCTCTTCGTCGTCGTCGTCATCGTCCTGGATGCGCACAATCCCATCACCACGGCTAGGCTCCGTTCCGTCCAAATCCACCTTCTGCTCTCCCGTCAACTCTCGCAGCCTATCCCCAAACGTCTTGCGCACAGCTGGGTTGGACAGCGCGTTGAACACCTGGACCTGCCCCGCACTGCCCGCGGCTGCGAGCGTGAGCGCATCGTTGGGGCTAAATTTGGCCGCGAAGATCTTGCCCAGACCCAGGTCGCGCGAGAGGACGAGGTTGATCGCCTCCACCGACTCGGTAGACGAGGAGAGGTTCCAGAGCTTGATCGAGCGGTCGGAGGAGGCGGTGAGGAGGGCGCCGGGGATGTGTGGCGAGATGTCTACGGCGGTGCATGCGGTATCGTGCGCCTGCAACGTCCAGAGCGAGGAGGAGGGGGAACGGATGTCGAACGACTGGACGATGCCCGACTCGAGCGAGCAGAGGAACGAGCTGCAGCCCGCAGACCAGCCGTTCCAAACGACGCTCTCGACATCGCTCCCGATCGAAACGACGGATGCGGTGGCGGGCGTGCGCGTGTCGAACACTCGGATGGTCTTATCGTACGATCCGGTGAGCAGCACCGCTGGGTTGGCACCGGAGGTGTCGCCGCCGACGGCTTTGCACTGCCATGCGACCGACTGCACCTTGTCCGTGTGCGCCGAGAAGGAGCGGAATGCACTCGACGAGGACGAGGTGTGTGGACGCGAGAGGTCCCACAGTTTGACGGTGCAGTCGGCCGAGGCCGAGGCGAGCAGGTTGCGCGCTACAGGGTTCCACGAGAGCGAGAGCACCGCATCGACGTGGTAGTCTTCGTTGGCGATGCGCGCCTTGGACTGCTTGCGCTTCTTCTTGCCCGTGCCGAGGGGTGCGTTGAGCTGGTCGGTTTCAGCTTTGCGACCCAGGATGGCGTCAGGGTACATACCGTCGACTACGTCCATGCTCCAGATCTCCACCTCCGGGTCCATCGTGCCTACAGCGATAAAGTTACCCACCGCACCGGGCGCCTTGGTCGCATCGCTGCCGTTCTGATCGCCTGCCTCGCGAGCAGGTGCATAATCGAGCCACTCCAAACACAACGGAAACGAAGGCAGCATCAGATCGTGATGCACATACAGGTTCGAATCTTGAGCTGCGTAGATGTGCGCCTCGAGCTGCGATACGTCGTCCTCGGTCTTGGCGGTGATGATAAAGTTGTCGGTAGGGTACACCTCGAGCTCCTCGCGTTCCTCCTCGTCGTCTCGTTCGGCGTCGTCCTGGACAGTGACGTAGGGATCATCCTCGTTGCTCTGGTAGACGGCGAGGCCGCGGATGTTGCTGAAGGCGCCGGCAGTCGCTTCGCGCTGTTCCTCATCGTCGTACTCGTCGAGGTTGTATCGGGACAGATCGTCGGGGTCCTCGGTAGTGTCCTTCTTGGTATCGGACATAGCAGCGTCTCCGTCCTGATCCTCCTTCATGTCGTCATCGGAGTCATCGTCCTGCCATTCGTTCTCGTCGTCGCCGTTGCCGGTGGAGGGGGCGAAGGGGTCCTTGCCGCGTGCAATGTCGCGCTGAGCCCGCTCGAGCTGTGCCTTGGCATCCTCGAACTGGACGTTGGCCATCTTGGAGACGCGCTCCATCTCGTCATCGTCGAGGACGTACTTCTTGGGGTGAGCCAAGCTCTTGCCCCTCGCGATCCACTGTAGAGCGCTGATCATCCTGTCGCTGCTCGTGTTGATGTGAAAGGAAGCGTTAAGAAGAAACTGAGTGGAGTGAGCTCAACCAAAAATTTGGCGGTTCATGCAGGGTTCCAAGCAAAATTTGGCTTATGTAAGCAGCTTTCTTGGCCCTGAGAACCGCAAAATTTGGAATGGAATTGCAACTTTTCTTCCTAAAGACGCCGCTCAGCTCTGGAAGAAAGTATTCTTTGATTGTTGCTACACCATCCTCCGGCTACCACCTCGTCAACCACCTCGATAGGTATCACACACAATGATCCGCGTAGCCAAACCCAAGAACGCACGCTCCAAGCGAGCGCTCGAGAAGCGCGAAGCTCGAGAGTACGAAGCCGCCAAAACCGCCATCTTTGTCAAAGGCCCTCACTCGTCCGCTCGCCTCAACATCGCCCTCACCGAGCTCAACCTCCTCAAGAAACCCGACAGCATCTCTTTCAACAAGAAGAACGAGGCGCTGCCCTTCGAGGACACCTCGTCGTTCGAGTTCTGGAGCAGCAAGAACGATGCGTCGCTGTTCGTGTTTGGCAACTCGCAGAAGAAGCGACCGGACAACTTGACGTGGATCCGCATGTTTGACGGGCAGGTGTTGGACATGGTTGAGATGGGAGTGGTGGAGGCGAAGGCGATGTCGGAGTTCAAAGGTGTTGCGAGGCCGGGAGTGGGGATGAGGCCCTTGTTCCATTTCAGCGGGCCGCAGTTCACCACTCCTACGGATGCGACGACGAGCATGATCGCCGGTGCCGAGGGGACGGAGCACGACCCCACGGGTGCATACCAGCAGTTCAAGAGTATGCTGTTGGACTTCTATCGAGGCGAGGAGCTCAAGACCAACCAGATCGCTCTGTCCGGTCTGCAGCACGTTATCAGCGTCACTGCTGCCCCCGCTGGCGACGCAAAGTCGAACGGGAAAGCAGCAGCAACCTCGTCGAACGGAGGCGACACCCTCGCCGACCTTTACAAAGCAGCAGGTCTCACCCCCAACGGCACCGTCATCACCCCGTCCTCCTCCAGCACCGTCACTTCCCCATCCGGCACGCTCATCCACTTCCGCGTTTACACCGTCCAGCTGCTCGCCAGCGGCTCCAAGATCCCGCGTGTCGAGCTGCAGGAGTGCGGCCCCTCGTTCGATTTTCAACTGCGCAGACGAAGACCCGCTTCGATCGATATGCTCAACCAGGCACTGCGCAGGCCGAAGACGCAGGCGGAGAAGAACAGGCAGGGTAAGGAGGGTGTCAAGAAGAACATCGAGACTGATGACATGGGTGATACGGTTGGAAGGATCCATGTGGGCAAGCAGGATCTGAGCGGGTTGCAGACGAGGAAGATGAAGGGGTTGAAGAAGCATCTCGATCCGAACGGGAGTGACGACGAGGAGGATGAGGATGATGAGGACTTGGAGATGGAGGATATGACCATGTACAGCGATGATGTCGATGAGGACGAGGAGGATGATGACGAGGATGAGGATGATGAGGAAGAGGAAGAGGAAGAGGAGGAAGACCAGCAGGCACCATCCAAGAGGAGGAGATCCTGATTGTCTTGGTCCCCTTCGTAGCTCTCGCACTGTTTCGTTCATCTTTTCAAGGCATGCAATCACACTCTTTCGTTCCAGTCATCATGGGAAATTGGGTTGCCAATCTGTGCTTTCTAGTGATCTAAAGCCAATCGAGTGGAGTCCTCTGGAAGACGATCTCTACAAATCTATCGTTCATTCCTCCTTGAGCCAAGCCTTGACGAACCCAACCTGCTGTTCATGGATCAACCTCACCCTCTCCGGCGTCTTCTTGCTGTCCTTGACCCCGTTCTCGTCACAGTGATGCCAGCAATCGGGGATCAGCTTGAAGGGCCTCGTCACAGTATCCGGCCTATTCCCGCCATACGCGAACTCCTCACTATGCACCGTCGCGGGTCTCCACGGATCATACTGTCCATCGACGAACGCCAGCCTGTCCACGGCCAGCCCGAAGTTGCCGAGCCTGTTGACCTCGTCGATATCCGGGCGTTCGGGCATGGTGTAGTGCTCGCCCTTTGGGAAGCCCTTCTCGCAGATCTCGTGCGAGTAGGCGTAGTCCATCAGCGTCGAAACAAGCTTAGGCCCGGACGGCACAAAGTACTTGCTCTTGCCATCGGCTGTTGGCAGGTACCGCGCTACGGGGGGCGCAGTCATGATGTAGCCCCAGGTAGAGCAGTATTGGAACGTCCACGCGCGTCCAGCGCTCAACTCGGTCTCCGAGGCAAAGGCGTCAAAGTCGGTTCCGAAGCATTCATCGGGTGTCGCGCCCGGCTGACCGTCCTCGCCTTTGGTGCAGGGTTGGACGTAGTTGGTACGAACGTAGTGGGCGTACGCGTGCACCTCGCGGGAGACGTGCAGTCCTTCCGACTCGAGACGTGCGCTCAGTGGGTCATACTGGCCATCGGCGCCGTAGCTGGTGAGGACCGTGCAGAATTTGCCGAACTCGGTCGAGGTTACCGCAGGATCCCAGTTGAGACTCTGGAAGGCACCGAGAGGGAAAGTGTTGAGTGCAGCCAGATCGCCGAGGTTGGTGAGGCCTTCTACGCCGAAGAGCTTGAGCAGTTGCTGGGTGCGGTTGGCGTCTCGATCGGGCTGATCGCCACCGGTGAGCGGGTTGGGCGCAAGGATCTCGTCAATCCCAGCAATGGCTGCCTGGATCGCCTGACTGCAGTTGGTCGGGGCTCCGCGAGCGATGGGGTAAAAGTACTCAGGGAACTCGTCCACAGCGGACACAACGGCGCTGGATGCGATGGCGCCGTGAACCAGATCAGGGTAGAGCAATCGCATATGAGCCGCACGTCCACCCGGGTAGCTGCCGCCGTAGTAGATGACCTTGCGCTTCTCATTGTTGTCGGTGCCTGGGATGTTGAGATGTCGGATAAACTCTGCCGAGTCTTCGAGCGCCTGCTTGTTGGTGAGCCATCGGAGCTGGTCGACGCCCCACGCATCGCCTGGTCCAAGGTCGGTGCGGTTGGGCAGCGAGGTTCCGTAGTAGCGATGCTCGAGCACGATACCGATGCCGCCAGTGGCTTTGGAGAGAATGTCCAAGATGCCGGTGTCGAGGAAGGGGATGCGAGCGGTGGCATCGGCCTCGCCACTGTCGAGAATGTAGATGGGGACTGCCTCGCCATTCTTGCGCGCAGAGGCGGGCTTGTAGTGACGAGTCGAGTAGAAGAAGCGTTGGTCGAACCGTGCCTGAGTGGTGTTGTCGAAGTGGTCTAGAGGCTGTCGGTGATATGCCGGCTCCTTGATGTTGTGTTTGCTCTTCTTGGTTGAGGAGATTGCGTCCACGGCGATGTAGTCGAGGTACTTCGCAAGAGGCGATGCCAAACCTTGTTGAGAGGAAAGACCGCTTCGCAAGGCAGTCCAGACTTGGCCGACCAGGTCACTGTCGCTGGTTGGGTCCTGCTCTGATGTGGTGACAGCGATGCGCTCTTGCTGCTTCTTGTACCTGCGCTCAAGCATGCGCTGGAATCCATCCATGCGTCGAGGCGTCGAGTGAGTCAGACGCTCAGCGCTGATGTAGAAGGGCACAGCCTCGATAGTGTCGGATGAGCCGGTCGTTGGCACGGCATTGGTTCCGATGCTGAATGTACAGATGCTCAGCGCCAGCGCCATCCAAGGCACCAAGGAGGTCGCCAACTTCATGTTGCAATAAGCGGCACGGCGTTAGCAAAAGTCTTGATGATGGTCAAGAACGAAGCAGTGCGGTGTCTCGTCCTCTCACACCAGCATATGGGAGGGATGCCCTTCGGATGGCAGCGATCCGACCCTTGTGGCTGCGAGGGACGTGCACGATCTGCACCCTGCAGCGCCCTCACCCTGAGCAAATACGAGAGACACCGAATTTTCCGCATTTGCTTGATCCTCAAGTCGACCTTGGAATTGGCCGAGCAAGACGCCATCAGCACCATCGGCTGCCAGTTCCTACATCGTAATCACCTTGCGTGGCATGGCCGAACATTTCCACCTGCGTGAACGACTGCTCAGTGCGCGGCTGTCTCTAGAATGGCCTCGAGATCGTCCTGCACGCTCATTGCTTTGTCTTGTCGGCCTCGTATGGCAGAGCAACGCCAAGTCAGACGCCACGTCCGTGTCAATCTGTCGTGGGCATGGTGTCGGATTGCATGAAAGTTCGTACATGGATACACAACCGAAGGAAGAAGCAGACGCCGAGGCCGACCAGAGAGCCGGTGAGATGGACTCAACGAAAATGGGGACCCGGCAGATCCAGAAGTAGGTAGACCGGCAATGGAAAGCTGCAAGGGCAGCAGGATGGTCAGAGGAGGATGCAAGGAATGCTGCGAAAAGGGACGGTGAGCCGCATCAGAGCCGCAGTAGGTGGTTGATGTGTTTGTATGTTCTGAACCATGGGCGGGTATGTTTAGAGAATGGCGCACTTGGACTTCTTGCGGATGACGGGTGGTTCCAGTGCGGCGACAATGGCCTCGTCAAAGACGTTTTTCAATCCCTTTTGCGTCAGCGCCGAGCACTCGACGTACTTGACCGCACCCAACTCCCTCGCCAATCGCTCACCAGCCTCGAAGGGCACGGGGCGCTGCTTGGAACGCGCGAGCTTCTCGATGACGGCGTGGTCATCGCGCAAATCCACCTGGGTTCCAACGATCAGGCAAGGGACACCGGGGCAGTGGTGATGCACCTCTGGGAACCACTTCTCCTTGACGTTTTCGAACGATGCTGGCGAGGTGACCGAGAAGCAGACGAGGAAGACGTCGGTTTGTGGATATGAGAGCGGACGCAATCGATCGTAGTCCTCCTGACCAGCGGTATCGAACAGGCCGAGCGTGTATGGGTCCTCGCCGATCATGACGGTGACGGCGTAGTTGTCGAAGACGGTAGGGACGTACTCCGAGGGGAACTTGTTGGTGGTGTACGAGATCAACAGGCAGGTCTTACCGACCGCACCGTCTCCGACGACGACACACTTGATGGTCTGCATTGTGAGATCTGCAGAGGCGAAGCCAGATTGCGGATGCGTTTTCGAAGAGGCGTGGTCCAAGCAAGGATATCAGAAGTAGAAGCAAAGGCGGAGTCAGAAGATGCCAAAACACTTTTGTCAACATCGAGCTGCGCTTTCGTTTGGACGTCCATGGTGAGCCAGTACAAGATCCAGACTATCGAGCCAGCTGCGAACTTTTGACGGCTACCGTGCGTCCTTGCAAGCTGAAGCAAGCGCAAACCGTTCTTCGAGGTGACCTCCTCGCTCCCGAAACCATCGTATCGATACGGATGTGTATGCATGTCTCCGGGATGGCTCCTTGTTGCCTTTCGATGGTTACCGATCGATTGCGCTCGCATCTGTAGATAACTTACAGTTCTAGGATTGGAGCAGACGAAAGATTGCGGATTCGATGCACTAGATTCGCGATGCCGATGCGGGGCTCGAGATTGGACGGGTGCTGAGGGCGAACGGCGAAGACGAAAGAGCAACGATGCGGAGACGATCGACGGGTCCAAATGCGAAAACGGTGAGATTCGAGGACGATTCGAGCCAGGAACGTAAAGATGAACGCCAGATAGTGACGACAACGCACAGCTGACGATGCAAGCTATTGTCGAAGTGGAAGAGAGACAAGCGTTGCAAGGGGTGATGATGGTGATGGTGTCGAGAGTGCGTTTAGGGAAGAGTCGTATCGCCCGCGCTGCTGCTGCTGCTGCTGCTGCAAACACACAGGTGAGACAGAGACAGGCCAAATTGGATGCAGCCTACTCAGGGTCGAGCGGGCAAAGCGACAGACAGGCCGACGACGCGCGAGCTCACCCAGCCACCCAGCCACTCAGACTCACACTCGGCTCTCACTGCCACACGCTACCCTAACCTGGTTAGTTGACTTGCAGTCCGCGGCCCCTGTTCAAGAGGCTGCTACAAAATCCCTGGACCCACAACCTTAACTCGATTTGAGAAAAGAGAAAACAAGTTCAATTCAAATCAGGTGTTGAGCCGGTCGTGATGTTGAATTCAAAATCTCTTGCTCGTTCGCGCGAAAAAGGAAAGCTCGTATTCTCTTTGACTGCCTAGACAAGACTTTGCTCGGCTTTCTTGACGGTCCGCCTGTCAGATAAGACAGAGCCAGCTCCAACCACTACTGTATGTAGCTTCGAAAGACCTTTGGAGCGGGCTCGGGACTGACTGACAGCTGCAAAGCCGGGTTCGCAAGGGCGCTGATTGCGTCGCTGTGGGTGCCGTACTGTATTGACCGACGCCGTGTCGCTGCAGCCACCTCGTTTTGAGAGCGTGGATGAGAGGAAGCAGGGCCTGATCGCCTTGTGGCCGCAGCAAGGATGGCTGGCATTCGCCTTACAGAACCATGTTGCCTGACCATCTTCATGTGTTGTATTGATGCATGCTCTGCAGACTCTGTAAAGAGAGAGAGAGGGGGAGGCCAGCCAAGTGACATACGCTGGAAAAGCGCTCGCGTGATACAGACCTAGACAACAAGAGACCTCGGCGGATCGCTTGGTCGGAATGAACAAAGCACTGCCCTCTTTCAGGGTCCTAGACCCGACTGTTGCATTGGTCGGAACGATGCCTCTTGGCGACATTCCATCCTAGTCGCACCTCGGCTATCCCGAGCGATCAGAGGAGAAGGAAGGGCCTACCCTATCAGAGACGCAACAAAGCCTTTTCAACTCATCTGCTGATCGACATTGAGCTGTTCGGAGGGTTCTTTCGGCAACAAAGCAAGCTTCGCCTGCTGACAAGATGAACACCGCTGAACCCACGGGCGTGGGAAATCGGTGAGCGAAAGAATCGCGGTGGCATCGGCGACCAACCGTCGAACGATTCGTCAACCAAACGACCAAGACCATCCTCACGTTTCTCGACCTCAAACTCCGTCGTGGCTTTCTTCTTGGTTGTCCATGTTGCGGATTCGCCGGCGAAACTGAGTGACTTGATGTGATCTCATGGTGAGCTGAGGAGCGCAAGCTGTTGTTATTTTTAAATGAAGAGTTGCAGAATCGACAAACTGTGTGACAGCGGCTACGATCCTGACGGGAAATCGGCCCTGGCTGGACCCGCTAAGCTGTGGACCCCACTTTGAATGCCGATGGCAGGCGCGCTGTCAGGGCCTGTGTGCTTACTCTCGCTGTCTCCCTCTTCTTGGACAATCATCACCAGAGCGAAATGGGAAAATCACGATCCGTTTGCAATCATGCGTCCCGGGCGGGCCCTTTCAGCCGCGTTTATGTGCTGTTCTGCTCAGCTCACCTGCGTGTCTCTCCACTTTGGCTGTGCAATTTCGGATTGAGTTACGGCATCTCAGCTGCCTCCCTATTCTCAACTTTCCTGCTCCGCCTCCGCCAACTTACTCTCCGCTCAGTTCGTCTTCCTCGTCATATCCTCGCCGTCGTCATCTCGTCTTCCCCCATCACACGACCATCCTATAGCTCCTTGTTGACTTGCTGCAGCAACCAAAGCGAAACACTTCTTCCCTTCTCACCATCACACAACATTCTCGAACTGCGACCGAGAGGGCACCACCTGCCGCAACTCTCCTATCCGAGCGTGCAAGACTTCACCGACCCGCAATCGATCTCTCGCTCGATCCTGGACACAGATCAAGCCGGGGGCATCGAAGTTACCCCCGCAACAACTCACGAATACAGTCGAATCGATCTCGAGCTCCATCATACGCTGACTCCGATTCGTACGGGTGCTACAAGAGTCGTACATCTGCACGTACAAGGCTTGCCGCTGTTGGATCCCTCTTGTTCTGCCTCGCGGTAGCATCAATCTCGGCGGCGCTGCCTATTGACGAGCGATCCCGGCTTTCAGCTTCGCTAGCGTTGAGACTTTCGAATGGTCCAATCATTGTGATCCGAGAACCATCAAGCACCACGACCACATTGTCAGCAACGGCCTAGAGCTCAAGCGGCATTATGGGTCAACAGCAGACCAAGGAGGCCGGCGCCTCTGGATCGTCTGCGCAGTCTTCAAGCCATGCGCGAACCTCTTCGCGCGGAATGACGCCTTCTGCCTCGGGCGGTCTGGTCGCCTCTCTGTCAGCAGCCAGCATACGTCCACCTTCCCCACCGCCGCTGCCAGCTCATCTTGCAGACACGGTCAATGTGGATGAAGGAGGGCTTGTGCCCCACGGCGTCTACACGGGCCCACAGGACTACGATCAGCATTTCGTGCGTCAAAGCATTGTCGACCGTCGACTTGCTCCCTTCTGCAAGGGCAGCGACGACGACGATACGTACGCCGACCGCAAATTCAACAGCGAGTGTCCAATCTGCTTCCTCAACTATCCCACGCCCCTCAACTTTTCACGCTGCTGCCACCAACCCATCTGCACCGAATGCTTTGTCCAAATGAAGCGCGCCGATCCCAACTCGCATAACCCACCCTCATCCGAACCACGATCCTGTCCCTTCTGCGTCGAGCCTGAGTTCGGCGTCACATATACACCTCCGGAGGCGTTGGAGCGCGGACGACGCTCGAGCAGCAGCGGCAGTGGAAGCGACAGTCCCAACGACGCTACCGATGCCGCCAACTTTGCCGAAATGGCCATCGGCACAGGTGGTGCAGGAGTGTCTAGCGCCGGCAAGAAGAAGATCCTCCCTGCAGATGACGCCAACGTCATCACGGTGGATCAGGTGCGACCCGACTGGCACTACAAGCTCGCCCAAGCAGAGGCCGCCGTGGCTCGAAGGGCGAACCGTAGGGTCATCATGCGCCAGGTTGGCGATCGACTCATTCCTATCGGCATCTCTTCGTCTCGCATGGGCGCCGACCTGGCTGCTGCTGCCGAGAGCGGCAGGATCAACCTCAACGGCCCAGGTGGCAGTATCATTCTCAACGACGGACAAAACTGGCCAGGTGCCGGCTCTGTGACCACCTCCCGAAGACGCAGCAGCCGTCCGAGTCGAGGAGGCAACGACGGTGTGCCAGAATTGGCGCGACTCATGCGCATGGGTGCCGGCGAAGACATGGAAGAGGCGATGGTGATGGAGGCCATGCGTCTCAGTCTGCTCGAGCACGAGGAGCAGCAGCGAAAGCAGGCCGAAGAGGAGAAGAAGAAGAAGGCTGCGGCGGCGGCTGGATCGTCAGCAGCGACGGCTCCTGCCAGTACATCGTCTCCCTCGAATTCGAACAACTCGCCCACAGCAAGCAGCCCAGCAGGCCAGCCGATGACAGGCGCTGCTCGGTCGGTGCTGGACGAGGCCGAGGCTTCGAGCAGCAGTGGTGCAAACCGAGCATCGCCAGCGGTTCCGTTGTCGCCGCCCCGACCGCCCATCGGCACGGTCGATCCGGCTTCGCTCGGTCTGTCGCAGACCACCATGGACGAGCTGCGCGAATTGATCGACGAAGGTCCCTCGCCAAGTGGCGCTTCGGCTCGCCGCTCTGTACCCGCACCCGCACCTGTCCCTGTCCCTCAACCCGTCGCAGCGCTGGGCTCGGTGCTGTCCGAACAGCACGACACCAGCATCGGCTCGCAGCACGGCTATCCGTCGCCCCCTCCCGAGACGGGTCCTGACGCCACCAAGCACGCAACCACGTACTCGACCACCACCGCCCACTTTGGCGGTGACACGAGCGCACCCGCCAGTCCTGGATCGTCTGGCTTTGCAGCAGTGCCCAGGAGCCGCATCATCAATCCCAACAACCCGTTCCGCCGGAGCATGGGTGAACAGCATCACTAGGCATCTGCACTTGTCACTTTGCCCTTGGTCATCTTGCCATCTCCTCTGTCGCTCAGTCCGCTTTGCATCTTCCCTCGAGTCACCACGAGAACGCTCCCCAGCTCCCACTCACGCCTCTTTACGTCGTCTCTGTGTCTCGCTGCAACTTTGTTTCATGTCACCTCTCTCTGTGACTCGTGATCTGCATATCCGATCACATCTCTTCTCTTCATTAAAGGCTGTCTGCGAGGATCAAGTTTGAGAGGAATGAGTCGTGAGGATGGCAGGGACGACGTCGTTAACAAGTTTTTTTCTGGAAGATGTTAGACCGGTAAACTGCGAGAGGCTAGAGCTCCGGCAACCTCTTTGCGCGACATCCGAACTCAGGTTTTGTGGAGAAAGGCTGGTCTTTCACGTCGAGCAATCAGCTTCCCACCTTCTCATCCACTTTGTCTTGCTCCATGCTCACCTCTGACCCTCTCGAAGCAGCGAAGCCCTCTCATCAACAAGGAGCCCGCGAGTAGCCTGTATCGCTGGAGGCTCCCGTAGCGCAACTCTGCACCGCACTTGAGCACCTGCGGACCTCTGTCTCTGCCTGGTCGCATCTGCTTCCGCTTGCAAACGACCAACCTCAAAGCCTGTTCCGATCGGACCAGCAAAGAGGTCAACCTCTAGGAGCTCAAGATGGACGTGCTCACATCGGTAGATCCGACGTCCTCCCAACCGTCCTCTTCGGACCCGTTCCACCCATCCTTCTTCGAACTCGCCGCACAATCGCAGCTGCAAGATCTCATCAAACCAGCCGTTCGCTATGTCCTGGCCGTCCTCGCACAACGCAACCCTCGCTACCTCTTGCGCATCGTCAACCGCTTCGATGAGGTCTACGCGCTTCTCATGGCTGGGATAGAGACGCATTACCTGCGGGTGTGGGGCAGTTCGTTTGCGGAGAACTTCTATGGATTGAGGCGGCGGAGGAGACCAGGGTTGAATCGGAGCATGGGTGGGACAAGTGTCACTATGGAAAAGAGCGAGAGGCTCGGCAAGACCGAGGTGAGGTTGAGTCTGTTGTTCTTGGTGGGCTTGCCATATCTGGACGCCAAGTTGGAGGACTTCTGGGAGAGGAACGGCGGAGGGTTGACCAACACCGCCAGTCTCTTTGGGGAGGACTCGCCTACTTCTCGCTTCAACGATACCTCGACGTTGCCGCTCAAGGAGAGGGTGAAGCAGGCCGCACTGGAGACCTTCAAGCTGGGCTATCCGTACCTCAAGACGTTCTACCAACTCTGGTTGCTCACCTACAATGTGCGGTACCTCTTCGACAAGACTCCCTACTGGCGACCTTGGTTCTCGTTGATGCGAATCGACGTGCGAAGAGTGGGACCCAACGATGGACCCCGCAAGAAGCTTCTGCCGAGAAAGATGCCGAGCCTTGTGAGGCAGCCCGCCAAGTTCTTGTCCATGGTGTTGAAGTTGGCGCCAGGAACGGTGTTCGAGGCGTTGAAGTATGGGTTGCCGGCGAGCATCTTCTTCTTCAAGTTCTTGGAGTGGTGGTACGGCGCCGACAACCCCCGACGTCGACGAGGCGGCGGTGGCGGCAATACTTCTACCACCGGTGGTGCGGGCGACGACGCCACTCATCCATCCCTCGACCCTCCTGCACCCCTCCTTCCTGACCTTCAGCACGGCCTGCTCTCCTCCAACGTGACCGAAACTCTCCCGCAGTACAAACTGCCCCACATCTTCACCCTCTCCGGCGAACTGCTTGACAGACTCAACGAAGGTTCGGAGGCCCAACCCAAGCCGACCCTGATCCAGCCCTCGGCGAAGGTGGTGCAAAGAAAGCTCATTCACAACTCATGCCCTCTGTGTGGCGCTATGCCCATCAACAATCCGGCGGTGCTGCCGAGTGGGTACGTCTATTGCTACACGTGTGCATTCAACTATGTCGAAGAGCATGCGCGGTGTCCCGTCACTTCGTTAGCCGTACCTGAGGGCAAGGATGCCCTGCGCAAGGTCTTGGGTTGATGACCGACAGCAATCCACACACGCTTTCACATCATTTGTGTTTGTACTTGTGCAGCGTGATGTCGTGTGCGGTTGGAAGCTTTGAGGGTGGATGCGCAGTTTTCAGACAGGCGAGCCTCCACCTGAGTGAGGCGCACGGTTGCATGCGCTGGTTGCTCAGCCTTAAATTCCTGGTTTCGCTCAGTTCTTCTCAGCTCTTCTCTTCCACCACATACACCAGCGCAGGAAGCATCGGTCACTGCTGAGCTTCTTCTTCACCAGTAGACCTCCGGCAACGCCACAGCTAGAGTCTCGCCTGACAGCAGAGGGGCACCCATCGAACGCACCATCGCTGATCTTCTGCTTAAGCTACATTCTTTGACCCATCAGCTCGCCGATGAAAAGGTCGAGATCCCCCTCGCCTTCCGAGCTCGATCCTGTCTCCTCTTCGAGACCAAGAGATACTTCCGACATGGCCTGCCCTCATCTCAGCGCTGCCTTCACGGCATTGTCTCCACCTCGTCCGTCGCAGCAAGTACACAAGGAAGAATGCACCCTTTGCTTTGATGATCACGATGGACCCAACGGCATCGACGTCTGTCTGCTGTGCTTCAATGGAGCTTGCAACGGCAATGGCGACCGCGAACATTCCCGACTCCACTTCGAAAAGACGCAGCATGCTCTCGTCGTCAACATCCGCCGCACACGCCGCCCAGCGCCTCCACGAGCGGAAGGAGAGGCCTCCTCCATGCCCACGAAGCTCGCCATCACTGCTGAAACCGACGCCGACAAGTACGACTACCACACCGTCCCTAGATGTCTGGCGTGTGATCCGAGTGGGCCAGGAAAGGATCTGCCTGTCACGGACAAGCTCGACGAAGTCATCCGTGGCGTCATGACCGCTATGTCCTCGGCTCAGCAAAGCGAGGTCAAGGCTTGGGAGGAGGAGATTGTACCTTGTCAGCACACACGAGAGCTTGTACAACCCGGTGAGCCCGTCAAGCTCGAGCCTTCTGGGCTGGCTTCGTGCGGCAAATGTGACCTCACTTCCAACCTGTGGCTGTGCCTCACCTGCGGTCATCTCGGTTGCGGTCGAGCTCAATTCGGCGGCGTCGGCGGCAACAGCCACGGCCTTTCCCACTTTGAAGAATCGGGCCACCCTGTTTCTGTCAAGCAAGGCACCATCACCGCCGAGGGCAGCGCCGACATCTACTGCTACGCTTGCAACGACGCCCGCATCGATCCGAACCTCGCCCAGCATCTCTCCCACTTTGGCATCAACGTCATGGACCTCTCCAAGACCGAGAAGAGCATGACCGAGCTCCAGATCGAGCAGAACCTCAAGTTCGACTTCAACATGACGGGCGAAGATGGCAAGATGCTCGAGCCTATCTTTGGTCCTGGGCTCACGGGTCTGCGCAACCTCGGCAACAGCTGCTACTTGGCTTCGATTCTGCAGAGTCTGTTCTCCTTGCCTGCTTTCCAGAAGAGGTACGGCGACGCCTATCGTCCACACACGCTCGCCTGTACCAATCAGCCGGCTACGTGCTTCGAGTGTCAAATCACCAAGGTCGCCGACGGTCTATTGTCCGGTCGCTACTCGCATCCACGCGAGCCAGAACAGGACACTGATCCGGCTTGGAAGGCAGCAGACGGCGGAGACGACGAACAGCAGCAGCCACTCTTCCAGAAGGGCGTCCGACCCAGCATGTTCAAAGCGTTGCTCGGGAAGGGACACGAGGAGTTCTCGACCATGCGACAGCAAGATGCGGACGAGTTCTTCAAGTACCTCGTCGGCATTGTGCAGAAGGAGAACCGCAATATTGCGTCGACAGCCTCATCTTCGCCCACTGAAGATCCTACCACCGTCTTTGGCTTCGGGCTAGAGCAGAGGTTGGAGTGTCTCAGCTGCCACAAGGTGCGCTACAGTGTCGAACGTCAAGACGCTGGCCTCAGCCTCCCCGTCCCCATCCGTCAAAAAGCTGCTCAGGCTGAGCCATCGGCTGGCAAGCAACCAGCAGAAGGTGTCCCCGCGATCGACTCATCATCGACGTCCGCACCGGCAACGTCGAGCAACACAGCAGCAGACTACGAGCCGGTCGATCTCATCGAGTGTCTTGACATCTTCACCGCACCAGAGGAGCTCGAGTACAACTGCCCCTCGTGCTCCAAGAAGGTGACTGCTACCAAGCGGACGCTGTTCACCACATTCCCTCAAGTGCTCGCCCTCCAAGTGCGACGATTCCAGCTGCTGAATTGGGTCCCTCAGAAAGTGCCCGTCCCCATCGTCGTTCCGATCGACACCCCGCTCGACCTCGATTGCTACCTCGGACGGGGCAAGCAGCGTCACGAGGAGGAGCTGCCTGAGGACGAAGCTGCCCCAGCCTCTGGTGCAGGCGGTGGTGAGCCCGAGTGGGATGCTGGCGTCATGTCGCAGTTGACCAGCATGGGCTTCCCGGAGATCCGATGCAAGAAGGCCATGCTTGCGACCGGCATGGGCGATGCGGACAGCGCCATGAACTGGCTCTTTGCCCACATGGAAGACGCTGATATCGACGATCCCACCGACTTCTCCGCTACCAACGCTTCCGCGAGCTCAGGTGCTGCAAGCGCTGGACCAGACACCTCGATGCTGGAGGAAATGGGTTTTACGACCGCCCAAGCACGAAAGGCTTTACGTCTTAACTCGAGCAACCCCGAGCTCGCTGTTGCTTGGCTCTTCGAAAATCCCGATGATCCTGGTGAGGATTCGACCCCTGCTCAATCGGCGGAGGTAGAAGGTGAGAGTTCGACAAGCTCCAGCGTCATCCCCGGGTCAAGCGACCTACCCGCCAAGTACACGGCCAAGAGCTTCATCAGCCACAAGGGTCCTAGTGTTCATAGCGGACACTACGTGGCACACGTCAAGCATGGGGATGAGTGGGTGTTTTTCAACGACGAGAAGGTGGTCAAGGCGCCGTTGACGTCGGCTGCGAAGGAAGGAGATGAGGATGTGGGAGTAAAGGGGTTGAGTGCGCAGGCGTACGTATACTTTTTCGAGCGCGTTTGAAGGTTGATTGCCGGACCAGGCAAGCTCGATCGTTCATGCCGTTTCGCGCAAGAGAAGGCGAATCTTAGCATTAAACTCAAGAGAAGCCGGTCGTGTGCGAGCAAGGGTGTGAGTCTGAAGATGCCAGAGTTGAGAGGACGCTCGGGCAGTGGCTGTGCTCTCTGGACGCGCGGAGCAACTTCTATCGTGATGAAAGGGATCGAGGTCTACAAAGACGTCCGAGTCGGTCTCTGAACGTTCCATGCGCTGAAGCACAAGCGCGCATCCGAACAAAGGGAGAGCACGGATCTCTGCGCATGTGATGTCGAAAGGAGTCAGCCAACTTGCAGTCAGACGAGGGCAAGACACGCAGGCCAAGATCACTTTCTTTTCTCTTCACAACTTCTCTCACATCCTCATCGACTCATCAGTGTCTGTCCACGGGTCGCCTTTATCCTACGCTTTCCTTTGATTCAAGAAAACGGAACCGACAAACAACATGGAGCAAGCTGCCGCAACTTTCGAGCCGATTGTCTATTTCAACCTGATCAGAGGCCTCGACAAGATCGCCACGAAGCTTGACATCTCGCAGAGCTTCAGGGAATACGTCAAGCTTGCTGTGGTCCACAGTGACTTTGGTCTGCCGGTGAGGGCCAAAGTGGACTACCTTACGACCATCAAGGATCTCGACATCAGCCAAGATGAACTCTGTACTCTGACCGTGGCGCAAGCTTTCGACAAGGTTTTCGACACACGTGATTTGGACTTCGAGATCACCGACGGACTGGTACTCGGCATACTGAGACAGGCGCTTTGGGATATCAGGGCGATGGGCGTGGAGAACCTTCGCAAAGAGCCAGCCGGATTTCGATACCTGCTGCTCGCAATTCAAGCTCTACATAGGAAATACGCCACACGTATCACTTTGCCAAACACCGAAATGATGCGATGCATCTTGGCGTACAAGAAGCAGGACTGGAGGGCTCCGGATGTCACCATGTCTAGCTCTGATCTCGTCGGAAAGCTGCTCAAAGACATCGAGGCACCCGAGCAGTGCAGCGTCACGAAGAAAAGTTGCTAGGAACTCGCGCCGTCGGCATCTGAAGGTGGTCAGCCGATCACGCCAAATACTTCAGAGCCGACGGCATCCAGCCCAATGAAGATGACTTCTTCGTCTCCAGCTCCCTATCAACAACTCTCAGCTACCTATCAACAACGACAGCAACTCTCAAAGATTCACGGGATCCCATTCTCGCCACCGGATCGACGTTTTACGTTTCAGCAACCCGTGTTGACCGAGGTGCTCATGTCCGAAGATCCCATCCGGCTGGCGCACGAAGGACCCCTGAGTCTCGCCAGTGTCAAAGCTAGACAAGAAGAACTCTGCAAGAACCCTCCTAAAGTAAAGCCCTTCATTCCTCAGCAAGCTATACTCCCCAAGAACACCAGTCGCAATGCCTCGTAGATGTGACACTACAGCTTATCAGCGCAGTTTCAGCGGTCAAAGTAGAGCATCAGCGTGTCGAGGCTCTTCCATACCGCTACGCACACCTATTCCAGCCTTCGCAGCGCGGCGGGGCGCCGGTCGAGCCGAAAATCCGCCCTAGTGCAGCAACAGCTACCCCGATGCACCTGCCTGTCGCTGCCAAGGGGCCACAGCCAACGTCCTCATCGTCAACTTCGTGCCCGTCGACGGGAAGCACTCGGAGACCTCCAATCTGTCCAAGTAATTTTCATTGTCCATGATACTTATTGCATTCAAGTGTTCCATCAGCCCAATTTGACCACAGGCTGCATGGCGTTGACGAACAGCAAAGCCTTGTCGAGCAACAACCGCGAAAGCTCGCGTCGACAAGGTGATGCACGCCTAGCTTCCGCACAAAGCAATTGAAAGCAATCTGCCAATCAAAGGGATTGAAACGAGGCGTTTGACAGACTGAAGAACTGATAAGAGGCAGACTCTCAATCTCATCATCTCTTCCCACCACCATCATCCACTCACACACTCGAGCCACTCATTGTCATCATCCGTCGCACTCTTCATCATTTCTTCTCATCCTTTGGGCGCGCAAGCAAGCGAACGACTCCAGTATGACCGCAAGCACCATCGTTTCATCTACTGATCAGGCGTCCGAGGTCGTTGATGCCCTTTGGTCTTCCCCAACAACCTACTTCCACATCCTCGACGGCCTGAAACTGGTGTCCCTGAAAGTCGAGCTCCCCCAAGACCTGCTCGAGTCGATCAAGCTCTTCATCTTTCACAACTATGACTTGTCCGACGAGCTCAAGGTTTGCCGCTTCAACACGATCTTCTTTGTCTCGCACCTCCTCGTGTCCTGCAAAGACGTCGAGTCCCTTCCCCTCGTGCAAGCATTCGATGCGATCTTCAAGACGAAGAAGCTCGAATTCGAGCCAAACAACGCCTTAATCTATGCTATGGTGGTTCGAGCGGCCTTCAAAATCGTCAACTTGATCTTGAGGTTCTCGAAGTAGAACCCTTGGGCTTTCAATCGCTGCTTACTGGCGTTTGTGACCTGCTCACGGACTTCGAACCGTACGCAGACCCGCTCGAACTTCAGGCCGTCACGAGGTTGATGCTGGCTAACCAAGACGCTGACTGGCGATCCAAGAGAGTCAGACTAAACATCTGGCCGAGAATCCGAGAGCTGCTCTACGAGATGGAGGAATGGAAGGAGTATGCTCCCGTTCCGTACTGTGTTCCAGTGCGCCGCAAGGAGGAGGAGGCCCTTTACCGCAAACAGACGGCCCCACAAACCCCACCTGTCAGTGCAATCGGCACGACCACATCGACCTCTACTTGATCGCTTGTGAAAGCTTCAAGCTGTTGCTAGCTCACTGTCGACTTTTCTCAAACCACGTCTTTCAAGCAATAAAACGTCATTGATTGCTGCCTGCACGCGTCGACAAAGCGATGTGACTCAAGTGAAATTCAAAATGTGATGTGATCTTACGATGGGAAGCTCAGCAGCTGGTGTGATTTCCGAAAGAGCAGCTTGGCTGAGTCGGCGCATTTCTGATGAAGGCTTTGACAGGAGGCAAGCGCAACTTCTCGATCTCTCCCTTTCCATTGAGCCGAGCGTCGCTACCCTTCGATCACTCACTCCACCATCTCCTTTTGCCAGCACTGCAATTTCGCCTTACTTCAACATGGGGAGGATCAAATGGTCTAGTCGTTGTCACCCTCCTCCTATCCCATCGCTCAAGAGACTGGCCGACGCTTCGCCAGACCCTCGGCCTGAGGCAAAGAAGCAAGCGAGCGACCCATCGAAGCCGGATGCTGCCCTCTTCAACAAAATTCTGGACGGCCTGCGAGCAGTGGTGACCAAGATCGATCTCTCACAGTCCACCAGAAATGGGCTCAAGACATTCATCTATCACGACTTCGGCATGTCCTACGAGATGAAGCTGTCGCGCTTCACTCCCATCTTCTTGCAGGGCTTCGAAGTTGACCAAGATGACCTCAAGAGCCTGGACCTCAGCGCAGCATTCGACAAAGTCTTCAAAACGGACAGCTTCGGCTTCGAACCTACCACAGCCATCATGTATGCCATGATGACACAATCCTTACTCGACAACTCGAGACTTCGCCTCGACCAGATTCGCGAGGATCCCCTCGGGTTCCGTGCCTTGCTCACCGGGATTGCTTCCCTTCTCGATCACCTCGATGATTCTCTCTCATGGGAGGACTGGAACCTCGTGGTGGTGCTGATTCTGTCCGCCGAAGGGAAGGAGTGGTGGAGCGCTAATTGCTGGCAAGCGGAAGTACTGGACAGATTCGACAGCCTGCTCGCCGAGGTCGACAAGATGGTAAAGGTAAAGCCTAAAGCCAAGGTGAAAGCCGAGACCAGCTAATGTCGCTCGCATGCGTCTTCGCAGCGAACATACCTTACGAGCCAGCAAGACTGCCTACGCCGGTCCTGCTATCCTCGAGTCGCCACCGTTCCCTCTTCTCTCAAGCGCATTACCCGAGTCACGCAAAGAATCAGTTTGATTCCCCACCAGAAATGTACTACTTCGCCACATCCACTGTAACTCTATCCCCATCGTCCAAATTCCAATACGCCAACGTCTGCTTTAACGTCGTCGGCCTCCCATTCACCCTGATCTTGATCTTGCTCGCGGCCACCTTACTGTCCAGTAGATCCTGATGCACATAATCCCGCAGCGTCGCAATCGTCGACTTGATCGCTGCTTCGTACATTTCCTTCCTCCCGCCTTGGTCGTCGTTGAGTACGAGGGTGAGAGTGACTGTGGGACGGGTGTGTGCTTCGAGCCAGGCTTTTTCCGGGTGGAGTGAGCCGTCGGAGTTTTTGGGTAGGGTTGTTGAGGGGAGGGGTGCAGGTGGGGGTGGGGGTGGGGAGAGGTCTGTGGAAGCGGGGCGTTTGGTACCTGCGACGGGAGGTGGGGAGGTTGGACGAGGTGGAAGCGTGGTGTTGGGCGGAAGGTGTATGGGTTTATCGTCCGGCTCGTCCGGCTGTTCGGTCGAGGTACCGTCCATGCCGGGGAACGCAGGTCCGTACTCTGGTAGCGTCACCACTGGCTTGCCTGACAACCTGTTCATCTCCTGCTCCAACCCGACATTCTTGGCCAACAACTCCCTCGCCGCCTGCCGAGACTTTGCATGACCGTCCCAGATGATCTTCTCCTTCTCCTTGGCCAACCGCTTCTCCTCAGCCTCCCTCTTGAGCCGCGATTCCTCGTCCTCGTCCGCGCGCCCTGCAGCGAGTTGTTTGAGGTAAAACGTCGGATCGGCGCCCGCCTGCAATGCGCTCTGTTGGGCCTTTTTCGCTTCGAGCTGCTGTCGCTGTTCGCGGTAGGCCGGATCGAGCAGCTCAAACCGGACGTGTTCGGCCATCTCATCGATCGCCACCTGATCTTCACACACGGGACACTGCGTCATGGCTACGGTAGATCCAGAGGGCTTGGTTCGGCTGGCAAGACCACGAGGCACGTAGTCGCGACGAACCTTGATCGTCCCGCCTTTGCCCGATTGGACTTCTTCCACCGCCGGCAGCGACGCTTGACCAGGCATCACGAGCTCCTCCACATCGTCTTCGGTGGTCTCCATGATCATGCTGGCCATCTTCTTCTGCGCCAGCGTCATGCTCTCCATCTCGCGCAACGACCGCGGCGGGGGTAGGTCGATGTGCTGGTCCGCCTCGGTGAGCTCGACGGTGCCGACGACGACAAAGTCCTGCCAGTCGATCTCGTTGAATGCCTGACGCTGCTTTTCCTGGTCTTCGTCGGCCTTCTTGCGCTTGTCTCGGGTGTATCTCTCCCAGTCGGCGCGTGCTTTGACGGCGTCCAGGATGCGCGGTCGGGCTCCGCCCTTGCCTGCGCCAAGGGAGGATTTGGTGCGTTGTTGAGCAATGACGGTGGTGTCGGTGGTACCATATGCGCCGAGCTTGACGTTGTCGAGCAGCGCAGGGGAGGGTGAGATGACTTTTTGGTACTGCTCGACGAGGTGGTTGAAGTAGGTAAAGAGCGAATGGGAGGGTCGGAGGAACTCGAACTGGTACGACTTGGACTCGCGCGAGAGCAGCGACGTTGCGAACGACCGGCCCTTGCGCGCTGTGAAGAGGGCGGTGAGCTTGAGAATGTCGAGGTCGACAGCAGTGATGTTGGGCAGGTCGGCGGAGAATTCGAATGGCTGTGGTTCTGGTGGGGCTTGTGTCGAGGGTCCAGCTGCTGCATTGTTTGCATCTGCTGAGGATGAGCCTTGTGGTCCCGCATTTGGAGTGCTCTGATGTTCCGCTACAGCCGGCCCGAGCGTCTCCCCACGCCGCACGGCATCCCGACGAGAGGCATAGTAAGCGTGGTAGGCATCGTCCTCCTTGAGAAAGGCAAACTTGGGATTGTTCTGCTCGGCTACCTTGATGTTGGCCTCGAACGAAGGGTCTTTCTTGGCGATAAGCTCTGCCGCCTTATCGATGGTCCTGCGCAGTTCGGGAGGGGGGTAGATGATGCCGCCCGTGGAGGCGAACTTGGAGCTCGATGGGGTGGATGCAGAGGCGAGCGTGTTGTCGGTGCCGTGAGCTGGCGCTGGCAGGTTGAGCGCGGGCGCCATCCTTGCGCGCAATTGTACCCGGCTGTCGCTGTGGTACGAGTCGCTAAAAGTCGATTGTCGGGCCTCGTGCTGTGATGCGATGGAGGTAGAGAGGAAGGAGGGGCAAGGTTGTTGGTTGCGGTTAAACGGCAAGTCGAATGCGACATTCCTTGAAATCGACCGATTTGACTCAGACTCAGCGCGAATCAAACATCGGTGATTTGAGAAGAATTGCAAGCGCAAGCCAAATTCAAAGCCATAAAGTGACACAGAAAAGAAGGCTTCAAAAAAGGCAGCAGAGCACAAGTATCAAAGCAAGCGTGGCATTAAATCCGCCGCCGGTTATTGCCAAGCTGAAGCCAAAAAAAGTGACTCGCACGCTTCTTCTTTCTCATCATGGTTGTCACCTCGTACCTCTGAGCTTGCTCTTTCTTCTCGACCGTCCATTATCGTCAAGTTCCACGCTTGCCTGATTGCCAGCATATAAGCATTGCGGTGATACGATCTCACGCGGTTGTCGAGACAAGCGACTCGTTCCCAGCACAATCAACGTTGCACCGATCGCGAGCAACCCCACCCTCTCCACGCAGCTGTCCATCGAGCATCTCATTGCTTCCCACAATCGTTTATCGACAACAACCGTCGAAGAATCGCTGTTGGCTCATCCGAGGCTCAACTCTTTGCCATTCCGTGATCCACCTAGTCTTGACCAGCTTACGTGGCACGCTTCGAGCGCTTGTACCGCGCTACACACACCGCACAGCAACTAGCATCTACAAATATGGCTTTGGTAAGTGTGGCTTTCGCTCCTCCTCACTCACATCATACAGCCTTGCTGACCGAAACACACTCGTCTGACAATGCACCACGCACAACAGCACGCACTCAAGCCCTCGCTCGACGAGGTTCAGGCCGCCCTCCTCTCCGCCAACCCGGCAGGCAACACCATTCCCGTCTACACCTCGCTACCCTCCGACCTCCTCACGCCCGTCACTGCATACCTCAAGCTCTCCAACGGCGCCGATACCTCGCGTCGTTCGTTCCTCTTTGAATCCGTCACTGGCGGTGAAAAGATCGGTCGCTACTCGTTCATCGGTTCCGACCCGCTCAAGATCATCCGTACAGGACCAGGGCTGGATGCTGAGGGAGACCCGCTGCTTGCCATCGAGCGCGAGTTGAGCCCATACAGGTATATCGCCATTCAGGGGCTGCCGACGTTTACGGGGGGTGCGATCGGGTACATCAGCTACGACTGCGTGCAGTACTTTGAACCTCGAACCAAGCGCGAGCTGAAGGATGTGCTGGGCATTCCGGAGAGCGTGTTTATGGTGGCGGATTCGTTGATCGTTTTCGACCACGTCTTCTCTACTGTGAGATGCGTTAGTCATGTTCATCTGCCGGACTCGGTAGCAAAGAATGCTACGGCTGCGGATGTCGAGGCGCTCTACAACAAGGCACAGGACAAGGTCAACAGCCTCATCTCGGCCCTCACTTCGCCTACCACCCCTTTGCCCGAGCAGCCTGCGATTCTGACGAACCAGGAGGCCATTTCGAACGTCGGCAAGGCGGGCTACGAAGGGTTTGTCACCAGTCTGCGCAAAAACATCGTCAAGGGCGACATCATTCAAGCCGTCCCCTCCCAGCGTCTTACCCGTCGCACCACGCTACACGCCTTCAACTGCTATCGACACCTTCGACAGGTCAACCCTTCGCCGTACATGTTCTACGTCGACTGTGGTGACTGCCAGTTGGTGGGCGCATCGCCGGAGACGCTGTGCAAGATTGAAGCGGGTAAAGTCGCTGTCCACGCCATTGCCGGCACGGTGAAGCGCGGGGCGAACGACGAGGAGGATCAAAAGCTCGCGGGTGAGCTGGCTAACTCGGTGAAGGACCAGGCCGAGCATGTGATGCTGGTCGATCTGGCGAGGAACGATATCAACCGCGTGTGCGACCCGCAGACTACGCAGGTCGAGACGTTTATGCAGGTCGAAAAGTTTAGCCACGTTATGCACCTCACCAGCCGTATCACCGGTCAGCTGCGGGACGGCAAAACACGATTCGACGCCTTGCGCTCCATCTTCCCTGCAGGCACCGTCTCGGGTGCACCTAAGGTCCGAGCCATCGAACTGGTCAGCGAGTTGGAGGGCGAGAAGCGCGGCGTATACGCGGGAGCCGTGGGAAGGATCGATTTCGCAGACAGGGAGATGGACGTTTGTATCGCCATCAGGACCATGACGTTCAAGGATGGGTATGCGTACCTGCAAGCGGGGGGTGGGATCGTTTATGACAGTGTAGAGGAGGACGAGTACGTGGAGACGATCAACAAGTTGGGCGCTAACATCAGGTGCATTGCTCAGGCTGAGGAGTATTATCTTGCTCAGCAGAAGTGAGGCGTCGACGGCGAATGCAGCAGTTCACACACAGACAGAGGTCGGATGAAATGAGCGAGATTGTGTTCTGAAGCAAGGTGTTGAGAACTACAAAGCGGGAACGACGGTGCTGAGAACTACAAAGCGAAAACAGAAATGAGAAACGACAGTGTAAACGCCTCACGCGCGGATACCAGCCTCCCACAGACTCTGCTTCTCCAAACTCTCGCGGAGCGACGAGTTGGTCGACATGGCCCTCAACCTCTCCTCTGCCGCCGTCGCCGTCGTCTTGGGCGACATGCTCGAACTCGCCGCCCGCGCCGGGTAGGACGGGATGATGCTCTCCTCGCTAAACGTCATGCGGTGGCCCTTGTACGACGCCGACCGCGACAGCTTCGGCGTATCCCTCGAGAGGCTGACCGAGTTGATCGAGACGAGGCTGGGCTTGGAGATGCTGCTCGCGTCGGTGCGACGCGTTGAGCGTTTGGGGTCGACGAGCTTGCCGATGCCCTTGAAAATGCTACGCCTCGCCGCCGACGCGCCGGTGAGCGGAGAGTGCGAGGAGTGGGAGGAGAGCGACCAGCCGGATTGGTCTTCGCGTTCGAGCTCGCGTCGGGCGTCGTGCTGCTCGATCTCGCTCTTGGACATGCGCGAGGCGTTGAGGAAGTCGGACATCGACACGTCGGGTAGGGCACGACGGCGGGATTGGTGGAAAGGGTACATGTCGAATTCGTCGTCGTCGTCGTCGTCGTCGTCGGCGGGGTCAGCTTCAAGGTCGAGCGCCTTGCGGGATGGGCTGTAGCGCTGTGCGGGGTCGGAAGTGGCGGTGGAGGCCTGCTTCTTGCGAAGACTGGCGATGCTGACGCCTCCGCTGGGTTGCGAGGGAGCAGCGGGTGCGGCCGCGGGCGCAATCGCCTTGGACGCGCTGGTCACGATGGCAGATCGAGAAGGGCGAGAGGCGCTCGTTACGCCACTGGCAGCGCTGGGAGGACGGGGCTCGAGATCGATGCTCACCTGCTTCTTGGGCGAAGAGGTTTTGAGACGCTCGGCCGCGGGCGGCGCGACATGTCCCTGCCTCGAGTGGGCATCCTCGAACTGATCGGTATCCTCTTCCTCGCTGGTCTGAGGACGCGTAGGAATGCGCTTCACCTTGTCGCCGTGCAACTCGGGCGACTTCGCCCTCTCAGGAGACCTCATGATGCTCTTGCTGCTGAGCATGCGCAAGACGTTCTGACGAAGGATCTCGAGTTCGTCCTCGACCTTGCGCTTGTCCTCGATGGCGCGGTTGAGCGCCTCGGATAGCTTGTCGGAGCGGGCGAGGGCGAATTTGAGTGCGTATCGCAAGGCGCTGACCTCGTCGGAAGCTGGGGCGACTTGTTCGGCTGGTTCGCTTGCGGAGGCGGCCTCGATGGCATCTTGCTGGAAAGCGAGGACACGGATGGCCTCCGACGTGGTGAGAGACGAGATCCAACTGGGCGTGGGCGTGTGAGTACCCGAAGGAGACACTGGAGGTTGCGAGGAGACGGATAGGGTGGAATAAGTACGATGACGATCGCGACCCGACACGCTGGACCTCTTGGATCCAGAAACGAGGTCGTCGAGTGTGGGCACCGATTTTCGGTAGGAGCTGCTGCGTTTGGGTCGAGTGGGCGAAGCGGGAACGCTCGAGATAGGAGAAACGAGAGACGGCTCCTTGTCACGGTGAGCAAACTTGGTAGGCGAGGCAAGGGCAGCCGTGGTAGAGTTGTCTTTCGGAGCATCCTCCAAGATCAAGCTGACGGCAGATTGCTCGAAGCTGTTCTCGAGGACGCGAAGACTTTCCAGAGCCGAGGTGGGAGTCAGAAGGGGCTTGTCTGCATCGGTCGTGACCGCTTTGGATGAGATGTAGTCTTCGGCTGCCGCCTTGTCGTCGGATTGAATGCGACACATTGGCGTAGCTGGAGTGGTAGGGGTGGGAGATCGACTCTGGCTCAAGGGTGGAGTGGAGGACTTGCTTTGGCTGAGCTTGTCGTCGTTGCCACTGGAGGAGGAACTGGCGTGTCCGCTGAGGGTGGAATCGTCGCTGTGCGAACGGCTGCTGAGACGCTTTACGCTGCTGATTGCGCTGTCAATGCTTTGTGATTGAGAGTGAGTCATCTTGCTGGAAGCGATCTGCATTCTGGTCGTTTGCGCAGAGAGGCACACGGGACGGGAGACGGGGGTGAGGTGAGGTGGTCGAAGATCGTTGAGGATCTTTTCAACGAGCTCGGCCTGCTCGTCTTGAGTAAGACCAGCGCTGATTTGGCGCAGGGCCCTTCGAATGCTCTTGGAGAGTGGCACGGATGACTTTGGGGCAGCACCACTGCTGGGTTTGTCTAAGAGGCGTCGATTTTCGAGGCGAGGTGTAGGCGGCAGGGAAGAGGCAGGAGCCGAGGACGGAGAACGCAGGCCTCGAGAGGATGCACCGGCCTCTGCAGTGGCACAGGCACTGTCGGAAATATCGTTGGACGAGGATGCGGAACGGTCGTGTGTGAGCGAAGAGGCCTGAGCGGTGGTGATGTGGGCAGCAGCGAGAGGGGAGGAGGTGCGCGAGGCCCCGGCGCTTTGTTGTGGCGCCAACATGATTGCTGAAGCGATGTTTGCTCGGTGCGAAGCGAATGTTCTGGTCGAGATTGCTATGTTAGGCTCTCTGAGATGAGGCCTAGCGGATCCGATGGTTGAGTTGCGAGGTGCTGTGCGGTTGCGCTTGGCCGCTGGGAAGGTTGTCGGTAGGACGCAGTGAAAAGGGGCTAGCTTCCAGGCGTGTGCGCAAAGAGGGAAGCCGAAATTGGATGCGAGGTGAACAATAGGCTCAAGCAGGAACCTTCTCCTAGGCCGTTGGGCAGAAACGTCAAGGGGCTTGGGCCCTTTGTGGTTTGCGCAGCGCCACAACGTCGCAAGATTGGCGTGGAACCTAGATGAGATCTGTGCTGTACAGTACAGTGTTGTGGGCAATGCAATTTGCGTAAGGTGGCCGATGTGGTTGATGGGAAGGGGGAGATGAACTCGAAGAGCATCGAAGACAACCGTCCTTATGTACTCTCCCTCGCGCTGCGCAGAGTCTTCCGGTCACAGCCTTGAGTACATCACACAGTCACAGCGCCGACTCAGCATCCACGATGACAAGGAGAGGTTCATCATCAGCGTCGGGACCATCGGCAAAACCCGATGAGGCAGCCAGCCAGAGAGAGAGAGCAAGAAAAGACAGTCGCCGTCGGGACGGGGAAAGAGCCTGGGAAAAAAAAAAAAAAAGGTTCTTTCTCTGCTGGGCTGCTGCGTCGCGTTGAAAAGGGTCCCTCGTTGTCACAGACCGCGAGTCTATGCGTCCCCGCGCTCGTGCAACTCAACGTCGTTTGCCAGGGCCGCTCGCTCACCATGATTTGCTCTTCGCTCGGCTATGCTGGTGTCCATCTTTGCAATGCCATTGGCAACTAGCAATGCACATGCAAGACCAACAAATAGTGTTTGTCTCTCTTGGAACAATGACACAGATGCTTGATTGAGAGACACACAGCTTGCTTCTGAGACACGGGCGAAATGGCTCTGGACCCCTTTCCTGCCTTGTTCTCCTCGGTCGACCGCTGCAGCCACCTTTTTGGCTTGCAAACCATGCAAAGGCAAAGCGGAACTTGAATTCAATCCAGGGCGGGAAGCTTTTGGGCGTCGGCTCAATTCACCATCCAATCCCGCTCACCATCTCGGTCGATTCGTCGCCTTGTGTCACGCGGAACACGCAATGCCGCCATCGAGCAGCGTCACCTAGACCACGAGGGCATCAAAAGGGACGACGATCGGGAGCGTGTGGTCTTACTCACCTAGCTCAAGCTTCTTCAGGAGACTTGGTCCAGCTGGATCGGCATTGCGTTCTCACTGTCGATCCCTCCTTGCGACCTCGCCTCGCTTGGATCTGTGATGGCGCCACTTTGGCCAAGCGAGTTGGACCCTATTTTCTGTTCCTCGGCGTCGAGACCAAGAGAGATGTAACATGCTCCATCGTCGAGCTACACCAGAGCTCAACCTTATATCATCGGCACCTCTCAAGCCATGAGCCCCTCCATGGATCAAGTTACGACATTGTCTTTGCATCAATTGCAAGCGACCATAGCGTGGCACCAAGCCGAGGTCATCATTGGCCTGTATAACAATCGCGGACGCCGAATTTCTGTCAAGGTGTTACACCTTCTGCTGCCGCTGGCAACGGCTGTCGAAAATGATTTATTTGCTGCATAGCCGTGCGCACGTTTCTTCTCGCTCAACAAGACCCTATATGAGCTGCTCAATGCCATCCTTCCGACGACCAATCGTCCACGGCTCACACTTACAAGACCTCGGCACATCATGGCAGATCGACCGACCAGTCCATTGAACACTGTGCGCTCCGCCATCCCGCGGCCGCAGTTCTTCCTCGTCGTCTTCTTCGGATCGTTCTTGCTACAGTTCTTGATTTCGGGCTTACGAGTCCAGCATCCGGACCTCGATGCGGCCATGAACGGTTCCATACGATCGCTACCTTCCTCGGCCTTGCTCGTGACTGCGCATCCGGACGACGAGGCCATGTTCTTTGCGCCAGCAATCCAAGGATTGGCTGCGGCTGGAGTTATGCTCTCTGCATTCTGCCTTTCGACGGGCAACGCTGCAGGTCTAGGTGTCAAGCGGACCGAAGAGCTTTTTGCGAGCTATCAACAGCTTGGTATTCCGGCAGATAGGGTCAAGTATCTCGACGACGCACAACTGCATGATTCGATGCAAGCTGTCTGGCCCAACGGACACATCTCCACACTCGTCGACAAGCACATCGACTCGCTCAAACGCTCGAATCCCATCGACGCTCTCATCACCTTTGACAAGCAGGGTGTTTCAGGTCATCTCAACCACATCGCAGCATACAACGGTACTCGTGATCTTGCCATCTCCCGCAATCTTCCGCTCTATGTGCTACCGTCGATGGAGGCGTGGGAAAAGTACACCTCGGTGCCGGTTGCCGTTTGGGATACGGTCGTGTACTCTGGCCGGCCCGTCACCACTGCATTCGACGGAGCCAAGGTCGAGTACAAGCCCGCATCTGAAATCCTGATTCTTGCAACCACAAGACAGTACATCAACGCGGTTCAGGCCATGTTCCACCACAAAACACAGCTCGAATGGTTCCGATACCTCTATCTCGTCTTCAGCAGATACATGTTTTCCAACAAGCTGGTGCTCTGGACGCCAGAGCTAGACCTGCACTCAGAACAGTGATGACCTTGTACAGCTAGCCCGCAGTGTAGCGATTGTCATTGTGTCAAGAAGCAAGAGCATCCTTTGCTTGTGATGGAATTTTAGGCAGTCGGCACTCGGATGTCGGAACAGAATATCTTCGCAGTGTCACTTTTTTCGAGGTTTGGATTGCTTGTTCTGCTTCTTCCCTCCTAATCATCCGTTCCTTCGTCCTTCTTGTCGTCATCGAAACGGCGCCATACATGCTGGCAAGAAGCATCGCCGCTCGTCACGCTCCGTCTATCACCAGCCGCTCTGCCCTTGTTTACTGCAGTCCGGCTCTTCTCCGCGCTTCTCCTTGCATTGCGAGCCTCATCTCTCCTCATCCAGCTCTGCCCTCCAGCAGCGCGCGGATACTTCGCTCAGCCAACATGTCGAGCCAAGCCATCGGTCAGACACCGTCGTCCAGCGCGGCAACATCGACGCGCACAGCCATGCGACAGCACAAGCTCACCGTCACCGCGCCTTCCACGGTGCCGCGTCTCACCGGCTCCGAACCTCTCCTCAACACAATGCAAGGATCCGCTGAGCTTCTGGAGCAGCTCAAGCCGGCCTTCACCTCTTCCCATCATCTCCAAGCCATTGGCCTTTCAGGACGACAACTACCGCTTCTCACCAAAGACGAGCAGATCATGCCGCACATGTTCAACGCTGCCGGTGTACGATACGTCCAGCCGCACCCCAACAGCGATCCTTCGCAGCGGATCCTCCTGCTCAACGTCCCCGCGTCCTCGCCTACGCCCGAGATTGTCCTCTCCACCATTGCAAAGCATGATATGCATCTGATCCCGTCGTTCACCCTCGAGCTAGGCTACGACCACCTCTCGTCCGATCAGATCCTCGAAGCCCTACTCCCCGTCTCTGTTGTTCAAACCGACGGCGTACCCTCGGGATTCACCATCGTAGGCCACATCGCCCACCTCAACCTGCTCGACGTCTACCTTCCCTATCGCTTCCTCGTCGGCCACATCATCCTCTCCAAACACGCCGCGACCCTTCGCACCGTCGTTAACAAGCTCGACTCGATCGACACTGAATTCCGCTTCTTCAAAATGGAGCTGCTTGCCGGGGACGAAGATTTCGTCGCGAGAGTCAGCGAGAGCGACTGTACGTTCGAGTTCGACTTTAGGAGCGTGTATTGGAACTCGAGGCTGCACGCGGAGCACATGCGGCTGGTGAAGAAGTGTAGAGTTGGGCAGGTGTTGGCGGATGTAATGGCGGGCGTGGGGCCGTTTGCCGTGCCGAGTGCAAAGAGGGGGGCGTGGGTGGTGGCGAATGATTTGAATCCGAGCAGCTATGAGAGTCTGGTGGGGAACGCAAAGCTAAACAAGGTGTTGTTGGAGGACGGCAAGGGGAAGGGGGGTGGAGGGTTGGTGGCAAGATGTATGGATGGGCGGGAGTTTGTACGGTGGAGCATGGAGGAGGTGTGGAAGCGGGAGTTTAGGGGGAGGTTGAAGGGGTACGATGGTAAGGAGGTGGAGAAGGAGGATGAGAGGTTGAGGGAGGACCTGAGGAAGCAGAGCAAACAGAGAGCCAAGAAGGCGAGAGAGTTGCATGCTGCCAAATCCTCCGCGTCCACCACCACCGAGCTCCCGATCGCCACCCTTAGCATCACCGACGACGAATCCGCGCGGTACGAACCACGCAAACTCATCGACCACTTCGTCATGAACCTCCCCGCCACCGCCCTCGAATTCCTCGACGCCTTCCGTGGCGCCTACACCCACCTCTCTACCATCGTCACCCCTATCGCCCTCCGGTCCGAAATCGACCTTCGCACCTCCTCGTCGGATCGAACACTCACAAGCCTCCCAACGATCCACGTCCACTGTTTCAGCAAGAACCCCTTCACCCCTGCGCTCGACATTCTCAACCGTGCCAATGCCGCTCTTGCCATCCCACCCGATGCACCCTTCCGCTTGAAGTCCAAACCTCTCCCACCGCCAACCCAGACGCTCGCCGGACTGCGCAAATCCACCCCGCAGGAGGTGGGCAACTACCTCACCAGCCACCCCGACTACCACAGGTATAAGCGGATTACGGATCAGGCAGAATTCATGAAACAGGTCGAGGAGGAATGGATCGAGAGAGATGGTGCAGAGCACACCGACGGATTGGAGATTCACTATGTGCGCGATGTAGCGCCGAACAAGCAGATGTACTGTTTGAGCTTCAGGTGTCCGCCCGAGGTTCTCTGGGCTCCGATCGAGGAGTGAAGGCAATGTGAAACAACTCGTACGATTTCATAGACTGAACGTGTGACTGACTAAAAATTGCCCAGCCGGTATCCGCCCTCAGTGGGGTGGAAGAAGGTCGGCTCAGCACCAGCATTCGGGTTCCTCCCATACACACCCGGCGCCCCTCCGGCTGCGGCTGGATAGCCTGCTGCTGCTGCCGCCGCTGGCCCGCCCACCGGCGCTCGCATGGTCGCTGGCCTCATCCCACCCTGGGGCGGCGATCCATGCTGTCCGATCCCCTGTCCGAAGTTCGCCGGACTGTTCTGATCGGTCCAGCTGCCCGCATCGCTCGCACTGCCCAACGCGCTATGCTCGCCAGATCGCTTAAATAACCCTGCCTGCTCCAGCTCGCTCGAATAATCCTTGCCCAACAGCTGCGCTACCACCTTCGCCTGGCCCACGCCCAGCGGGTACGTCTCGCCGTACTTGATGAGACTCCAGAAGATGAGCTCGAGATCGTCCCTCAAACTTGCCAGTTGTCCTTCGGGGTCGATCTGGGCGCGAAGGGCGGCGTCCGTGTCGAGGGCGAACTCCAGCTCGTCTTCGAGACTGTCCGAGAAGCCGACGGTGGAGATGGCTTCAGCGGCGGCGGCGGCTTCGTCTTCGTCGATGGCGTCCGAGGCCGAGGTGTCGAGACCCATGCCCATGGCGTTGTACGTCGCGCCGGGACCCTTGGTGGCGGACGAAGAGGGAGAAGCGGCACTCATGCCGCTCGACGAGCCGGCGTAGCCTGCCTCGGCAGCGCGAGTGGCGAGTTCCGGGTGGGATCGACGCATACGCAGATACGCCTGCACCGCCTCCCTGCGCGTCTTCTTATACTGTCGCGTGACGGATCGTGCAGCGAGTACAATCATCAGCGTCATCAGCGAGCCCACTTGCAGCAAGTCGACACGAGCTGCGATGAACACCTTGAGGATCTTGATGATGCTCTGCGCCGCCTGCGCCGATTTGCGGGCTGAGTCCGGCATGCGGTGCGCAACAGGCTCGTGGAGCGAGATGCAGCTGCCGTACATGAGCGCGTGAGCGAGGACAAGCTGGTTGGTCATGAGGCTGATCTGCTTCTGTGGGCGGTAGTTGACACCGTCGTTGAGAAACGGAGGCTCGTCGAAGCCCGAAGAGGGACGCAGCGTTGGGTCGAACGACGCCAGATCGCGCCATTCGCGAGGGAAGCTCTGAATCAGCGCCGTGACCCAGCCGTCCAGCTTGTAAAAGTCGGGTGTGAGCACGTCGTGTACAGATGCGTCGATGGGGAGCCTCGACATGTGGCTGACACACTTGGAGTGAAGAACGGCCGCCTTGATGTGCAAGATAGCAGGGTCGTAGTGGCCATCGGTGAACAGATCGGGAGACTCGAGCGTCTGCCTGGGACGGTAGATGAGGTCCGAGGTGCTGTTGATGAAGTCGTCAAAGGCACCGGGAAGCTCGGTCTTGATATCGAGGTCGTCGATGCTCTGCGCCCAGTGCGTTGAAGAGCAAGCAGCACGGTCGCTGTAGAAGCAGTTCCAGAAGAGGCGAACACGCTCTTCATGCTCCAACGGGCTGGCAGCCGGCTGCTTCATCACGGCGCGGTAGACGGCGGGCTTGGGCTGCTTTCGGCCTCCCGCAGGATTGCGGATGTCTTGAGAGGAAGCAAAGGTGCGGATAGAAGGAAGACGGTTGAGCTCCATACCTTTGAGCAGCGAACTAGCATATCCAGACGAGAACCAGGCCTCGATGGAACGGTCGTGGATGTAGTAGAAGGCGCAGAGCAGAACCTCGATCTGGGCTGCCTCCTCGAATCGGTGCTGCTGGGTGGCCTGCTCCCTGAACGCTTTGGCCTTCTTGGCGTGGAACGCGGCGGCAGCCTTGAGACTGGCTAGCTTCTCGCCAGTAGCAGCGCCGTGGAAGACGTTCTGACCGATTACCTCCGCTTGCAGATCAGAGCTGCGAAGACGAGGATAGGCGAGGGCGAAGATGCCGTGCAGCAGACCCAGGCTGGGGTATCGAGGATGACCGGGGCCGTGCGAGAGCTTCTCCATGAAGCGGGAGGGATGAAGGAAGAGCGACTGAACTGCAGCCTTTTCGAAGTAGGTGGAGACCAACTGGTTGACAAGGTTGGGGGGCGGGAAGTCGGCTGGCCAGCTGGTGACCATGAGCTCGAGCAGTGGATTGCCAAAGACGTCTTCGTCCATGTCATCCTGAACGGCGGTGACCTTGGCCTGTTTGTGAGCGGCGCTGCGTGGGTCGGTGCGAAGATCACTGGCGTTCGGATGAGGATAAGCAGCACCACTAAGTGCTGGATCGAGGACATCAAAGTTGGCATTGTTGGCACCGCCGAGACCGTTGGCAGCTACAGCAGCTACGGCCTGCTGATAGTCAAAGGATCCGGACAGGGGAGGAAGGCCATTGGAGCCCCCTTCTCCCGAGGGCATGCTGGTGGCAAGCATATGGGCGATGGCAAGCTCGTCTTTGGAAGGATGACGGCCGGAAGCATCAGCGCCCTGGTTGGGATCGAGCGGCTGGTGGGTGCCGTTGAAGACGCCCGTGACTTGAGCCAGACGCTGCCTGAGTTGTTGAATCTCTTGCTGCATGAGCATGATCTGTTCGTCGTTGGTGTCATCGGCGCGCTTCCGCTTCTTGGCTGCCGCCGAGGGCATGGGTGAAGCATCCATGGGAGGTGGCGCCGAAGCAGAGGGGGTATCGGGCGCGATGGAGGAGTCGGGATCTTGAGCGGAGAGAGAGGCGCGAGCGGAGCGGCTGGGCGTTCGCTGTGTGATAGGCAGATAGACACAAGGAGGCATGGTCTCGGGGAGACTCTCGAGCTCGGCTCGAACGGCGGGGTCCTGTGCCTTTTTCTTGTTCTTGGCTTTGTTTTGAGCCATACGGAACTTGATCTGCCAGCCCTTGGCACACTGGCCGCAGACGGGTTTCTGACCGTCGCACTTGAGCTTACGCGCTCGACAGCTTTGACAAGCCTTGTTCCTGCCAAGATGGGTGCCGAAGGGGGACGCCGACGGTCCAGGAGAGGAAGGGTCAGGATCGGAAGCTGATGCGGCTGCTGCAGCAGCAGCTGCGGCCGCAGCGGCGGCGGCGGCACTGGCGGGTGTGGTCAGGAAGCCAGCCGAGCCAGAGGCGGAGGACGAATGCGGCGGAGTCATTTGGATCTTGCCAGCACTCGCAGCGGCAGCAACGGCTTCGAGAGCGGCTTGAGCCTCGGCATGAGAGTTGCGCACGGGTGTGCTGAAGTTCATGGACGAAGACGCGTACGAGGCATGAGGTTGGTAAGGAGCGCCTTGTTGAGAATGGTCGAGGTCGTCTCGATCGTGCTTCATTGGAGAGTTGCTTGTCTCGTCGTATGCGGCAGGCGGTGCCTCATTGTGATCGTAGCCGTCCTCCATGATGGGTTATGAGGCGCTGCGGTAAGGTTCGCCGCGAGAATGTTGCAAGAAGCGCGTGTTTCCAGAGAAAAGGCGGTTGTATGCGAGAGAGACCGACGCGTCGTGTGGTCGCGAACCGAGACGGGTATAGCAGTGTGAGCGACGTGCGAACGACGGTGAAGCCTGGTTGGCGTGTTTGTCAAGGAGAGGCGAAGGATCGAAAGCCTTGCAAGCAGGTCAAGGGCAAGGGGCAAGGTAGACAAGGCGCGGTGGAGGATGGGAAGCAGGAAGGAAGGTAAACGGGACTCGGAAAGGGGGGCAGCTTGAACCAACCGACTGAAGCGGCTCTCTGGCTGGCTGGCTGGCTACAAACCCACCTTCGCTGTACCAAAGCGGCGTCCGAGTCCCACGATCCGAGAAAGCCTCTTCGCCTTGAGCTCGATTGGATTGAAATGAGCTCGTGTTTGGGTGAATCATCTTCAAGCACGGACGCCGTGAGATTCAAATGAGAACTGAGCATCAGTTTCAAAATGAACAAGTCAATTCAGATTTTTGGATTGTGTTAGAGCTGGACAGATGCTCTCCAGAAAAAAAGGGCTCAGAAGCAGGGTCCTAGGAGAGACGACGGCTGAGCGGCGCAGTTGAGTTTAGACTCGATACGGAAATGCGGAGCGCGGCATGAGAGAGCAGCAGCCGACCGACCCTCTTGGCTCGCCCTCTTGGCAGCGGTCTCGCTCTCACCTCATCTCATCTCCATCATCCCTTGCTCGTCTACGACGTCGATTTGTTCTACTTTCTGGCGCAACCACGATCACCACTACGCTATACCCGCTGGACAGCAACCCGGTCCCACACACGATGCTGCGCCAAGTCGCATGATCCTGCCTGCTGGTGCACTACCCTGCCGCTCTCGCAGCTCAATATCATCGAGATGAGGTGTCTACGCTCCATCGTCGGATGCACAGCAGTGCTCGTGAGCCTCTTGGCTTGCGTTCTGCTCAGCTTCAGCTCGAACGTACATGCTCAAGATGTTCTGCAACGGCAATTACCCCCGCTTGCACGTCGTGCGGCTGCGACACCTTTGCCCAGATCAGCACAGGATGTATTGCAGCAGTACGACCACAATCACCAACAACACATCTTGCGACGCCAAGTTGCATCCAGCACAACTGCCTCCAGCACCGCATCCTACACCGAACTCCCAACAGCAGCCATCTCCATCGATGGCCAGCCATCGCCCACTTCCTCCAGCGATCCTCTTCTCGCTCTCATGCCCGACTTTGCCTTTAGCATGCCAGCGCAGATCGTCGTCGATGGCATCAACATTGCCCTCATCTCGGTGCTTCTCATCCATCTACTCTTTACCGTTCAGTACCATTTCCCACTCAGTCGCAAGAACTTCTACCTTCAGATCTCGAGCTCACTCATGCTACTCATCAGCTTGAGCGTCACTCTCCATATCATCCTCGACCGACTCGAAGGCGAATCGCAACGGTACCCTTTCATGTTTCCTTACATCGGCGTTCAGCTACCACCGGGCGACGATTCGTGGACAAAGGTGCAGGAGGTTTTCTTCCTTCTCATGCGAGCCATCACCACTGCTCTCATCCACATCACCCACATCCAGTTCCTCACCCTCCTCTTTCCCTCAGCACTCGAGGCACGTCTCATCCTGTGGATGCTGGGCCCCCTTGCCATCATCAACTCCGGCATGGAGTTCACCGCCCTCGCCGACGACAGCGATGCAAAGACCAACGACCTCGGCGACGCTATCCGCAACATCTGTAACAGTACCTTGACGCTTCTTTACACCACCGCTCTGCTCATTTGGGGTCTCTTTGTCAATCGACAACGTGCTTGGCGTGCAGGAGGTGGTACAGCTGCATTCGGCGGCGGCTCTGTGGGACTCGCTCTCATCAACACCGCCATCAGCTTCACCGAAATCCCGTACGACCGTCTCTGGTGGTTGCCCAACGTCTGCTGGACACTCACCATCTGGCAGAGCTGGCTCGGTTTTTGGTGGTGGGTCAGCAGCGGAATGGGAATTGGCGAAGTCGAGGATCGTCAAGAGCGGCTGGAACGCAAGCGCAAACGCGAAGAACGCAAACGGCGCAAACTCGAAAAGCAGAAGCAGAAGCTTGCTGTGCTCGAAGCAGCAGAGGCCAACAATGCAGAGGCGCACAGCTCCCAGCACGACTCGAGCTCAATACCCGGGCTCAGCGGCTTCCGACGCATCAGGGACCGTCTCGTCGGTGAGCCAAATGCTTCAAGCACGCTCACTCGCCGCGTTCGTCGACCGAATGCTGCAGGCAACGAGAGCGATGGGGGCGGTGGCCCGGCACTTACTCGCAGTGGCTCGGCGACCGACGACATTGAGCTCGATCAGATCCGTGTTTCCACGCCGAACGACAGGGATCATGCAGAACACCGCCGCGCCTCTTTACAAGGTGCGCCTCTTACCGGCGTTGCCGTGCACAGAGCCGGCGAAGACGGTAGCCCCACGGCGGATACCGCGATCGAAGGCGATGCGGGTGACGACGCCGCTAACAACGACGACGGAAGAACCACGGCAGGGACGGGATCTGGCTCAAGCGATACCAACCCCACCGCTTCCTCCGCACCGGGCTGGATGTCGACCGCAGCGCAACGCTTTATGGATCATCAGCCCAACTTCATCAAGGCTCGCTTCCGTCGACTTCGCTTGGCGCACATGGCCGCAGCTCGCCGTGCAGCGCACGAGCAGTCCGCACTGCGTCAGCAGGTCCTAAACTCTTCACGCGTCTCTGGGCCCGGTCTACGTCACATGATGTTTGACCGACCCAGCTCCACGCACTCGGGCATGAACAGCAACGCAGATGTCAATGCCATGCCCGAGCTCTCGTCGACCATCACGCGTACGGCTTCGCTCGGTACAAAGCCGACGCAGGACACCAAGACGATCTCCACCGCATCCTCCCTGCGCGCCGCTCGCGAACCAAGGAGTCAAAGCACGGACGGCGTCGCGCTTCCTCAACAGCGTCGAGGCTCCACGAATGCACGTGGCTCACCGGCGGCTGGAGAGCGTCGCGGCGGGCGTATCAACGAGGACGAAGACGACGCAGACTCACTGTCGTCAGAAACCAATTCGTCGGTGCGGCGGAATCTGCGTCACAATGACGTCGCTGCAGGATCTGCTTCGCCAGCTCGCGCGGCACCAGCAACAGCATCACAGACAGCGTCCGTAGCAGCCCAAGGAACGGCCAACCCGGCTGGGCGAGCCAATGATGCCTTGCGATCACGAGGCGGCACCACGAGCCCGCGTGCAGACACGCGAGAGGAGGACTGGGAAGACATGGAAACCGATGCCGCTCGTCCCAGTACTGGCAGATCGGCACAAGTGCCCGGCCGTTCCTCTTCGCGCTCTCGACGCAATGACGGCGGTGACGATGAAGACGGCGAAGACTCCAGCTGGCTCTGGCGCGGTGGTCTTCGACAGATGCGTCTGCGCGACCGTACAACCTACGACTGAGTCGGTTTCCCCTTCTTGTAGCTCCTATTTCATAACCTTGCTTGCATGCCAGTCCGACCAGCTTCCTTTGTATTTTTAAGGCTTCACTTTCCGACAGATAAATCACATCGCAAGAACAATGGGCTTTGACCGCGCGCGTGTGAGTGAAGTGCATGGAACGATCAAAAAGCTACTCCGGATGGATGAGGAGGCGGTGAGTCCCTTTCATGACGAGAAGCCGTCCTGCGGAGTAGAACTGTTTTTGTGACGAGTCCGGATGTCGGGAGCTGTTGGGATGCTCTGGAGTGGCCATAGCGATCAGATTGCGACACGTACCACGCACACAAAAGCCGCGCTTCTTGAAGATCAGACCTTGACGACGTGCTGGCGCAGCTGGAAGCTCGATAGCCTTGCACGCCCATGCCTCCTTCGAGGATGATATATAAGCTTGTCTTCTTGATGCTTGAGCGTACAAGGTCATTTCCAAGCCCTCCTACTCAGCACTGTCCGTCATGTCTCCTCCGCTTGATGACGTCCCACCAGAGGAAAGGCCTCGCAAGACCCTTCACCTTCCTTACACTCAGAACAACCCTCCACCCCTCGACCCGTCCACACAGTTTGCCGCCGACATCTCAACCTTTGTCAACCGAATCAAGCAAACTACACCCGACGATGTCGGACGCTTTATCGCCGCTTCTGCCCCCGGCTACCTCTCTCAAATGCGTTCGGTGACCTGGCAAGCATCGTTCCTCCTCTCGCATCCGATCGAGACCAGGCTCGGCACATGTACGGTGGGCACGGCCATGATCCACACCGGACTGATATGGACGGTGTTCTGCAAGTCGCACTGGGTTGCCAAGATTTCGACTGAATGGAGGAGCTGGTCGAACAGGCCGGTGCGTGCATTGGTGTTTGTTGGTGTGACTGCCTGGCATCTGAGCCCGCCGGTGCCAAAGTGGGACGCGAGGTACTATGCGCATAAGGCCGGTCGCGCTTTCAAGTCCCTGGCCAAGTCGATACAGTCGTAGGATCGCATGTGATTGTTGCAATCACATTCTCTATCTAACAACATCCGCCAGTTGCTCCAAAGACGACTGTGAAGCCTTTGATGCTGAGACCGAGCTGAACGCCGGTCGAGCGAAAGATGCCCTTTGTCCCTGAAATTTCCGATGGTTTTTGGCTGAGCAGAGTTTGACAGCTCGGCCCGCATGAAACGCAACGCGGCCAGCTGGCGCAGAACAAAAGGAAGAACAGGCACGGCTCGCGAATCCGTGCCGTGAGGCACAGCGTCGATCCCTTTGACAGAGGGTCGTCACAATCACGAGGAGCTGACGCAGTGAGCCGAGCGACGATGAGGGCGTTGACAGTGTTGGCGTCAGGGCGTGCATGAATGGCATCGGCAGCCGCACCTATGACCTTTGGTCTGTACACACTCGGATCGTGTGCCATTCGGCTGAGCAGCTTCCTGAGACGGCGAGCTGTCAAATAGCTCATCGCTCCTCCAGCTTCCTCTTCAGCAATTCGTTCTGAGTCCCTTTGTGATCATCCTTGGCTGTGTTCTCCAGCCTTGTTGACGAACTTCTTTTACGTGTCTGGAGGCAAGCCTTTGTGCGAGAAGCTCTTGAGAGATATATATCTTCATCACCGTGAAATTGAGCCACATCGCTGCCTCTAAAGCTTTCACCATGTCAAGCAGTCACCTTGAATCCTCGTCATCCGCCTCTCCGCACTTCAGCGACGACGAAACGCTCCATTTAGCCCTGACCTTCCTGTCCCTCCCAGCAAGCAACTCATCAACGCTGTCTCCTTTCCCGCAGCCCTCACCACCTCAATCAGAACGCTCTTCATCCTCATCGTCCAGCACCTGGCTCTCCCCGCCCGCCGTAGAGACGACGTGCAGTCGAGACGAATTTCCCTTCCCCCGCCGCACGTCAAAGAGAGACAACATCTCCCGTCGCGGTCCCATGAACCTCCCCAACCCCCCGTCGCCGTTCGGCACGCAGCTCGAACCGGAAACCCGCTCAACGCCCTACCGCCACACGCACCATCATACCTTTTTCAACCCGCGTCCATCTCCACGCGCACTCGATGTCGAAAACGACAAGCTGCCCCGCGCAGATCCAGCCGAAGCGTACGATACCCTCCTCTCCGCTTGGATCTCTATCAAGAATATAGCTGGGATGTGGGCGAGGAATACAACGGCGGTGATAACGCAGGATGGGAAGAAGGATCTGACGTTGCAGTTGGTGAAGATGGGCGTGGGGGTGGTTGTGGTTTGCAAGCCGTGGTGGGTGTTAAGAACAATAGATTCGGCGTGGACGGTGGTGAGGGATCCGTGGAAGGTGTACCGTCACACGATCTACACGTTTACCATTGTCAAGTTCCTGTGTTTGTGAAGTGTTAGTCGGCGCTCAGGTCGCTCTCCTCGTCCTCCTGCTTCTTTCGCTTCTTCGCAAGAGACTTCTTTCCCGAGCCTGCTTCTGGCTTCTTCGCGGAATGCGTCCTCTCTGCCTCTTCCACAACCCGATCGGCCTTCTCAAGCCACTCTTCTGCCACCTTCCAATCACCCCACTTGGTCCCCCTCAACGCATACAGCGCTTGGATCTGATAGCTCCACACCTCGTGCATCTTCTTCATCCCTTCCCTTGCCGGGTACGCCGCCATCGCGTTCCCCAGTGCCGGTGTCTCGAGGATCAACGGAATCCCGTACCACCTGTCATCATTAACCACGCACCAAAATCCACCAAGCCCAATGTAACCCCTGCCAATATTCGCGTGACGATCACGTTTGCAGCCTAGCGGGAACTTCGAGTCGTTCAAGTGGAAAGCTCGTACGGTCTGCCAGCCGATAGTCGAGTCGATCAGTGAGACGAAGGCGGAGTAGGTGGTGGGGGAGGTGAGGTCGTAGCCCGCGGCAAACGCGTGGCATGTATCGATGCAGACTCCTACCCGCGATTTGTCGTCGACGTGGGAGATGATTGCTGCTAGGTCGTGCAGGGAGGAGCCGAGGATGGTATCGTTTTTTGAGCCGGCCATGTTTTCGATGAGGATGACGACCGAGGAGGTGAGCGAGTGGGCGCGGTTGATGTAGGATGCGACTAGCGCGCAGGCGTCTGCTTTGGCCGCTCGAACGTCCGTGCGAGGAGCAGTCTCGACTGGTAGGTCCTCTCCGTTTGATGAGGCGGCTGTCATCGAGCCGGGGTGGAAGTTGAACAGCCGCACACCGAGTCGTTCACACCGTTGCAGGTCGTCGATGAAGGCCTCGAAGGATTTCTCCCGCTTTGACTCGTCCGGGTTGGCAAGGTTGACTAGGTAGCAGCCGTGTGGAACGACGTAGCCGTACTCCCTCCTCAGCGACGCTGCCTCAACACCGTCCTCCTCCTTGACCTGCGTAGTCGTGGGCATAAAGCCGTGCTGTGCTATGCGATGTTTGAAGCTCTCGATAGAAGTGTCTGGAATGGGATTGGATGCCCACTGCATCTTGGGTCGGACGAAACAGGAGAATGCATTGCCGCCTATCCTGAGCGCGTTGAGCGGTGCATTCTCGACACCTCCTGCTGAGCTGATGTGTGCGCCGATGAAGAGGCCGCCACCTCTTCTGTCGGCGTGTGGATGCGTACTGTTGGCGAGAAGGAGTTGAGGAGAAGGCCGTGGTGGGAAGATCTCGTTCTCCTCCTCTGCCTGTTTCTTCGTTCGCCGCTTCTTGGTTGCTGCTGGTTTGGTGTCCGATAGCGGCGCGTCGACGCTCTCGGCCTTGGCCGCAATCTCATCGACCTCTTCCTTGACCCTTTGCTTGCCGTGCGACCCACGCAGAGTCGGCTCAACATCGTTGGCAGGCTCCGCCTTGACGCGTGGACGTTTCGCTCTTGGCGATGCTGAGATTGGTGGTGGTTCGATTGCCGAAGAGGCTGCAGAAGACGTCGAAGCTTGTGCCTGTGACTTGGACGGGCTTGTTGGAATCGATCTGCGACTGCTCCTTCTCAACGATGTCGAAACGATCGACTCCACGGCCGAGGCGAGAGCTTTGGATCTTGGCGGCATCGCAAGATTGATCCGCAGGGCAACTGAAGCCACGAATCTCTCGGAGATAACGTTGTGTATATGAGATGGAGGAGATGCTGGTTGGACACAGCTGGAAGGACCACAGGAAGCACTCAAGGAAGCAAGAGCTTCCGGCGGAAGCTTGCTTTCGGCAACCTAAGCACGAAGAGGAGCTGCTTGTGGAGGCCGGCGAGGCGAAAAGGCGCACAAAGCTGCGGTCTAACAAGCTTTAACTTTTCCTCCCTAGTCGATTCGATCCGGAATCCAGTCGAGCAGGTCAATCGGGAGCTTTAAACCTGAGTCGCTCGACCGGCGTTGACCGTGACTGATCGAGGGAAGGCCTATGCAGGGAGACATTCTATCGACGGATCGAAAAAACATGTGCCAAGCACCGGACGCGGAGTTTGAGCATCCACGAGGCAGCAGCCTTTGGCGCGTCGGAAAGGTCTGTTTTTTGCCAAGCGTCTGCCAAGACAAAAGCCAAGACTCAGAGAAAGAGAGGGTCGCCCTCTGCGGTGGAATTTTTGAATGTTTTCCTGCTCTGCTGCTGCTTGCCAAGAACCCGAAAAGGTCGATTGTCAAACAGTGCGCCAAGCCGAAGGTCCTATCTCGCCTCTCGATGGTGCGAGTGATGCTGGGCTGTGCTTTCGCCAAGATCGCGAGGTCGAAACGAAAGACGATGCTGAGGTTGATTTGAAGTGCTGAACGTACGTACGACACGAAGTCGACGATCATGGACCGAGACTGCCTTCGGGCCGAGCCTTGACAGCTCTGTGAACGGTTCGCAAAGCCGTAGGGTAGCTCTCTTGTTTTGCGGCTAAGCAGACGACCGACAGGCTCTCCATCAAAGCTCGCAGAGAGTTCTCTCAGTTCGATTTCCTCTTGCCAAGCCTTGTAGACGCATCGGTCTGCCCCCTTCTTTGATTGATGCCAGCGCCCCCTCTCTGCCGACCCCTCAAGATCTCCTCAGAGACCCTTGTAAGCCACGTCTTGCGCACCCTGTCGATCCAGTCCTTATCCACAATGGATGCATCAGCCTGTCTGCGCCGAACATCGTCTACCGCATCATCGCGCATTGTCGTCTTCCCGGAAGAACGAACTCAGATTCACAACACAGAAGCGAGCATGGTAACCCTCATGCCGATCTCAGGGCGAGCACGCGTGTGCTGAATGAGGATGCCACGCCCCTGTCCTGAGAGCGTCTGTGCAGCTGAGGGCGGCTTCGGCTCTTGGCGTTGCCTGGTATCGCAAGGCAAGCGAGAGTGGTGGTTTGGAGTTGCGCTCGTTGGGTGTGCTAAGCTTGGCATCTGGAGTACACAGCCTTGCATAAGCGAGGTGACGCTTGTCCTTCTGACCCCGCGAGACTCGCTCTGCACCTTGAATTGGGCAAAGAGTATATGATCCCACATCGACCTTCTCACGCAACCACGACCTCCTTCCCTTTCGTCCTCTACCCTTTCATCCTTCTTCATATACCAATCTCGAGAACGTCCTCGAGACCGATCCAAGAAGGCACTCATCATCATGACCAAGATCGCCCTCTCCCTGGCGCTCGTCTCGGCCCTGCTCGCCGGCAGCGCCACCGCCCAATCCCCCACCGGTACCCGCGGCAACGGCCCCGACCCCCGCGCCACCACCGACCTCAACCGCAACCAGCCCACCAAGTCGTGGACGCAATGGCAGCCCAAAGCCACCTACGCCTACTCGGAGCTTCCTGATCAGTACATGGGTGCCAACCGTATCGAGTCCGGTGAAGGTGGTCAACCCGGTGGCGAGCCTCAGTCCGGTTACAACACGTGCGCACGTAACACCTGGAACCAAGACTCGAAGTGTCAGACGGCGTGGATCAACTCGCTCGAAGACTTCTGTATCTGGGGTCCTGCCGAGTACGGTACGGTCGGTGAGAAGGAGCGTTCGGGTGTCGCCTACTGTACCACCGATCGACACGGTACACGTCTTATTCCGGATGGTACGATCCAGGGTGCTCACTTTGTGCGAACTCGTGACTATGTTCAGGTGACCGGTGTTGGTGACTTTACCAGCATCCTCATCCCCGACGGTGACGATGGAGGAGAATTCGACCCCCACGGCGCCGACGATCTCGGAAACCCCATCGGCGGTATCGTCTACACCACCGCCAACCCGGCCACTAACGGCGAGCCTTACTTCGTATCGGAGTGGACGAACTTTATGTCGTACAACCAGTTCTGCATGCGTGCCTGTTGGGGTCAACGTGCCGCAGCCCAGTGCGAGCACATCTACGACGTTATGGGATGCCGCTGGAACTTGCCCGCCAACTACGACCCTGATGTCTTCGAGACGTGCGAGGGAGAGGTTGCTATGCTGCAGGGCATCTACGGTAGCTCGACGTTCCGACAGGGTGATCCCGTGACGCCCTCGGCGCACCCCGCTCCGGCAAGCAGCCAGTGCAGCACGGTGAGGTCGCTCAGCCACGGACTGCTGCTCGCCAGCCAGTCTTCGTCGTCCACCTCGTCGTCGTCGAGCACCGCTTCGTCTAGCCAGGTGACGAGTTCGACCTCGTCGGGTGCGATGGCTTCGAGCATGTCGCGTGTAACCACGGGTAGCAACGCCGCTGCTACCGGAAGCTCGGCTGGCAGCGCAAACACCCAGAGCACCGCTTCGAACAGCGCTACTACCGCCACCGTCTCGATCGCCCTCGCCGCTCTCTTCGCCGTCGGTGCCGCCGCCTTCGCTCTCTAAGCGATCCCAGCTTTCACCACACGAACTGCTCCGTCTTCCAGGCGTAGTTACTTCATTCGCATCCATTCGCTTTGCCCCGCTTTCTCGCATGGACACTCTGTCTTTCCTTTTTTCCCAAAGTTTTCACACCTTGCATCTACAAAACCCCCTCCTTCTGCGTATCAAAAATCCTCGTCATGCATATGAAACTCGGGATTGCGTGAGATCGATGAGATATGGTATTCTGATTGAACACATGCCCTTGATGAAAGTGACTGCTACTCGCTAGCAGCAACATCGACGTGACTCGACGAGAGCCGCTCCTGCACCAACCGATTCCACATCTCGTCGTTGATCGCCTTCGCCTGCTGCAGCTGCGATCGCAACAGCCTATTCTCCCTATTCAACCTCTCCGCGTCCCGGGTTGCTTGCGCATTCACCGACGTGCTCGTTTCTCCACCCGAGGCGGCAACCGAAGTCGACGCGAAGGATCCCAAAAGCTCGTCCGACACGAGACTGCTATCCCACACGGGGTCGATAAAGCTATCGACATCATCGTCGTCAAACATCGCCGTAGCGCTGCTACCCGAGATGCGGGTGGGGTACGCCGTTGCGAGCCTCGCTTCTTCCGCGACGACCTGACGACTGAAGCTCGCGACGGGTCGGACTGGGATGTTGCCAGGTGCGCCTGCCGAGCCTGCTCCGCTGGAGCCGTTGATCGCCGACCCTGCGCCTGACCCGGTTTCCCAGTGGCCCAGCAAGTCACGTGGCTTCGGAAGAACCATGAGGTTCGTCACCGCATTTTTACCCGTGATCGCGCTCGCCTTGGCATTGCCCAGCAGCGAGACGGTTCGGAGAACCTGAGAGTTAGACACGTCAATGACGTAGAGGTTGCCTGCTAGACTGCCGACGAGTAGCGACGTCGAGTTTGTCGAAAGGCACATGCTAGAGACAGGCTCGCGGATGGCGATGATGCTCGACCCGCTGGATGACGCTCTGCTCGCTGCGTCGGTGACAGAGGGGATGCGCTCTGTGGTTGGACCTGCACCTGATCCGAAGCCGTGAGCCTCAACGGAAGCTGCGCCCCTCAGCTCTTCGGAGACAAAGTCGAATTGCGAGCCCGTCGTGGAAGTCTTGGTTTCGACCAGCCGGCTGGAAGTGTCACGCTTGCGGAAGAGGTCGATGCGATAGACGAGGTTGTGTGAAGATGTCGGAGAGGTAGCTGCAAAGAAGAAGCGCTCGGTGCAGTCGAGCGCGACCCTATGAATGGGCTGTTCGAATTGGAAGGTGCTCAGCAGGCTTCGTGTGCGAAGGTCCCAGAGCTTGACACTGGCATCGCTGGAGCTGGAGAGGATGGTGATCTGGTGCGGGAAGCGACCGCTGGAGATGTGCAGATCCGTGATGGCGAGGTTGTGATCGGCGAGGGTGCAGTATGGCGTGGGGTTGTGTTCGGAGCTGGTGATGGAGGAGCTGGTCTGGTCGTGGGGAGCCAAGAGACCTGCCAGACTCCAGACGAGGATGCGGGAGTCTTCTGAGCCTGTCACGAGGGCTGCACCGTCCGAAGTCCACTTGAGTACAGTGACGGAGCGGTAGTGTGCGTCAAACGAGGAGAGAAGGTCACCGGTAGCGATCTGCCAGAGAAAGATGCGGCCGTCGAAAGAGCCGCCGGCTACGAGCTCTCCGTTAGGGGAGCAAGCGATGCAGGAAAGCTTCGAGGGTAAGATGATGCGCTGCAAAGGATGATCTCGCTGCCAGGAGAAGACGTTGAGGGTGGCTTTGTTGTTCTCGAGCTGGAAGACGAGACCACCGGTGCCAGAAATAGCCGGGTTCGGCGAGGTGGGAATGGCGCTGACGGAGTGGAAGGACGGATCGGATACGCCTTTGAAGGTGAAGAGGGCCGATGTAGATGATGGAGCTGCCACCGTTGTGAGACCCATGGATCCGACGAGCGAGGAAGAGGATGCGGTGGAGTACAGGAGGCACTCGGTCGCGAACAGCGACGAGGCTGAGGACGAAGATGCCATCCTTAGCGATCAAGACCTTAGCACGATCAGTCCGTATGGCTATGACGTGAGAAGCCGAGTTTGCCTGTATGGTAGGACAGCGTTTGGGTATGATAGTGACAGCAAAGGCTGTGGCCAAGTGCGGAAGAAGCAAGGGTCGAAAGCTTTGTGTTTCGTTCGAGAAGAAAATCTGTGGAGCAGCTCGGGACTCGGTCATCCAAGCTTGGGATCGGGAGGATTCAGATCGGCGATGCATGTAAGGAGGCCGGACTGGTAGCCGGAAATTTACGATTGGATGTGTGACTCGCTACGGTGAGTGAGTTTTGACAGGCAGGCACAGGCGTTCAAGATAACGGACTTTAAATGATCAGGCCTGCCAATTGGGCGTTGCTGCGATTCAGAAGAAAATCGCAAAGTCGGAAGGCGAGCGAAGGAAAAAAAATAATGCCCTCTTCTGGTTGGCCAGTGACAGGCAAGGGGGAAGCTGAGAAGATCTTGCCACTCTTTTGCTCATGCATGAGGAGGGGGGGCAGCAGCGCGCAGTGGCCACTCTCCAGAGCTTGGTGGGTGTCAGTGTGACAGCTGCTGATTGTCCACGTCGTGCCAAGCCGAGTCACATTTTTCGGAAGATCCGTTGTCCAAAGCAATCCAGTCACATCCTCCTTCCCACGCTTTCCTTACCATCCTTCATACAGTCACACATACACCTCGTCGGATCACCCTTTGTCCACACCACATCCGCACAAGCAAGCCGCTAGCAAGTCTACCAGCTTCCCACGCCACTGTTTGACTGATCATCGACTCAAGAGCAAGGATTGTACACTCTCTAGGACCGATCACCCCACCGATACCGCAGTCAAGATGTGTGGCATTCTCGGATGCATTCACCACCCCGACGCTCCGGCGTATCGCAGCAAGATGCTCAACATGTCGCGCTGCATTCGTCACCGTGGCCCCGATTGGTCCGGTTGCGTCGTCACCCAGGAAGAGGGCTCCAAGGGCTCCATTCTCTGCCACGAGCGACTAGCCATCGTCGGTATCTCGACAGGTGCTCAGCCTCTCGTCTCCACCGACGGCAAGCTCATCCTCGCCGTCAACGGTGAGATCTACAACCACAGGCAGCTTCGTAAGGGGCTGAAGGACCAGAACGCCGAGTTCAAGACCGAGTCCGATTGCGAGGTCATCCTGCACCTCTACCGCGAGCACGGCACCGACTTTGTCAAGATGCTCGACGGCATGTTCTCCTTCATCCTGCTCGACACTACCACCACCCCGCACCGCGTCATCGCCGCTCGTGACCCTATCGGAATCACCACGTTGTACCAAGGCGCTTCGTACAAGTACCCCGGTGCCATCTACTTCTCGTCCGAACTCAAGGCGATTCACGAGGAGTGCGACCGCATTCGATCCTTCCCTCCCGGCCACTTTTACGACTCTGCCTTGCCCGAAGGAAAGGAGACGCTCCGCTACTACACTCCCAACTGGATCGAGGGCGATGCTGACGATGCCGAGATCCCCACCAACCCTACCGACCTCAAGCAGATCCGAGAGGCGCTCGAAAAGGCCGTTCGCAAGCGTCTCATGTCCGAGGTGCCCTACGGTGTGCTTCTGTCCGGTGGTCTCGACTCGTCGCTCATCGCCGCGATCGCTGCGAGAGAGACCGACAAGATGGCCGATCTCCAACGCAAGCAGTGGGAGGAGCGACAGGCTCGCCGTGCTCGTGGTCTGACCACACCCGCTGGCGATGCTAACGGCGCCAAGCTCCCCGTCGGCCTCGACGAGGATGCCGAGAACGAGGTGGAGAACCTCGCTGCATGGCCACGACTCCACTCGTTCTCCATCGGTCTGCCCGGCTCGCCCGATCTGCTCGCCGCGCGCAAGGCAGCTCAGTTCCTGGGCACCGTCCACCACGAATACACCTTCACCGTTCAGGAGGGTCTCGACGCTATCGCAGACGTCATCTTCCACCTCGAGACGTACGACGTCACCACCGTTCGCGCTTCGACGCCCATGTACCTGCTTTCGCGCAAGATCAAGGCGATGGGTGTCAAGATGGTGCTCTCCGGTGAGGGATCTGATGAGATTTTCGGTGGCTACCTCTACTTCCACGCTGCTCCCGACAAGAAGGCGTTCCACCAGGAGCTGGTTCGACGCGTCAAGAACCTGCACACCGCCGACTGTCTGCGTGCCAACAAGAGCACCATGGCGTGGGGTCTCGAGGCTCGCGTGCCGTTCTTGGACAAGAAGTTCCTCGACGTGGCCATGAACACCGATCCGAGCGATAAGATGTTCAGCAAGGGTTCGTTGCAGCAGGTTGACGCGGATGGACGTCCACGAATGGAAAAGTACATCCTGCGCAAGGCCTTCGATGTGATCCCTGACGACCTCGATGCTGGTGGTGACGGCACTGGTAGCAAGCTCTCGTCGTCGGCCCCTCGCAAGCCGTATCTGCCGGAGGACATTCTTTGGCGTCAGAAGGAACAGTTCTCCGACGGCGTAGGATATTCGTGGATCGACGGCATCAAGGACCACGCCGAGCAGAGTATCTCGGACGACAAGTTCCAGGAGAGGGCCAAGAGGTACCCGCTCGACACGCCCGATACCAAGGAGGCGTACATGATCAGAGAGATCTTTGAGAGCTGGTTCCCCTCGGACGCGGCTGCGGGCACCGCGGTGCGCTGGATCCCGAGGGCTGATTGGGGTTGCGCTTCCGATCCCTCCGGTAGGGCTGTCAAGATTCACGAGTCTGCTTACTCTGCTGATGAGTAGAACTCGCCGGTCTCCAAACACTTGAAAATCTTTCGGGCTCTGTCGTTGCAATCTCAGTGAAAGCGTTCACAATAGCCCCTTGTGCGTCATCGACGTTGAGCACTTCTTCGTCTGTGTTGACCCCACACACTCTCCTGACCATCGCCTACACACACTCACGTCTCGAACAAGCCAAATACGATTGAGCCAGACCATACATACAACAGCCGACCTCCCCCCCGTCACCTCTCCTCCCCCTCCCGACGCGCACTCTCACCCAACGCCACCCAACTCGTACCCAACCCTTCCTCGTTCTCGGACGCATACGCGCTCGCCTGTCCACTGCTCGCCGCGCCCCTCCACGGATCCCTAGGCACACTCACGCCCGACCTCGCCTCCAGACTCGGGGTCGAGTTGGACAGCTCACCCCTACCCACGTCACCGAAGTAGGGCGAGTGCGTGTTCGACACACCGCTCTCCTCCTCGTCGCCATCCCCGTATGCGCTCGACGGGACGCTCGAAGGGATCCCCGAGGCGCCCGAGGAACGCTCGCTCTCGGGCGGGCTGGCGGCGTCCGAATCGCGGGGGATCTCGTAGCCGAGCGGGCTGGGACGTTTGAGCGACGCGCGCGAGTGGGTTGCTGAGGCGGGACCCGGTCCGGGGCCGGAGGCAGGTCGAGAGGTGGGGGTGCGCGTATCGGGCTTGCCCCAGTTCCACGGCAGGTAGGCGTGTTCGGCTCGACCGACCAGACCGGCTCTGCGCAGCGAAAGTTGACGTCGAAGAGCCAGGGTGAAGTCGACGATGCTGGTCGGGACGATGGTGAGTAGAACTTGACTGACGGTGAGCCAGTAGGAGGAGAGAGTGTGCGTGCCGACCGTGTAGCTGGGACGCAGTCGACGCTTGGTGCTGAGCAAGAGGTCGGAAACCTTGTTGAGAACGGGCGCGGAGGTGGGTGATCTGTGATGCCACAGCGATCCTAGCGATGAGGATGGCGACCTGCCAAAGGTGGGACGTGAGGGCGATTGCAGTGAGGCGCTTCCACTGGTCGAGCTTGCCGACGCCTCGTTGGGGGTCGAGTTGGAGGCAGATTCACCAAGAACCGAGCCAGAGTTGACCTCGACCATGGTGATGCGAACATCTCTCTGCTTGAGGGCAGAACGAGAGTTGGAAGCCCTTCGCGCCGTCGAGCTGCTGTACCCGAACGAAAGCTTGCTGTTGCCTGCGGTCTTGGAGTAGAGAGATTCCTCCTCGCATTCGCGGCGAAGCGATTGTACGCCAGCAGCGACACTTTGTGCGATGACCGAGTACATTGCCTGGCGCGGCAAGGCCGTGCGAGAGGCAGGGCTGGAGACGAGCGTCACCACCGTCGCTGGGTCCATCTCAGCGCTATCCTCGGCGCGGTTGGGGAGAGCCCTGAGCATTGGGATCAACGCACCGAGCGCACAAAGGCTGGCCACGACGTGGCGGTCGAGAAGCTCGGAGGAAGGTGAGGGCGCGAGCTTGGTGATGGGAACGCCCAGCGACGACACGGAAGCCGAGACCGACATACTGCGGGAGGGGCTGGGGTCCTCCTCGGGGGCGACAAAGCTGAGCGCATTCACCACACCAGCGATGCTGATGTTCTCGCCCGGTCGGGCATAAGGGTCTCCGGCACTCGTGAGCGGGTAGCGCAGGCTGAGAGCAGCCGACAGCGCCCTAATGAATGGCTGCAAGGAGCCAGAGGGATCGTCGACGTCGAAAATGAGCGCCTTGACGTAGCCGCGAGAGCTTGGAGGGATCAGGTTCTCGAACTGTGCGAGAGCAGCCGAAGAGGACACGGAGGCAAGGACAACGAAGCCTTGACCGGAGAAGTGGAGAGCGAGGGAGCGACCGAGTGGCGTGTCGGCACCAAGGACAATGACAGCCTCTCTGCGGACGCCATTCTTGAAGCGGACTTGACGTGTGCGTCCTCGACCGACGACCTGCTTCTTGCCGAGGTAAGGCAGCGCAATGTATCCGGCCTGATACGCGTAGCTTGTACCCAATCCGACGACCAGGAGACCGCCTGTCACGCTGAGCGCAGTACGGTGTCTCTGTGTCCAGGCTTGGATGAGCTGAAGGTTCGTTGGAGGCGGAGGCGGCGGTACGTATGGTGGTGCCGGAGTGGGCGAGACGAGTTCGGTCACCTTGCCAGCGAAGCCGTCGAGAGAAGGGAGCGATGGCAGATCAGGGATGGGAGGGCCATACTTGTTGAGCTGCTCGTAAAGGACTTGGTAGTATTCTTGCACTGAGATGGAGACCTTATGAGGTAGGTCTTGCAGGTTGCGTGGGAGGTTGTCCTCGATGAAGTTCTCGAGGTCAGCGAGCGACGGCATGACGTGCGGATGTGGTGCTGGTCCCGCTGTTGCCAATATCGTCGTAGCTATAGGATGAAGAGGATATGATCAAGCTGAGCGGACGTTATGGACAGGAGAGGAAAGGAGATGGTCACACTCAGCCTTGCGGGCTGAGATAGTGGAGGCAGGACAGCTCGCTCAACAGCACGGGTCCTGCGATAGCGGCCGCATCGACTCGAGACTCGCGCGCCAAAGACTCAGTCCCTAAGGTCAGGTGTCGGGCGAGCAGCGGCCCGTCAGTGTCACTCGAGACGCGCGGTCCTCCAAAAAAAAAAGTGAGCCGTTTAAGGGTCCTTGCAGCAACTCTTGCAGCATGCAACTTTTTTTTTTTTGGCTCTTTGGGCTCAGTCGAAAAGTCACACTTCGCGATAGGAGGTGACCCTATCTGCCGTGAGCTCGACTGCGGTGAACCGCACTCCGGCGATCTGGCCTGACTTTTTGGATGATGTAGCAACCCACACAGCGCACGGCTCACCTTGTCGTTCAAGCTGGCTTTCAAGCACGGCATCGACCTGTGCCCTTTCCTAGACATGCATGTGGGTTCGCCTGCTAAGGTTATCGCTTTGGCCAACGTGTGGGACGCAGGAGAGCGATTGAGATAAGTACTGACTCTGCCAGCTCGTTTTGCTTCCGCTCTTTTCCCATCTAACTCTTCCCCAAAGGCAACGTTCTACCGCAAGTACTTGAGACACCACCAAGAGGGTCTCTACCCTTCTCTCTCGATCGCAACCCGCTGGATCAAGGCAGGCTGGTCGGTAACGATGCGCGCGATGCGTCCGGTCTTCTTCTGCGAATCTGGTCCAAACCGAGGTGCGAATGCCCCTCAAGCCGAAGGTCCCTCTTGTTCCTCCTCTTACCGAGGATGAATGTCTTCAAGACCTGCAGCAGGTACCCCTCCCAGACGACAGGGAGTCAATCCTGTTTCTGAGAAAGGCCTCACTTCTGCTCCTCTGCGCGCCCGTCACTCCTGTAACCTGAAAGATGAGCGGAGCAAGTTGATGTCCTTTTCGACGTTGCCGAACGTCATGAAAGTCAAAATCATCTGGTCGATCGTGTGTGTGTGTATTGTCTCAGACCGAATCGATCGTAGCCAGACTTGAATCGTCTCACACGCTGACCTAAAACATCGTTGCAGACAGTCTATCGAGGGCGACGTGAGATGGTATGAAACAATGACTTGAGAGCGGACATTACAGAGAATCATGTACAAGGGGGGATTGGGGATGCGCGAGTGCGAAAGGCACTGTCTGTCAGGATGACGAGCGAGCTCTATCTGACAGCGTTTTTTTGAAGGTCAAGTGATGACGGAAGGTCAACAGCTTGAACGACGACGGAGCGTTTACCATCGGGAGTTGCCGCCGACGCTGTACGAGTTGGCGCCAGTGCGTCCTCCACCGCCGAAGCCACCACGACCGCGACCACGGCCGCGGCCACGGAAACCACGTCCACCGCCACCTCCACCACCGAAGCGACCCATCTCCTCAATCTCACGAGGAATCTCCTGCTTGGCCTCACGAAGAATGCCAATCAGCTCTCGCGCCGACTTGGAGTTCTCGGCGGTGAAGTACGTGTAGGCGGTACCAGTGCGACCAGCACGGCCCGTACGGCCGATCTGGTGGACGTAGTCCTCAGTGTTGGTGGGGAAGTCGTAGTTGATGACTGTGATGGATGGAGTTGACGGGAGGGAAAGTTGGAGTCAGTCAAAGCTGTACAAGGCGAAAGACGATTGAGTCTCTGAACTTACCGAAAGAGATGTCCTTGACGTCTGTTGGTGACGAAAAGCAATTGCGATAGGCCGAACGTCGAGTCGAGGGCAGAGGTTAGTAGCAGAGAAAGGACAGCGCGAGAATGCAAATGCGTTTGCAAAGCCGAGAACAGTTGCATGGGTTGGAGCGCGGCATCGTTTCAAAGCAATCGATCGCAGGTTCGTTCGGTCCAGACGATGGATAGGTTGTCAACGACGTTCGCATTGCATAGAATGAAACGCAAACATCGTTGTAGACAACATGGTGGAAGAAGGACGAGATAGAGATGACACGTGCATCCGAAAGTTAGTAATCAAGCCTGACGGGGCTAATGCGTATACTGCCAGAGACGTCGAGTCCCCAACCTCCTAATCTGCAGAGCAGCCTCGTGTCACCTGGCATACGAGACATTTTAGTCATGCCAGGCAGACACTGCGGATGCTGGTTTGCACAGCAAGGTCACTAGACAGCCTAGCGACTCTGACGCTCACAGCTGCCTTCAAAAGCGGCTGTGAACTAACGTCAAAACGTTGACTGCTGCGCCCATACGCAGATCCTTCATTCTTCCAAAAGCAGTCGAGCCTGACGCAGGAAAGCGACAGACGTATGCACTGCAACGTCACCATCCGCTTACGCGCAGACGGCCTGCTGCGCATGTAAGGGCAACATTCCATCCTTGGCCAAGAGAGAAGCTTCATCGAATTCTAGCTGAGATCGCAGCGCCGCTATGGATGCCCGTTGAACTGCCGAGCATCGAAATGGCAACGCTGCACCTTGTTCAGAGCGCGGCATCGGGACAACATCAATTCTGCTGCGTCTACAGCGATGCACTGGTCAGGCTCGTCCGGTAACCGAGTAGCTGATATCGCGACGTCCTGCAGATGCAGAGCACGGGATGGAGCAGCCGAAACGGGGAGGAAAGAGCTCGACAGGCGGCCGCAGACGCAGACGAGCGACCACTTTGCTGGTGGGAAAGGCTTGACGAGAATGGATGGTGCCGCGGAATCTCGAGGATGAAACTGGGCTTCTCTTGCTGATCGGCGGAGGAAATACGGGAACGCTGAGATCGGCATGCAATCAAAAAAGACAAGGACACCTCGCCTCACAGACTCTACTGAACAAGAGCCCACGAAGCGACGCCCGAAGTTACCTCTTTGGCAAGACGTGCAACACTGTTGAGTGTCTCGACATGCCGATGCTGCTGACGGTGCGTGTCTGTTGAGGAGCGCACAGTGATGCGCCCGTGACTGAAGGAAGTGCGCTGCAGTTTAACGGAGGAAGAAATGGTTGTGCCAAAAAGCCGCGCGATCGCATAGATCGCCAGCGCAGCTTTTCGAATATCGCAGGGACCATCCTTTCATCTCGTGCAGCGCGGATCGGAGCAGGGAGAGGCGGGACAGGGAGAGGGAGAAGGCGAAGGAATGCGGAGACAGGGAGGGTGGAAAGGGGAAGGAAGGAGCGAGGAAGAGGGATAGATGGGCAATGTAATTGAAACTTACCGAGACCTCGAGATGCTACAGCGGTAGCAACCATGATGGGGCTGCGGCCGGACTTGAATTCAGCGAGCACCCAGTCACGCTCCTGCTGCTGCTTGTCGCCGTGGATGGCAAGGGCAGGCCAGCCGTCTTGACGGAGGAACTTGGTCAGGTCGTCAGCAACACGCTTGGTGCTGGTGAAGATGATCACCTTGCCGTTCTCGGCAGAGATGGTTTCGAGGTGGCCAATGAGCTTGCCCCTCTTTTCGAACTCGGTGCAGACCTCGATGATCTGCTTGACGTTGTGGTTGGCGGCGAGCTCCGTCGAACCGATGTTGACCTGAGCAAAGTTGTTGAGGAAGTCGCTGGCAAGACGCTGCACCTCCTTGGGCCAGGTGGCCGAGAACATGAGCGTCTGTCTGTCGGGACGGATCTGCTGCAAGATCTTGCGGATCTGGGGCTCGAAACCCATGTCGAGCATGCGATCGGCCTCGTCCATGACAAGGTAAGTGACACGGCGGAGGTTGGTCTTGCCAGCGTCTACCATGTCGATCAGACGACCGGGGGTGGCGATGCAGATCTCGGCACCTCGCTGGAGGTCGCGGATCTGAGGGCCCTTGGGGACACCACCGTAGACGGCGCAAGTGCGAAGGCGGCTAGAGCCACCGAAGCGGTTGCACTCGACCTGGATCTGGTTAGCGAGCTCACGAGTGGGAGCGAGGATGAGGGCAATGGGGCCATCGCCGGGCTTGAGGAGAGGCTGAGCGTTGATGTGGACCATGGCGGGGAGAGCGAAACCGATGGTCTTACCGGAACCGGTCTCGGCGATAGCGACAAGGTCGCGACCGCTGAGGGCCATAGGCCAAGCCTGAGACTGAATGGCCGAGGGCTCATCGAAGCCCATCTTCTTGATCTCGGAGAGAATGTAGTCGGGGAAGCCGGCCTCGTCGAACGAGGTAATGGGCTTGGGCACATTCTGACCCTGGATGGTCATCTGCTTTGCGGCACGGTACTGGGCAACCTCGGCCTCGGTGCGCTTGGAGACGCGAGGGTCCTCGACGTAGAAGTTCTTCTCGAAGGTGACGAGGTCGACCGAGTTCCAGTCGACGGCGCCGAGGTTGCTGCCAAGGTTGCTCATGCGGTCACCGCCGCCATAGCCACCTCCGTAGCCACCATCGTATCCGCCGCCACCGTAGCCGCCACCACCGTTACCGTACGAGCTTCCGCCGCCGTAGGAAGAGCCACCGCCGTAGCCACCACCGCCGTTGCCGTAGCTGCTGGAGCCACCGCCGTAGCCACCACGACCACCGCCGTAGGAGCCGCCGCGACCGGAGCCGCCGTTGTAACCGCCGTAAGACATTGTTTTTGTTGAAAAGTACTTGAGAGCGGAAGATGTGGATGTGTTGAAGTGAAGATGTCGAAAGGCGACGAGGATGTTGTTGTTGGAGCGGAAGGAAGGAGGAACGATAGCGGGATGAGCCAAATGACACACACGCCTCAGTTGTTGCGGGCTGCTCAGCCACCCTGTTGGCTGGAAAACGTATGCTAGGCCAAATGAAAGAGCGAAAAAAAAAAAGCGTCGAGGACCGAAATTTTTCCAGAGACAGACGCAGGGTGCTTCACTGCAGGGCTTAGGAGCAGAGCTGAGTGAGGAAGCTGAAAGCTTTGTGCTGTCATTGCCCTCCCTAAGCGAGACTGACAAAGTGCTGGATGAAAAGGTAGCGAGACTCTAGGCAAATTCGAAATTTTGGTGGAGCAAAACGTGCCGAGTGATTCGTACGAGACGGCAAAACATCGTTCTCAGATGGTCTTCCGACGGTCTAACACTATGAAGAGGCGCGAAATTCCTGGCGAACTTCCAGAATTTGGGAAGCTGCCTGGACCCCATCAAAGCCGAAGCGAAGCGAAGCGATACGAGACGAGCCATCGTTCACTTTGTTTTCAGATAGCGCACGTCCGGTAGATGTCTCTTGTCAAGGTCCTTGCACGAAGCAGAAATCTGTCTGGGAGACCTGATCGTCCTTCTCGGTCTTGCTCAGCGAGCAATGTCAAAGAAAGCCCTCTGAGAATGGCTGCCGCTTCGATGGCCGGTGGTTGAGTTGGAAATGCAATCGACTTGAATGGACAAGCGAGATTCCAAGCGATTTCACTATCAGCTTGAATTTCGCACTTGTCACACACAGACCAACGCCCAAAGTCGCGCTCTTTTTGAGCGGCAGTCGCCGTTTGCCCGCCGACCGGATATCCATCAGTTCTTCCAAAAAGGGCCCTGTCGACCCTAGTCAGCTACGCTTTGTCTCTTCCCTTCCTTTACCATCCCTTCCAACCCTCTCGCAAGCACCATTTGCAGGATCGAAAGGATGTCGCTCCTCCGTTCGACAGCAGCTAGCCAGCTCGGCCGTCCCCTCGCCGGCCTGGTCAGCACCTCTGCTCGCCAGACTGCTCAACCCGTCGTAGCATCGCGCCCCGCTCCCGCATCGCGACGAGGACGAGCGACCGCCGTCGACCCCGCCGATCCTGCCGCCAACGGCGTCGCTGCTCCCTCTTCTTCCTCTTCGATTCCCTTCGCCTCTACCGCATCCACCTCGCACCCACCCGCCGAGGGGACCATCCGACACAACTGGTCGCGCAAGGAAGTGCAACAGATCTACGACTCGCCGCTCCTCGAACTTGTCTTCCGCTCTGCCAACGTCCACCGCGCCCACCACCCCGTCAATCGTGTCCAGCTATGCACGCTCATGAACATCAAGGAAGGTGGCTGTTCCGAAGATTGCGGCTACTGCTCCCAGTCCTCCAAATACGAAACTCCCTCCAACGCTTCCAAGCTGGAAGACCTCGAGACGGTGCTCACTGAAGCGCGCAAGGCCAAAGCCAACGGCAGTACGCGTTTCTGCATGGGTGCAGCGTGGCGTGAGGTTGGCGGACGCAAACGTGGCTTCAACCGCATCCTCGACATGGTCCGTGAGATCCGCGGCATGGGCATGGAGGTATGCACCACGCTCGGCATGCTCACCACCGAACAGGCCAAGCAGCTCAAGGAAGCCGGTCTCACCGCCTACAACCACAACCTCGACACGTCGCGCGAGTACTACGGCAAAGTCGTCACCACTCGCAGCTACGATGATCGCATCGGTACCATCGCCAACGTGCGTGAGGCCGGTATCAGCGTTTGCTCCGGTGGCATCCTCGGTTTGGGCGAGGAACACGAAGACCGCGTCGGCCTGATTTGGGAGATGAGCACCCTTCCCGAACACCCCGAGTCCTTCCCAGTCAATGCGCTCGTTGCTATCCCCGGTACACCCATGGAAGGCAACAAACCCATCTCCTTCCAGGACATGCTCCGAACCGTCGCTACCGCCCGTATCGTCCTCCCCGGCTCTATCATTCGTCTCGCTGCAGGTCGTCATCTGTTCACAGAGTCGGAACAGGCCATGGCCTTCCTAGCCGGTGCCAACGCCATCTTCACCGGTGAGAGGATGCTGACTACGCCAACGTCGAGCTGGGACGAGGACAAGGCTATGCTCGGTAGGTGGGGGTTGAGGGGTATGCAGAGTTTCGAGGACAAGACGATGGCACCGCACGCACCCGCGGCGGAGAGTGTCTCGATCGAGGACCGCAGGGCTAAGGCGGCGGCTAGTCAGGCTTTCCAGGCTGCCTAAGACGAGGATTGGGACGTAAAAGGAGTTTTGTAGACAGATGACGGAAATCCAAACTATTAGCTATCACCACCGCCGAGTGTCCTAGAAGAGGTCGATCACAGGCTGGTCAGACACATCGCGTGTGCGGGTCCGAGGAACTTTGATTAGAGAGAGCGAGTGACAGAGAAAGAGGAAAAGACAAAAGCAAAGCAAATCAACACCGTCATGGTGTTCCTGTCGTGAATCAGAGGCCTGACGGCTGGCTGAAATGTGCGAGGACGAAGCGATCAAAGCTCCCCGACCAACACACCGCCCCACACGACTGCTCAGTCATGGACACCAACAAGTCCTGTGAGTACGACGCTAAAGCGCACCCGAAGCCGAGGCAGTGGCCTGGAGGATATCCTGGATGACGCCAATCTCGCGATCCATCGTATCCCACGCATACCCGAGCTGGGAGAGCGCCTCGATCATGTTGTCCACCTCCTTCTTCTTGGCGCTGTGCGTATACGGGCCCAGATCGAGTTGGTGCATACTTTCAAGCTGGCGCAGGATCTCGTTATGCGCACTCGAAGGGGAAGCGTTGTCGAGGGCCTCGCGAGGGGCACTGGGCTGTGCGGTGGGTCGCCCAGCATCCTGTCCAACGCTGTGCTGGTGCTGCAGCGATTGTGGATCGATAAAGGCGTTGGGCAGTGTGACCGCCAAACCTGGCTGCTCATGGCCACCTCCACGGTTGGCCACCTGCTCCTCGGAGACGCTCGGAATCTTGGCCAAGAATTGAGCAGCAGGAAAGATCTGCTTGAGAAATGGTCCGCCGGTCTGCAAGATGCCCAGTGGCAGCAGGATCCCAAAGAAGCGAGCCGTCTTTCGGCAAGAAACAATGGCACGTTGCATGCTCTTGTCGAACAGAGCCTTGAGTGTTGCGGCAACGACCTTGTCCTCTTCTGACAAGGCGTCGGAGCCTCCGAGAGAGTGCGTCAGTGTCGCCATGAAAGCAGCATTGGCGCGGTATCGTTCTCCAAGTGCACGGAAGAGCGCGAGGTAGAGCAGCGATCCACAGAGCTTGATGCTCGAGATCCAGCCGAGCGGACGGAATGGCTGCAGGACGTTCATCGTTGACCACGCCTTGGACGCACATCGGTCAAAGAACAGCATAAGCGAGTCGAGGCTGTTCCAGACCGCCGCGCACGCCCGCTCCAGCTTTCGCAGCTCGGCCAGGGACGGTCGAGCCGAGAACCTAGCTGGGCGCGGCAACGGGGCCATCGACGCACCGGCCGGTCGCTGCCAAGGCGGGATGGACGGTTTGGTCCCCTCGGCACAATCGATGTGGTTGGCCAAGAATCTAGAGAGAGCGCCAATCTGAATCATGGTCATGATGACAAACGAGAGGCCCATCTCGCCGGACAACACCACCTCTCCTTGGCGTTGCGAAGCTCCCGAAACGGCATCCTTGCGGAACGACGCCTGCCCAACCACCTCGATGGCGCGTTCCTCTGCCAAGTATGGTCTGCGTCGATTGAACGCCGAAGCCATCGAGTCGCGCGTCCAGATCGACAGGAAAATGCGATGAGACTGCATCGTGCTGAGCATGTGTTCGACCGCGTCTCGATTTGTCTCGTCGACGCTAAGTTTGATCGACGACATTCCGAGCTTCTCCAGGTGACTGCAGACTGTATCGGCAAACACATGAGCCTGCTCCCCGTCGACGTTGTCGAGTAACGGCACGAGCAGAGAGAGGACTTGGGTGCCCTCAACGCTTGGCTTGGTAAGGATATCGTATTTGTGAACCAGCGAAAGCGCGTGGTTCAGCAGGGCGTGGCAGAACGGTTTGCGCGCTTTGCCTCGACGCAGATTGTGTTCGAGATCGCCAGGACGGTAGGTTCGCATCAGTCCCTCGCTGCGTGTCGAGATCCAAGCGCGCGGGCTCAGGCGGTTGTCTTCCAGCGTCGAAGCATCGGCGACTGCTTCAGAACTGTCCCGAGCCCCATCGCCACTCGACCCCTTGGCGCTCTTGGCCATGAGCTTGGCACGCTTGGTTTGGATGTAGGTGTCGGTGCACTTGATGCGTTTATCCTCGCAGCGGCTGCATCCCATGCCCTCGGGCCTCTCTGTGACATCGCACCTCACTCGACGCAGACGGCATGTGTCGCATGCGACGCCTTGCTTACGTTTGGGCCGCTTGGATCCAGCTTTGCTGCCATCTGCGTCACGGGCTTCGAGCGATCTCTGAGCCACGCCGTTGACATCCACCTCCTGAAGGCGGCCATCCATGGCATCCAGATCCTTGACTTCTGCACCGAAAGCGATGGGGGCATCCGTATAGTGGGCTGCCCATGCATGGAGACAAGCGAAGAGAGCCTCGGTGGTGCCTGGAGTGCCGATCTTACTCTCCCTGGTGCCGGGCCAAGTGACGGAGTCGAGGCCCTGAACGACAGGAATCATGGAAGGGATACCTTCGTCGGTGGATCCGCCGTTGGACATGATGGACATCTTGCGCGGATCGCCGTTAGCAGCATTGAAGGTTTTGCTGAAATGGACAAAGTCGATGACAGGGGCCTGCATGTGGCAGACTGCAAAGAAGCAGTTGAGAAGCTGCAGGGAAAGCGAGCCGGCCATGACGCGATCGTTGATGCGCACTTCGGCGCCCCTCAACTCGGTGAGCGCGCGGATGAGGACGGTGGACGAGTTGATGCGTTCAACCGATGATGGGGTGTTGGACGCCTCGCCGAGGGATGCACCGTGCAAGATGCGGGCTTGCTCGATGCGTTTGCCCGAGCGGCTGGGACGTGGATATCGGCGTGAGGGCGGTGCGTGTGTCTTTGTGCAGACGAAGCCTTTGTCTTGGCATCGCGTGCATCGGATCTGATGGACGGCGGTGCCGGTACTGGTGCTCCTCTGCATCTCGACCAAGGCGTTTTCTGCTGTTGCTGGTGATGAGCTTCGAGCAGCTTCGGCGCGACGATCGTCGAGGTCGCATCGAAGATGTTTGGTGCGACACTGATCGCACGTCACACCCTGGCGACGCGCCGACTTCTTTCTGTCGTCTGACAAGAGGCTGTCTGCATCTTCTGAGTCAGGCGAGCCAAAGGATGAGCTAGCCACTTCCGCGCCTCGGAGACCTGGAAGCAGATGAGGTGGGGGGTCGTTCGTTGTAGCAGAGGTGTCCAAGACGTCGGATCCAAGCTGAGAATGACCAGACACGATCGACGATGGCGTCACAGCGAGATGGGCAGGATCACTGTGTCGATTTTCACTCGAGTCTGCCAGATAGTGAGCGTAGTAGCGCTGGGCCGCTTGGTCGACTTCTGAGAGACCGGTGAGACCAGAAAGGGGAAGCGGCTGATTTGCGAAGGCATCGAAGGCCGGAGAATAGCGATGTTGATCCTGTTGCAGCTCGGACACTAGCAGGCCTGGATGAAAGCTTCCGGGAGCCTGAGGTTGCGCACCGGCCGACATGAGTGCTTGCGTAGCACTCCAAGCACCTTGGTGGCCGGCCAAAGCTTGATGAAAGTGTGTCGATGGGTTCAGAAGTGGCGACTGCTGCTGATATCGGAGCGAGTCGAGGTTGGAAGGGCCGCCGAGTTGAGTTTGGAAGTCGCCGTATAGAGGAGAGAAAGAGGAAGCATCGATCGACCGATCCGACAGAGCACCGCGCGGATGGTGCGCCGTGCTCGTCACAATATCCTGACGACCGTCGCTCATTGTTGCACGAGGCGCTCAGAGCGGCAGCATAGTACGGAAGCAATGAAGGCCCAAGTGCTCCAATGAAGAGGCGTAGGAGGTCGGTAGAGCGGCGAAATGCGTTGGGATGACCTGCTCAGAGGCTTGAAGAAGCTCTGGAACAATTCGCCGGTGACCTGAGTGGATGAATGCGACCCTGGACAGAGGTGTGCTGATCCAAACACGGTTCGAGGATGTCGTCCGATGTGATAGAGGAGGGAGATGGTCGAAGAATAAGAACGAGAGTCGTCGAGGCAGATGGTGTCGATGAAGGAGGAAAGCAAGAAGCTCGGACGAGCAGATGCCCAAGTTGCGGCGGAATTCAGGCACCGCGGAAGGTAGGATCTGCGTGATGGCTGTGTCCAGTATCGGGCGAGATGTTGGGCGTCGTGAGCCTTGCAAAGAGTGAGTTCGTGATCGTTGACGCTTGTATGATATACTCTTTTCAATGTTGTCGAATCACTGTGACTGTGATGAATGAAGGTCAGCAAGGTCTTGCCTCGACTCGAATCACCTCCAACCTGAAGAACAGAAGGTCACCTGCGGCAGCTGCATCTAGGTTGGCGTGCATGGCCAGTGAAAGCCGCGCCAAAAGGCAGTCAGGTTTAATTATTATTTTAAATTGAATTGATCTCTCAACAGAGCGACGCTGCAGCGGCGTCGTGAGTCGAAAGCGGGGTTCTCGGTGTGGACGAGCCTGGAATGTGTGGGGTTCAGTGTGGGCAGCTCATGGATTGTCACGCCTGCGCATCATCGTCGAAGGGCTCAGCTTGCAGGCAAGATCTTCGGCAGGAAGCCCCCGCAACAGCTCTGCAACACCTCTGCTCTTCTTTCACGTCGTAAATTCGCGAGGAATTGACCGGTACGATTGGGCGCTGTGCTTGGCAGGTGATTGATTCTTTCCGAGAGATGCAAACAGACGCTGTGTTGTCCCTGTTGGTTCTAGTGGCGATCCCTGCTGTCATCAGCCGTGTCCGTCGTCTTGCGCCAGACTCAAGAGGCGTGTGCGCAATCCATTCGAGCCAACGGCAAGTCCGCCCCAAACAGTATTGCATCGGCCGGTTATACGAGGTGCAATGGCGTGGGAGATTCGATGCGCCACCGATCGTATTTCCCGCGCTCAAACACTTCCTTTCGAGCGGCTGTGCACGATCAACGTCGTCGGAAGCAGCCGAATCACAACAGCCTAGACCAAGCTCGAAGCCGTGTGGTGGTGCATTAGATGCTCCATCGGACTTTGCCGCAAACAGCCCCATGCAGGGGCGCTGAGGCTTGCTTTTGGTTTCGTTCTTGTGACTTGGTCGGATGCTTCTTTTTCACAGGGTCCAGCGATTGCTGGCCCCTTCTGCTCGGCGAATCGCCCTTGAAATTTGGGAGGACCGCTTGGTTTTCCTCGCTAACCGCTTCCACCGCGGACATGCTCCGTACGTGTGCTCGGATACTCCGGCTTCGACGGTCTCGAGATAGCACAGTGGGATCGGCGATCATGGCGAAGCAGGGTCGGCGATGCAGAAGCTGACGTCGAGAGCAACGGCTGAGCTTGGCATCGGTATTGCTCTCGATGACGAACTAGAATGCAATGCGCTGTCTGCAATGGTTGCAAGAGACGATGCTGCGCTCAAACATCTCCTCATTCTGCTTGCCATCTTCCACCTCTCGGCCTTGCAGGATCACGTGGAGTCGTTTGCGAGACGCTGCTTGACCTTCGCTGGGTCCGTTGCTCTCGACTTTTGTCTCGGCATTTGTAGCTGAGCCCTCAGCCAACGACCTTGACTCGGTCAAAAGGTCTCCATCTGAAGCCGTCCGCATATCGATGCAGTACCCCTGAAAGCCCATCTGGAGCCCTTCTCCCCTTAGAAACGGCTGCCCTGGCCGACGAGGTCGCCGCTTGCCCACCTGGACAATGATCTGAGTCGCAACACACTCGTTGAACATTATCGTCGACTCGACACCTCTCGACCGCTCCGGAGGATCGAATCGATGTGGCCAAGACGCTCCTCGAATCCGCTCCTGGGCACTATTGCTTCGCTGCGACACGGGCATCTGATCATGCCGGTCGTGGGAGGCAGCTTGCTCCCATATCCGTGAATCTGCTCTGTCAGTCTTGACGATGGTGCGAACGTCCTGGAGCGACGGTTGGGAGCGGAGCTGCTGGATCAGAAATGCTCCCGCGATACCGTGCCACCCGGTGAGATGCAGGCACCGGATCTGATTGACGCTTGTCGTCTGCGACTGAGTCCGGGACAGATGCGCGGTCGACGTCGTGGTGTTGTCTGAATGTGTGCCTGGCGTTTGGTTGGAGAGGAAGACTAGGACGGACTGCAAGAGGTGCAGATCGATCAAGCTTTCATCTCGAGTGAGTTGACGCATGGTCTGGTTGAGATCGATGTCGACTTTCCGCCCAGGGTAGCTTTCGCCGCTGGGGCATAGTGGTGGCTTGGTTATCGAGGAAGACTGCGTGAGACCCAGCCTGTCGATCTGTTGAGCGGCCTCTCTCCATTCTGCTAGATTCAGCCGATGAGCGGGCTCGAGGAACAGCAGCTCTCGATCGAATTGGGCAAAGATGCTCCGTAGAGTGCGGCTCGTTGCTGTGCCGATGAGTATCAGCGCAGTCAGGTCCAAGAATCGCGATAGGTAGAATAGAAGCTCAGGCGGCAGGGCTTCGATGCGGGCTAGCCGACCGCTGGCTGATCTCTCGTCGCTGCCTTCCATCTCGTTAGAGCTTTCCGATGTCACGAGCCTGCTAGGTGGGAGCATCGAGCCCTCGAGCCGGCTTGCTATCGCTCTCGAGCCGTTGAGCTGTTCGAGCCCGAGCGTGCTGAAGTCGCTCATATCAACATCTTGAGGTCCAAGTTGGCGCTCGGTGGTGCAGCGCCAATCGAAGAAGCCTGAAAAAGCCGGATGACAAGTGCTTTGAAAGCTGCAGTTAGGGCTCTACAGATGCTATGGCAGCTCGAGACCGGTCCAGTCGATGCGATACATGGTGCTTAAGAGCCGCGTACACGTTGAGTGTTGGTCGAGAGAGCCTGCATCACGCTCAACGCGATGTGGAGGCTTTTCCGCGGCTGACTCTTTCGTACAGCGGAATTTGTGCCTCGAAGAGTCTTCACCATGATCAGAAGATTGAACCAGCTCAGGCATGGACACAGGAGCTGAGGCACGAACATCGTCGACGGGACGAGATCTGGACGTATGAATCAGTCACAACCGGGGTTGAAAAGAACCATAAAGTCGTTGCAATGTGCAGATAGTACAGGGTGAGATGGCAGAGACAGAATGCGTGATGCAAGACACAGCGCTTAGAGACCCTCGGGCATCATCATGTCTTTTGTGACGGCGTCTTCGGCATCCTGATCATCGTCCTCATCATCTTCATCGTCTTCCATCTCCTCGTCATCGTCCTCATCATCATCGCTCTTGCCATTCGCCTTGCTGGCAGCGCCGTTCCCCTTTCGGTCTCTCGACCAGCCGTTATCACTCGGCGCACGCATCTTGCCTGCCTGGTTGCCCACCAGCTGCTGGTCCTCCTTCGACAGCTCGATGAGGTGAACACCGCGCTCGCCCTTATCCTCCTCTGCATCCGCCGCGCTCCAATACGCCAGTGGAATCAGCCTGAACTGGGCCATGTGAACGAGAATGTGCTTGAGGATCTGTGCCTGTTGCGACGTCAAGGTTTGCCCCTCCTTGCAGACGGTGTAGCTCTGCAGCAATGTGGGGATGCCACGTCGCAGCTCGGTGGGCATGCCGAGCTGTCGAAGTTGTGGCTCGACGGGGTGCGGGAGTGTGTCTGGCGGGTTGGATCGGGCCATGACGGGTCCTTCTGGCAGTTCGATGGTTTCAGTTGCTTTGGAGCCGCCTCGTGCGAAGTCGACGCGTTGGTAGTCCTTGAACCAGTCGATCACCTCTGCGGGCGGTGACTCGGTGAACAGCAGGCCAACATCGCCCGACAGACGCTGGCTGATACCGCTGATGCCCGTCCTCACCTCCTCCTCCTCGGTCATCCCGAGTGCAAGGGCAAGCACCTTGAGCTTGCCGAAGAAGATCTTGCTTCCCTTCCACAGGTCTCGCACCTCCTTGAGGTAGTTGTTGCGCATCGAGTGGTGTCCGAGGATCCAGACGTACGGGTATTCCTGCGCAGCATCGCGCACCTTGTCGATGAGGTTGGCCTTGTCCTCCTTGGTCTTCTTGTCGGTCCTGGTCAGGGAGACCACCTTGGCTCGCTTGGCTCGTGGCATGATGTGTTATCGAGCAGGTCGATGCTTGTTGGGTTGAGAGCAAGAGGTGGTTGGCGAAGGGCCGAGGAAGGTGGAGAAGCATCAGCTGGTTGACTGCGCAGCGACTTTCACCTCGAACCCTGAAGTCTGCAAAATTTCAGAAACTTCTCAGCGGCCCTTTTTTTTTGCCTCTGCGTGTTCAAAGCTCTGACCGCTGCTTACGTGTTCCAACTTCTCGAAATTTTTCGAGCAGAGCGGCGTTTAAGGTTTTGGAGGCGCAGAAGAACACCTCTGCTGGACCGACATCTGATTAGCGAATGCGCACGCCCATTCCGTTGCTCTTTGCTCCTCGTCGAAACACCACCTCCTCGACATTCCGTCTCCCACGTAGGATCTCAAGATGTCGGTCACCGTAGCAACATCCAACATGGACCCGCTCGAAAAGAGCCTCTGCGATTTCTCCGGCTCCACCCCGCTCGATCAGCGCTTCCGATCGCTCTTCACCATCAAGGGTCTCGCTGCCACTTCGGACGACCACATGCAGCGTGCCATTTCGATCATCTCCAACGCCTTCTCGGACGACTCGGCGCTGCTCAAGCACGAACTCGCATACGTCCTTGGTCAGCTTGAAGACTCGCGTGCGCTGCCCACTTTGAAGCGGGTGTTGGAGGATCTCAAGCAGGATGCGATGGTGAGGCACGAGGCGGCCGAGGCGATGGGTGCCATTTCGGATCCCTCTGTCCTTCCCGTTTTGGAGCAGTACAGGGAGGATTCGGATGTGAGCGTCAGGGAGACGTGCGAGCTGGCCATCTCGAAGATCACCTTTGACAACTCTGCGGAGGGCAAGGCGCTCAAACAGTCCAAAGCGCAAGCTGCGGCGCAGGAGGAGCAGGGTGGAATGGGCGGTGTGGAGTCGGCATTCAAGCCCATTGACCCTGCGCCAGCCATGACACCCGCTGCGAGCAAGGAAGCTGCCAAATCCTCCGCAGACAACATGCCATACGACGCTTCGCAAGTCCCCCTCTTCCGCACCACCCTCCTTGACACCAAGCTTAGCCTGTTCGAACGCTACCGTGCCATGTTTGCCCTCCGCAACGTCGCACACGGCGGTGGCGACGGCGCAGTCGAGGCGGTGCTCGCCCTCGCGCAAGGCTTGCAGGACGGATCGGCGCTGTTCAGACACGAAATCTGCTTTGTCTTCGGCGAACTCTGCCACCCCGCTTCGATACCTAGCATGCTCCAGGTGCTCAACGACGATAAGGAGCACGAGATGGTTAGGCACGAAGCTGCAGAGGCATTGGGAGGCATTGTCGAGGAAGGCGAGGAAGAGCAAGGCGAGGCAAAGACAGGCGACTTCAAGCTGGTGTTGGATACGCTCAAGAGGTGGGCCGAGGATATGGAAGCACCGAGGGTGGTCAGGGAGAGCTGTGTGGTCGCGCTGGACGAGCTGGCGTACAACAACGATCCCACCCAGTTCCACCGTGTAGAAGCTCCCGCCGTGGCCGCTGCCTAGACAGTCGGGCCATTGACTTCGTCTGTTCACTTTTGTCTTCTTCCATCTTGTCTTGTAGCATTTCCGTCACGCAACCTCATTTCAACGTTCTGTATACTATCATCCAAGCGACTGAGAAGCTTCACACGAGGCTGACACATGTGCACATCAGTGATGAAAGGAATGAGAACGATGGACTTTGCTTGCGAGTGAACGAATACAAATACAGTGCGACGACCGACCAAGAAACGACGACAGGAAACGAAAGTGCAACGGAGGTGAGGGTATCAAAATGTGTACTGCGAACAACGATCAGACGGCTAGCGCTGCTCCGCCAGCCTCGCCATTGCGCGCTGCAGCTGCGTGAGTGCCATCCTCGATGCCAAGGGCGCCTTCGAGATCGAGATGCGGGAACTCCCATTTCCCCGGGCCAGTCGGACCCATGAGCTCCTCGCTGTACTTGAGCATCTTGATGAGCTGAGGCAGCTTGGGCTCTCGGCCCTGGCTTTGCGAGGCGAGGATGGCAGCGTTCAATTCGCCGGCCGTCTTGAGACGTTGGCTGGGAGAGAGGAGCTCGGCTACGTGGGGGGGAGCTGCAAGCGCACCAGTCGCCGCAATGCCCGGAGCTTTAGGGATGTCGAAGGCAAGCAGTGCCATGGTACGCTCCAGCTCGGGTAGCAGGTCTGGATGCTCTTCGCCACGAGGAGCGAGTTCTTCAGCGGCAAAGGCCAAAGCCTCGTTGATGAGGCCCGCTCGGATAAGCTCGATGAGACGTTGTTGTTGAAGGTGAAAGAAGAGCAAAGGGTTGTTGTCCAGGATCTGTTGCAGACGGAGGCAGCCAAATCAAAGCACGAGAAGCTAGAGGTCAGAACAGGTTCCTCGAGCCCATAGAAGGCAGAAGCAGCGCGAGCATTTGACAGCAGCGTCCCGCTTCCTTTGCGAACAACGACAACAATACGTTGAGTGTGCAATGGCGAGTCAGAGATGTATAAATTTGGTGTAAAAGGTATCCGCACATAGACTCCCACTGGAGCCCGTTGCTAAGCGTGGTGCATGAAAAAGATTGTCATCATTCGAAAGTGGATCGAGGAGAGGCTGCATGGTCTGCCGATATCGATGGCAGCACAAATCGCTGCGATGCTGCTCTGTCTTCGCTGCGGTTGCTGTAACTGAAACGTACCTCTGGATCGAGCTCATTGACCCGGCCGATGGCGTCGTCAACGTCGCCGCGCTGGATGGCACCTCGAATGATCATTCGATTGAGAATGCTGTCAGAATCGACGAAAGGCTTGAGACCGCTCTCCTTGCTGAACGAGTCGGCTGCGTCTTTGTAGCCCTCGATGACCAGGTAGTCCATGACAAGGCGGTTGAGATCACTGTAGACACAGAGCGGAAGAGAGACGAGATGGATCCGTGGTCAGCATTCGTGCCGAGAGGCAAAGATTGACCCCATCGATAGATCATGACCGCGACATCGAACATTCTCCGCTGCTTGTCGTCATGCATGTCTCGGTTGAGCTTGTTGAAGCTTGCTCGTTGGATCAGTGGGCATAAGTAAAATGGTTTCCTCATCAGATGTAGGAGAGATTCCCACTTTGCGTCAAGTCTCATCATCGAAAGTAGAGCGAGAGACATGCATATGTCGAAAGCGTTGGTGTGCAGGTCCGATGTGTGGTGTGGGTCGATCGATGTGGCTAGCTACTTACTCTTTGGCGACATTGATCGACGAGAGCTGACGTTCCCATTCCGACTTCTTGAGCGGTGCTTTTGACATGGTTGCCGATGTAGAGTCCGGCGAGCTGGGACAATGAGGTATCGCTGTAGATCGAGAGCGACCAGATGATAGGAGCAGTCTCGTCTAGATCCTTTGACGTTGCAGGCGCTCCGGCGCCACCAGCGGGCCGCGGAAGCCGGCAAGTCGTGCAAGTCGTGGGAGGGATGGAAAGTGCAGCTCGACTCCCAGTTCTGAGCTTTGCTTTCGACAAGCGGTCAAATTTTTGAGGCTGGTCTGAAGAGCGGGACTTGTGAGGGAGATGAATCAAGATGAAGGCGGCCGATGCGGAGGTGTGATTGGCTGGAGCGCCATTTTGAACTGCAATTTTTGCTTTTTCCCATTTCGAGGGTCCTCAACCAGCAAAGCGCCAAAGTGGAGACTGAGCCCACCCCATCCGGCCGTAAAGTCGATCACGCATAAGCCAGGCTGAGTTGCTCGAGAAGGCTTTGATTTCAGGTGATTAATTCTCATCCTTGACCACGATCTTTCCTTCCGACCTACAACCACCATCATACGCACATTTCGTCGCAAAAGCGTGCAAGACATCCTCTTGTCATTCGGGTTCCTTCAGCTCGTGTACTAGCCACACGATCGGAAACCTCTCGCACACGACACACACTTGGTCGCACGCATCGATCCACCAACTGGCAGTCTTTCAGCACACAGTGCCACTCGACGCTCAGGGTAGATCTTTCGTCCTCCTGCGACCATCCACGCTCGTGTTTTCCCGTTGTTCTGCTGCTCGCCCTGGCAGCTAGCTCTGTACACTCTCCCCTCTTCCCCTTATCGCAGAGTTGATGCTGGTGAATGTTCAATCCTTTTAGTGTCGTCCTGCTGATTGATCTGCTCCTCGATCCTGTTGTCCCTGAACTCCACCTCTCCTAACAAAGATAGCAGCGGCGTCTTTGGCGAAACACTCTCTGGCTTACTTATCGTGGCCTCGGCACGCCCATTGCTCGCATAGCCGCGCAAGTGGTCTGAGTCGGGCTCTAGCATACTCTCATTCCTCCTCCTCTCCTGTGCGCCATTCCCTTCATCTCGCTGGTCGGCCTAGTACATCCACATCATGGCGTCGGCATCCGTCTACTACAAGTTCAAATCCCAGAAGGAGCCCTCGCGCATTACCTTCGACGGCACAGGCATCTCGGTATGGGATCTCAAGCGCGAGATCATCCTCCAGAACAAGATGGGTCGAGGAACCGACTTCGACCTGGGTGTCTACAACGCAGACACCAACGACGAGTACAAAGACGACAACTTCCTCGTACCAAGGTCCACGCAGGTCATTGTACGCCGCTTGCCCCCATCAAAGCCCGGTCGCGGCACTGCGCAGAACTACGTCGCTGATGTCAATGGAACAGCCGACAACACCGGCGCCAGTCGTTTCGCTGGCACCGCCAATGCTTCCGGCGTCAAGCCAGCCGACGCACGCTCGCAAGCCTACCGAGGACCCATGACGATGAGATTCGATGGCGGCAAGGATCCGTCTGCTCAAGCGTCGTCCAGCTCTTCGATCGGAGCAGCAGGAGGCAGCGGCGCTGCAGCTGGAGCTACCGGAGACGAAGCCGATCGCATCGCTGCCATGTTCCAAGCAACTACCGAGCAATGGGACGAGACGCAGGAACGCATGTCGCACGCTACGTACCGCGACCGTTCCGGACAGGCACGCCGAGGTGGTCCGCCACGTCCTATGACGACGCAGCGTCCTCAGCACGTTCCCGATCGTCCGCCGCCCATTGGATACGTCTGTTTCCGGTGCGGCAAGCCAGGCCATTGGATCCAGGACTGTCCCACCAATGACGACAAGGACTTTGACAATCGACCCCGTTTCAAGCGAACCACGGGCATCCCCAAGTCGATGCTCAAGACTGTCGAGCAGCCTACGGACGAAGAACAGCGCGCAGGCGTCATGCTTACCGCCGACGGCACCTATGTGGTGGCGCGCGTCGATCAAGAGTCTTGGCGCAAGAACCGCGTCCGTACCAAACCTCTCACTCAATCGGACGTCTATCAGTCGGCACCCACCGACACATCTCTTGCCTGCCCGCTATGCTCCAAGCTGCTGCGTGATGCAGTTGTTACGCCGTGCTGCAAGACAAAGTACTGCGAAGAGTGCATCCAGACCCATCTGCTCGAGCACGAATTCACATGTGCCGAGTGCGACAAGACTATCGCGGATCTCGAACAGCTCAAGGCGGGCGAGGAGACCCGCAAGAGCGTCAAGGAGTATGTCAAAGAGACGATCGAGCAGAGCGAGAAGGACATCGCGGACGAGAGCAAGAAGGCGGACGGGGACGATTCCAATGAGAAAGGGGAAGAAACGGCGGCTTCGGGACGCCAGCGCACACTCAGTCCCGGGCGCAACGACCAGGATGAACAAACGCACAAGACCGGCTCTCGGAACGACAACAAGAATCTCTCGTACGGAGAAGGCAACGGCAATGGCAACGGCAACAACCAGGGCCAGGGCGGGAATGCAGGCCAGGCAGGAGGGATGATGTTCAACCCGCAAATGGTGCAACAGATCATGATGATGCTCCAAAACCCGCAACTCCCCCCTCCGATGCGTATGCAGCTTCAGATGCAGCTCCAGATGCAGCAGTTCGCATTCATGCAGCAGATGCAACAACAGCAGCAAGGCGGTGGTGGCGGCAACATGCCGATGGGCCAGATGAACATGGGCATGATGCAGGGCGGAGGAGGACCAAACAACATGTCGTGGGGCCAGCAGCAGGCCGCGCAGGCGACGAACCCGTTCAGTCACCGTGCTCCGCCGACCAACGAGCACTCGCCATACATGCGCACCCCCGTCAATCAGGCAAGGACCCAGAATGTGACGGGAACCAAGCGGGATCGTCCTACCGATTTTGTAGAGGTGGGCAGCAAGGGCGCGGGTGGTGAGGCGAGTAAGTCGGCTCGTACGGACTAGGCAGCGCAATCATGTACCTGATATTCGCAACTCAGTCTTGTGTCTCAACCCGTCCGGTGTGGCTCAATGAGTCGAGTGAGAACGGTTGCAAAGGTCCAATTGGAAGGATGTGTATGATTAGCGTGTTGGAGTAAACGAAAGCATGAAATGAGGCAAGAAAAATTGCGTCTACAAAATTGCGTCCCTTAAACAGAAGCATCGGTGACCATCCCCTCTTCCGTCAAACCACCATTCATGGCCCAGCAGCGGTGCCCATCCACTTGACCTGCTTAGCATACTTCTGGATATCCGAAAAGTACTGATCCTTCACCTCCTCGCCTCTGCCCGCCGCGATCTTGAGAATAGCCTCATTCACCCCTCTCGCACCCAAAATGTCGACATGGTCACCGGTCGATTCGCCGCCTCGCAGATCCATCGCTTCGGGCTCGTGCTTGAGTTCGTGCGTGACGACGCTGATATTGGCCGGATTCCAATGCGGATGCTTCCACCCCTCTGCACACATCGCACCTAGACTGAGCAGTGAGACGGTTCCGTCGCCCTCACCCATCTTGCAACCGGCGCGTACCTTGGGCAGGGCATCTTCCTTCTGCACGACGTGGTCGATCCAGCTGAGACGCGCCGTGGGGAAGTTGAGTGCCGGTGTTCGAGAGACGTCGGGACAGTCCTGACCGAAGCAGCCTGGTTCGTCGAGCTGTTCGCCGATCGAGGCCTCGGTGACGAATTCGCCTTGCTGGTACCAGTAGGACCGCTCCGTCGGCTTGCCCACGCCGTAGATGCAGTAGAGCTTCATACTCGGCGCATTGGGAAGCGTCGCCTCGAGCGGGTTACTCCACTTGGTATGATCGGCGTTGTTTTTGGCAAGCTGGTCAACATCGCGTTCGATGCCGTGCGAGTAGTTGGTGGCGAGCATCTTTTGGAACGAACTTGGCGCGTGCTGCAGCATCCAGTTGTGCGCGGCGGTGGCGGTGAGGTTTGTCTTGACCGTGTCTTCGTTCAAATCGTGCTGATCGGCTTTGGGCTGGCGGAACGAGTAGATGTGACCGTGGGTGTCTTCGGCGCCCTCCTCGTCATCGGGTGCCCAGGTCGAGTTGCCCCAGATGTCCTCGCCTCCCTTGATGAGCATGCTAGCTCCCCCGGCCCAGGTGCGGAAGAGTTTGGCTCGCTCTCGTCGGCTGAAGAATTTTTCGAGAAGGTAGGCGGCGGCAGGGGGTACCTCGACGGTGTCCCTCATCTCGCCGGAGAGCATGACAGCCATGGCTTTGGGCACGCCAAGGAACGTGCCCGCGATCGAACTGAACGCCTCGATGTGCTCCTCCACCCAGTTAGGTCCGCCGTTGCCGAAAAAGTCGCCCTCGGCTTCGACCCACTTCATAAAGTAGAAGAAGACGGAGCTGCCCATGGAATGCGCGACGATGACCGTCTTCTTGCCGAACAGCGCCTTGTTCTGCTCGATCTTGAGCTTCAACCGTGTGAAGAAGCGATCGCGAACTTCGAGGTTGTAGTAGCTCAGCCTCCAGTCGTAGCTCGCGAGGAAGAGGTTATTCGTATCGTACCCCAACACGGCGAGGTTCTCGATGACCTTACTCCAGATCCAATACCCGGCGGCAAAGAAGCTGGCGGCATCGAGACCCTCTGCTGCCCGCACGCGGATGCCTGGTGGATCTAGCCCCGTTTCGGGATCGAGAGAGAGATGTCGCACCCACATGTCCTTTTCAAAGACGATGGTGCGCATCATAGTGGTGGTGCCCCAGAGACGTTTTCGAAAGTAGCCCGCAGAGGTCTTGTCGGTGGTCCAGCTTTCGAGACCCGTGCTGACGATGCCCGGGATGAGGATAACCGGGTGGTCTGCGGTGTACCCGTCGCTGCTGAGGTCCCGACCGACGCCAAAGTCTTTGTTCTTGAACCACTCTCTAGATCTGCTGAAGATGTTCTCGCCCATATCCGCAAACTCCTTGGGGATGCCAATGTCGATGGAGGGGAAGTCGAAGCCGTCTATCGATTCGTCTACGATCGAGCGGAGGCTGGCCATGTGTTGGGCCATTTGCAGGTTTCTCGAGGCGAGAAAAGCAATGACGGCGCCTAGCGCGGCACCAAAGACGAAGAAGAGACGTCGATAGCGCATGATACCGCGCTTGATAGGTTCCTCTATTGAGTCATGGCGCAGAAAGGGCACCTCGGAGAGGTCGAGCTCGTGCCATGGCGTGCCGGGTGCGGTGATGCTGTAACTCGGTCTGCCTTTGAGCGAGGGCCTCTTGCTTCGCTGAAGGATGATCTGCTGGGGTGGTGTCGATGATCCATCTCTGCTGTTAGAGGATGAGGATGAAGAGTGTGCTCCGTTCGAGGACCTATTGAGTTGATGTGCGGTAGTGCTTCCATTCTGGTTGTGGGTCCCATCGTCGTCATGGTTCTTGGTGCCGCCGCGCTTATGTTTGCGGTTGTTCATCTTGCTAGCCGCCAACGAGAAGCTCCTGCGTCTACAGAGGAGATGATATGATGGCCAGGATGGATGGACGAGGAAAGGATCGGATCGGAGCTGTTCAAGTGGAGGCGAAAGGCGGATTCATTTTTGGCTTTCAGCTGAGATGAAGATCGCGTCTGCCAAAGCGCGATGACCGGCGGCGACATTTTCGAAAGATATTCAAGGTGTTAGACTAGCACAATGCTGGCAGGGTTCAAGTCGGCCAGGGTCCAGCTGAAAAGACACAGACGAGCTGCGCTGTCGGCCATGCACCGCCTGAGATTTTTAGAGCTCGGAGCTCGCGAAGCAACGCGCCGATATCCTTCTTGGTGACTGAGCCATCACTGAATCAACCACCACCACTACCATCATCACTGCGGAGACGAGGAGAGGACCCCACCCATGCCGCAGACAACAGGATAGCGCATTTTTAGAACGGGCTCGCCTTCGTTCCGCCGCCTTTCAGGATAAACGTCCGCTGATCCCGTTCGGCTAGACATCGCTCGACACCATGCAGGTGGTCATCCCGGATCTCGACGACAAGCAGGTCTTTGCGCCGCCGCGACGCATCCAATCTCCTACTGCCTCGGTATCTGGCTCATCGAACCACGCCAGCGTCAGGCCATCTTTCGAAGACAATCCACCCTCCTCGAGTCGACAGTTGCAGAACATCACCACCAACTTGCCGGGTCCTTCCAACTGGGCAGACCAGCAATCGTCTCTGCATTCACCCTCCTCTTATACACGCAATCTCTATGCTCAGTCGTCATCGCAGTCGCCAATATACCCCAATGCACCTTCAGGTCCGTTTCGAGGTGCTGCACTCGCCTCGCATGGCAGGTCAGGAAGCGCTACCAGCGAGTCATCCGCCGGTGGATTTGGCGGTCTTGGATTCCGCATGCCCGCCTCCTCCTCCTCTTCTCTTCAAGGTCACCGTGAGCTCGAGGCATCCGTCAGCACCTCGTCAAACCTGAATCCTGCTTTCGGTGGAGCCATCGTGGCAAGTGCTTCCTCTTCCGGCTTGAGTTTCCCCACAAAGCGTCCTTCGTTCACTTCACTTCGCTCCCAGATGCGCGCTCACCACCTCGAGGCGGATGCTCCTCTTCCGTCTCCTTGGCCGACCACCCCAAATGGACAGCCGCGCCTGGATATTCCCGCAGCGGACTCGGATGCGGGCGACCTCACAGCCGGATATCGTTCCGGACTGTCCACTCCTCGTCCGCCACCGCCAACGTCGGCAACCAGCTCCCAATTCCAACCCCATCAGGATCTTCCTTCGCCCGGCTTCTATTCACCGCCAGAGCGATCCACTCCTCTCAGCTCAAGACGCGATCGCAGCGACAGTTACACCTCGTCCCCTTCTCGTCATACAGCCCACAGCACCTCCACGTCCGCATCTCGATCTTTCCGCTACCAACATGGTCCGACGCTTTCCTTTCATTCCGACTCGCAGTACTCTGCCGGCGGTGTCAGCAGCTCCGGCGGCAGCGCAGCCCATCCTCACTCGAGCTCCATCACCGACTTACCACCCGTACCTCCGCTGCCTGGCGCGGCTGACAGCGTCTATGCTGACATGCCCGTCACCCCTGGCGGCCATACCAACAATGCCGCCTTCCAGCTGCCACGCGCCATGGCCAGCACCACGTCCTTCGAGCATTCCGACCTTGGTGGCAGTCCATTGAGACTCAGCACGCGACAACTCCGTGATGATCCGGCTCAAGTCAGACCTTTGCGGGCTCTCGACGAGAACGATGATGGTTCAAGCGGAGATCACGCTCAATGGTCCAACACCCAGCGATCCCGCCGCAAGCCACCACCGTCCCTCAGCAGACGTGGCGAAAGTCCTGCTCCGAATCGTCCCAACGCACTTGCTATCAGCTTGGGCGCAGAGGGTCTCGGTCAGCTTCCGTCCGGCATTGGCGCTCCTGATCCACAGGCGCCCGTCGACTATGCGCTCAACATTCTCATGACCAGGTTCATCACCCTCTCAAACGCTAAAGTCAAACGTGCGCTCGAGTCGGCACAGGATAACGATCCACAACTGCTCAGTGCCCTCGGTCCGGAGGATGAGACTCTCTTTGAATCCGTCTGCGATTCTCTCGCTCACATCTCTCGCAAAGGCGCCGCCTCGGTCATCCGCAGTCTCTTCCGCTGGAAATCCATCACGCTGGAGGCCGACATCGATACTGATCTCGTCCGTCGCCATCTGGCCTCAGCTGCTCCGCCATCGACTGCTTCTTCTATGGTCGGAACCCGCGAGATCGCTGTCTATTTGAGCCGCAGAAAGGAACTCTTCGCCATCTTTCTCACCACCAAAGCACTTGTCGTCATAACCAAGGTCTTGGCTCGCGATTCTTTGGGGGAAGCACAAGCGGCCGACTTTGAACAACAGACCTTCACCATGCTCCTCACATGCACCGGCGGCAAGGACAAGGATCGCACGCTTCCGCGCTCCATCAGTCACATCCGTGACACCTGTTTTGAGAGCGTCTCGTACCTCATCGGCGAGATCTCGCGCGTGCGCTTCGTCTCCATCAGCGATCGCTTTGTGGAGATCCTCGAACAATCTACAAAAGCGCCGGCCGGCAAGACGGTCGAGGACTTGCTCGTCGCCGCCATCCAGAGTCTGCGTCATCTCAAGATCACCACCTATCCTATGGAGCTGTTCGAGGAAGGCGCCGACTTCATCGATGTTCTCGCTCGTCACTACGCGCATTGTCATGGCTTTCGCGTCAAGTCGAGCTTTGCAGAAGCGTTTGCGCATCTCATGTTGCCGGTCGCTCAAACTGCCTCCGCTGAAGTCAATCATCCGACGTGGACAAAGGCCATCGACACCATCTGGCCTCGCATGACCGCCATGACCACCAAGCCCCGCTACTGGAGCGTCGCCTATCCGCTTCACGTGACGCTGCTTGCAGTCTCCCCCGAAGAGAAGCTCGCCTCGAACTGGTTCGCTTGCGTCGAAGCAGGCGTGGCTAAGCTCAAGGATCGCGTGCATCGTGCTGTCGTCCTGAACGCGGCCGTGCGCTTGCTCTGGGCTTATGCATTCCGTTGTCACGAGAGTCACACAAACACACACAAGAAGCTCGAAGCCTTCTTTCGCATCTGGTTTCCATCCAATCGCCGTACCATCAACCCTCCCGACAGCTCCCCCGATCCTTTCATCATGATGCTCCACTATGCGCTGTATCGTCATTTCGACTTTGGACGAGAGCTCCTTCTCACCTTCCTCTGCCACTCGGTCCTCGGCGGCAACACGCTCTCACTGCAGTCAGATGTGTTGACCGGCCAGCGCATGACCATCGCCATCCGAGCTGTCCTCTTGACACTTGATTCACACGTCAAAAGCCAGTCGCCTCCCTTCCCGTCCAGTGCCGACTTTCACCGCTTCGATTTCGAGACGCTTCCCGAGGGATGCGGCGATCAGCTACCGGAAGGCTTCAAATATCCCAAGACCGAGATTGGCGAGGCGCAGAATCAATTCAACGACCTCATCTGCAAGATCGCGCTGCTTTGCGACCACCAGATCAGCGACATGACCATCTTTGACGCCCGCACTCATCTCTTTGCCCGCAATTCGCCCAACTCGGCTGCCACCACCGCGGAGCGAGCTCTTCTCGAGCGCGATGGCTACACCATGCGCCTGCACCACGCTGCCATGATCACAGCCGCCTATCCACGAGAGAATCAGTCGTCCAGCGACCTGCTTCGCGCCTGCTTCGAATCATGGCCGAGATGCCTCAGCACCAACATCTCGTTCTCGAGCGCTCTTGCCGTTCTCTTCCGTGCTCACTTCAGTGCCGATCCGGATCTCAGCCGAGCTTCAGCGCGCGCTTTGAGACGAATCGCAAGCCAGCGACCAGGAGGCTCCTCGGCGGTCGTCTCTGGCTACATGCGATGGGTCTTTCGTATGGACACCGCCTTTTGGGAGATCCACCCGAAACAAGTGCTCATCATGCCCAAGATCGAGGAGGCTGTTCGTCTCTGGATCGACTTTTTGCAAATTTGGCTGACGGAGCTACGTATCCAGAACAACCAGGCAGATCAGGGCCAATCCGGCGCACAGAAAGGCTTCGAGATGGAGCGGACCAGTGCTTGGGCTTTGATGGACGAAGTAGAAGCCTACGCGCTCTTCTTGCTGTGTTCAGCATCGCGGTCACTGCGCTCGCTAGCCATTGAGGTGTTGCGGCTGATTGCCGTCCTGGATGATGCTTTCCTGTCCCCGAGCCGTCGAGCTGCAGCCGAGCAGGCGCGAGAACAGGGCCAGGACGAAGAGCCTTCACGCATCGTGCACCTGCTCGACATGCCTTGTCAGGACTTCCTCGACGCCAACGATCCTCATCTCAGCTGGCATCAGATCAATCATCTGGCCCGCTACAAGTCTCCGGACCGCTCAACATCGCTCAAGTCCATCGCAGAGAGCGAACGAGAGGTCGAGCAATCGCTGTGGTTCCGTGCGCTTCCACTCTTCTTGCGCATGAGCCTGGAACGTTTCCCGACCACGGTGGCCGTCTTCAGATCCTACATCACCAATCGAGTGCTCGAAATGGACCACGTTGCTGTCTACGCAGCTGACATTTCGAATCGCGCCCCAGCCAATACGATGTCCAGCGCCACGCTGAGCAAGACGCAAGCGGCAGCGTCGGCAGCTGCTGCATCGCTTCACAGCTCCAGCTCAATGGCGTCTTTGCGCGACGCTGCAGCCGGCGGCAAGGCAGGCCAGGCCGAAACTCTGCTCATGGCCCAGCACTGGCGCTTCTATGTCTTGGCTTTGTGCACCACCACCACGACCACAGAGGGATCTCGCGGAGGGGTCGTCGGCAATCACCACAGAAAGTCCAGCGAGCCCGAAACAGGTGAGCGCATGATCTCGGCGCGTGATCTCTTCCAGAAGCTTGTGCCGTTCTTGGCGTCGGACAACGAAGTCTTTCAGGAGGCCGTCGTCTTTGCACTCGGCAACATCAACGAGAGCCACTATCTCGCCTTGCTTGAGACCATGCAAGCGTTGAGCGGTACTCTCAACGACGATTTCAAGGTGCGAGCCGTGGCCCGAAGCGGTCTCAAGAGGAATCGGCGCCTGGACAGGCTCCGCACAGCCTTGGCGCATGTCCTCCAGCTCACGGCTCCTCATATGGAAGCGCGTGACTATCTCGAGAACGCAAAGGTCATCGGCATCATCCACAACTGGGTCAAGGACACGTTCCACTTCCTCACTGACCGAGAAATCCGTCCAGATTGGGAGTTCCACAGCCTCAGACGCTACTTTTGCGGCGTGACCCAGCACCTCTTCGACGGACTTGCCAAGAGAGGCTCGGCGGACTCGCACTTCCCCTTCGAGGTTCGTCTGCGCATGTTCCGAGTCTTCCGCGACTGGCACTCGTACAGCACCGTCAGCGAGGACGGGCGAAACAAGCTGGCCAATCTTCTCAGCACGGCAGCAGATCAGCAGAGAGATGATCGCGCCAAAGAGCGTGCAGTCAAGACGCTCAACTACGAGACCCAGGCGTTGTCGTACCAAGCTGGCTGTGCTATGGCATCTCTCTGCCAGGGCGCCATCTCTATGGTCGGAGGACCGGCGCCTGCACCGATGGCAGGATCTTCGCTTGATCCAAGCTCGTTGCTTCACTGGCTCAGCAGCCTGTTCCAAACGAGCGACGAAAAGAATCACGATCTGGCACGCAAGGCGCTGAGATCTCTGCTCGTCTACAACGATCAGAATGCGATCCTCATCGACAGCACGGTGGACCGCTGCATCGCGGAACACGATCGAGCTCTCGGCAAGAAGAGTATCTTTGTGACCACGGCCGAGGTCGTGATTGAAAAGGAGGATCTCTCGATGCCTCTGCACGCCATCTTCTGCCTGGGTCTGGTCAAACTAGGTCATCCAGACTCTAGCATTCGCCGCAAAGCGCTCTCCGTGCTGGACCACTGCAGTCGACGCTTTGACGAGACGTGCGCGTTGGACGAGTACGAGGTGGGCGTTTCGAGCCCATTGCCCGCCATCTACTTGCGTGCACAGCGCGATGTCAATGCCCATCTCTCCGTGCATTTCGATGGCCTCAGAACAGCCATGCTCAGCGAGTTCACTCGACGCCTCCCGTTGATCGAAGCCTCGCGACGAGCCACCATCTTGGGCTTGCTGCCCGAATGGCTGAGCGGTCTTGTCTTGCACACCGCAGACGCCAGCATCGAGAGCTATGCTGCGGCGCCGCCCGAAGTCGTGCTGTTCCGGACTTTCCTCAATCTCTCGAATCTGTTCTGCCTCACGGTACGGTATGGCGACGAGCACAACTTCGAGATCCAGGAGATCTGGAGCAGTCTTGTCTCCGATCCGGAAGATACCCAGAGTGCCGATGCGGTGGTCAAGTTCCTCATCGATCAGGGACTCCACTTCCGCAACGAGCAAGTTGTCCATCACTCGAAGCGGATTGTCTCTTGCATCTCGCACACGCAAGCGGGTCCGCATATCTTCGAGCAGCTATTCGCCATGATCGAGCCAAGCCGCATGATTCAAGTGCCTCGCGTTGCCTCGCCTCCGCTTCCAGATCCGGATCATCGCCATCTCTACCGCGCTGATCTCGCAAAGCTTTTGCCTGAACCAGAGGCATCGCTGGCCTTTTCGGAGGGCCAGCTGGCGTTGTTCTACGTGGGTGAAATGACGTACGAGAGGCGGGAACAGCTCGACACGAGTCTGGCGACATTGCTGCACGCCATTTTCATGCACATCGACAGTCGATCTGCTTTTGTGCGGACGCAGATGGTGGAGTCGTTCGAGCGGCTGATGCGCTGCATCATCTCGGTTGGCGCGAATGCAGCTCACAACGCCAGCGATTCAGGATCCACATCCTACCATGTTGATCTCGAGCGAACAATGGCGGCGAAAGCGCAAGTGGAGCGACTGTTCGCCCGACGCACCTTCGCCAGCTGGGCAGCTGAGACGTCGCGTGAGGAGTACGACAGCCAGTCCAAGATGCCAAAGAACCTGCTCACTACTGCAAACGAGACCCTGTCTTTGATCGAGCCTTTCTTTGACGCCTTCCGCCAGGAGTGGGGATCCGTGGCCCTGACGTGGGCTGCTTCGAACCCAATTCGGCACATGGCATGCAGATCGTTCCAAGTCTTCCGTGCCTTGCAGCCGTCAGTGACGCCAAGCATGATGGTCACGATCCTCGGCAGGTTGGCCGACACTGTCTCGGACCATAAGCCTGAAGTGCAACGCTTCACTCTGGAGGTGCTGTACGCACTCAATTTGGTCGTCAAGCACTGCGAAAGCTTCAACCGCGAATTCCTGGCGCAGACCTGGTGGGCGACGCTCGCATGCCTGTCGACCGTCAACGAGGCCGAATTCGCAGAGTCGGCTTCAATTCTCGAAAGCCTGGTTGACAGATTGGACATTGGCTCGCCCGATGTGATCGCCTTCCTGGTGCAGAGGTGTCCAGAAGGATGGGAAGGCGATGTCGGTGTGCTACGCATCCTTGTCTCTCGCGGTCTTCGATCGTCGGAGACCTCGACGCCGACCATCCGTCTGATGGTAAAACTCGCCAAGTGCCGCGATCCTGCTCTCATCGACTTTGACGACAAGTGTCGTCTCGGTTATCTGTTCGTCGCAGCGCTGCCTTGGTTCTTGCAGGTGACAGAGGAAAGCCTCAAGGCGGCGGGGGGCTCCGTGACCAGCAAAAACGATCCTCGTAATGCGACTGTGGCTTTAGGCGCCGCCAAGAAGGCAGCAGCGGACGGCGGAGGAGCCGACAGGAGCATTCAAAGCGAGATTGCCGCTCCAGTCATCTCAGCTGTCGAGACACAGATGGTGTTGGAGATGGCCGCGGACCTGGCCTCCATCGCGTCGCATTTGGAGATGCGCGACCTGGAACGTGTTGCCACTTCGATCGCTCGATCACGCTTCCGAACCAAGGACGATCTGGTTCGACAAGCTGTCAACTGCATCCGATCGCATTATTTGCCGGAGCATGGCCCGGAATTGGCCGTGTTGCTGCTGGGTGTGGTTCTAAATCAACGCGAATGGATGCGTAGGCAGGCGATGCAGGTGCTCAAGATCTTCTTCCAGGTGCTCGACACACGCAACCATGCCGCTTTCAGCAACCTCGGATCGGAGCTGCTCATGCCGCTGCTGCGCCAGCTGTCGACGCCTCTCTCTGCTCAGGCGCTGGAGGTGCTGGACGAGCCCATCGTCGTCCATGGTGGTCCTGCTGCCAACCAGATTTTGCGCATGAGTCTGCAGTGGGGCAATCTGCCGATGCACGGGCAGACGCGCGACTTTGTGCATGATGCATCCATCTTTGGCCCACCGCAAGAAAGTGGTTGGGCTGTGGCCGACCCGCAGGACATGGCGACGCGGACAAGGATCAATCTGCAGGCTCTGGTCAAGATGTGCGAGCATACCCTCGACATCATCCCCACTGGTAACAATGTCAACTTTGTGGTGGATGACGCGTACGACGGGGCCGCAGAGGGAGACGGTGCTGGCTTTGCTCTCGATGAAGCACCTGGTGTTGGCGGCACGAGGAGCGAAGTGGCGCCGGCTTCCAGCTTGGGGGACATCGTCAATCAGCTTCACGACCTGTCCTCCTTCTTCGGCGACGATCCCATGTCCAAGAGTCGCCAAGCGTCGGTCATGTGGCGCGAGTCACGACTGGACCGATCCGGTTCGATGCGCCAAGCTTCTGGCCTGGGCCGCGCTTCGTCGATTCGATCGAACGGTCTCAGCGCTGGAGGTAGCATTGGCCGCAACGGATCGCTCCGTGCAGGTCTCTTGCACAGCCGTCAAGCATCACCCAACCCCACAGTGATACCCGATTACTCGCGTGGAGTCTATCCTGAGAATATAGGAAACGGCGTACCACCCAGACCCGCCATGATCGGCGCACGCGACGACGTCAGGTACGGCGGAATGGTCCGAAGCGCCTCCGGCGACCTGAGCATGGGCCGGTCAGCTAGCACCGTCTCAAGTCGCAGCGAAGACAACCGGTCTCGTGCACAGATCGCAAAGATCCTAGCCCGGTCAACGGCGCGCGACAGCACAACGATGTCACGCAGCAACAGCGGTGCCCTCCGCTCAGCCTCCATCCGCGAGGAGAGCGAGGGCAGAGCGAGCATCGAACGCGACAACGACCAGCTTTCCGAAGCGAGCGGCAATAGCGGGTCTTTTTACAGAAAGCCGTTGATGTTAGGACACCAGCAGAGTCCCCAGTACCTCCAGCAGAAGCAGCAGCAGAGTGGAAGCTCGATGTCGGCCATGGGCACGAGAAGGAACGGAGGAAAGGTGGGGATAGGGGGAAGGCCGGCGGGCTCGGTGGGGGTCAGACAGGGTGACGAGTAGAGGTAGACCCCAATCAGTGAAAAACAGCAAGAACAGACTCTGGAGAGGCAAAGGGGGCGATTATGGACTCGAAGCACAGTCGCAGGATCTTTCAATGCAGTTGATATCACTGACAACAAGAACCAATTGCTTGGACAGCTTGAGTCTTTCTTGTGCGCCCTTTCGTGTATGCTTCGGTCGAGACTTCTTTGCGCAGCTGAGGAGGTAGGAATCGGAACAGCTACTCTTCGCCTTGTCTTACCGCGAAGTGAGGTGGTCGAGGGGCCACGAAACACATGAGGAGGCCATTGGCTGTACATGTCGCTCCGCATCACAGCTCGGCCTTGTTCCTCGACGCCTCCTTGGCGCGCCACTCGCGCAACGCCTTCTCCACCAACCCCAAATCCGTCCCCTGATGCCCCACCTCTACGAAGTGCACGCCCAGCTTGTTGCCTACCTCGGCATTGCGATACTCGTCGTCGAAAAAGATCATGTCCTCGTACTCCACACCCGAGTCGTCGTGTAGCTTGCGGAAGTGCGTGATCTTGGAACCGGGGTAGATCTTTTGGTAGTCGAACAGATCTATCGCCTTTACCAGTCTTTTTCCCGCCTTTCCCTGTTCCTCAGCGACAAGGTCGGAGTCGTCTATGAGGTACAAGCCGTTCAACGCCTGCCTTGCGACACTCGGTGCGCTCGTCCTACTAGCCGCTGCTATCGGTATCCCCCTCCGCTTGAGCCAGAATAAGATGCTTGGAACGTGCGGGAAAAACGATAGCGGCTGCCCATTGCGGTCGTAGACTTTGTTAATGTCGTCCCCGCGCCGCCGGAGGGGCGAGTCGACGTGAGTGTCCACCCAGAGAGGCCACAAAGTGTAGTCCAGGTCGAACACTACGAGTCCAGGTAGCGGGCCGGTGTTGAGAGCTTCGAGAGAGGAGACGATCTTGCGGGTTACCTCGCTGTGCGTGTGGGAGGCGGGGACGGTGGTAGAGGTTGAGGGGGAGAGGTCGCGTGCTCTGCGGCCTATCTTTCGCACCATCGCGGGGAACCTTGAGGCTCGAAAGATGTCTATGAGGGTTTCTACGGGGACAGGGACTGACGATGGGGGATGGTGGCCAACAGATCGGAGGGTGCGGGCGGTCGAGGTGGTGGCAAGACGAGAAGGAAAATTGGCCGAGCTTTTGATCAACAGCGGCGATATTCTCGGCATGTGGAGGCGCGGCGGCCAAAACCCTGGCGCTGTGAAAGGCGAAAGCTTCTTGAAGATGGTGAGCAGCTGGACCGGCGCTTTCTTGGACTCGCTGGATACGGCACTGCCCATCTCATGTTTCTCAGACGAAGCACAGCCAGGGAGTCAAGATCACGTCCAGTGTGATCATTGGATACGAGCGTGCACGGTGCTGCGACGCGTCTACCTACTCTTCCTCCTCATCCGAACTCTCTTCGACCTGAGTCGAATCCCTCGTGTCAAGCCCAGCCCTCCTGGTCTCCCTCACCCTCGTGTTGCACCTCAAACACTTCCAACCCCTTCCGCCCTGCTCGTCCTCCTCGTCCAGCTCGTCCTCCATCTCCTCGTCGAGCAGCTGCTTTGCGATGCATACATAACAGTACCGATGCTGGCAAGGTATCGTCTCGTAGGGCGTCGTAACAATCGCATCTGCATACGCGATGCCATCCGGTGAGACGCCGAGCACCGCGTTCCTCGCCGGGTCGGAAGCATTTGCTCCCGTATGCGCATTGAGCGGTTGCGAGGCGGACGACGGTCGGTTGGGCGCCAGAAGCCCCGAGCTGGGATCGAGCGGGTCCGACGTCGGGATGCCCATACTCAGCCCACCGGTGCCGATCTTGGTCGGATCGCGCCGTAAGCCAGTTTGCGTCTCGATGCGCTGGTAGCATATCGCGCACACCTCCTCCGGCAGATGGTGGTATGGTCCCATGTCCGAATCGCTCGTTGCTGCTTTGTCGCCCTTCTTACCAGGTCTAGACCCGACGATGTGCTTGACGACGGGCATCGAAACGTCCTCCCTGCTAAACCGCGTTCTTCCGGCAACATCCTGTTTCATCCCCAACCGCCTACTGATCGCCAGCGGCAGAAACCTCCATACAACGGCGAGAAGCTTCGGATGGGTAGGAAGCTTCATCAACCGCCTAAACAATCGCTTCGGCCTTACCAGCGGCAGGAGGAAGAGCAAAAACTCGGTAAACGCATGCCACACCAACTGTCGGTTCAAAAACTCAAACGACACGTTGCGGTTCATCGTCCTCTGCGCATACGTCAAGCGCATACCCAACATCCGATCTGCAACACTCCTAAACTTGCCATCCGCGAGGAAAACGGCAAAGTTGGCGAGCACCACCGCCGACCATACCCGCTGCGATGCATCGGTGAGCTTCCAGAGCAACCTGCGTGGGTCGCGGCTGGGCATGTCGGAGTAGCTGAGCGACGTCATATGGTCTTGCCACTTGGACGCTGCGTAGGGTGCGACGATGGTGAGCAGCGGATAGAGCGAAAGTTGGAGACGCGAGAGGGGCTGATCGCGTGCGGTGGACTGAAGGGCTCCGCGGTGCGCCCATTCGTTGCGATATTTGAGGTTCTGCAGCATCGACCCGTACGAAGCACCGCGGTCGACGATGGAAAACTTGAACAACGCCAGTTGCAACACCAGTAGAAGTTCGGGCTCGAGATCGGAAGGGAGCGTGGAGCGGATGGAACCGAGGGCTTTTTTGACAGGGTCGAGGAGAAGTTCGGCGAGTTCGCGATCGAGCAGTTCGGCATCGAGCTGGTTGACACGCTGGATCTTGAGGATGGGCGTGGGGAAGCGGTGGAGGGAGGAGCGTATCGATGCGATGGATGTAGTCGCCGCTTGAGAAGCTGCATGGTAGAATGGAGGAGGATGAGGAACTTGAGCGTCGGTCGCGGCTGGGTCAGATGCGAGCTGTTCGGGTGATGGCATGCCCTGGTGGTGTTGCGCGGGTTGTGTTGCGAGTTGGGAGGAGGGTCCTGCAACGGGCCCTCCAGAGCCAGATGAAGAGTCTCGCACCATGACCGCAGCCGCGCTGGGGGTTGTGCTTCTTGGTTGATGAAAGCGATGGTGGATGTGAAGATCTTGAAAGTCTCCCCCACATGCACGACCTGAAAGGTGGAGTCGTCAAGGTTGAAAGCCGATAGCCGGAGCTCACGGTTTTTCTCGCCCGTGATCCGATTTTTCCAGGACTGTGAGCACGCTGTTTCTAACACCATCCGTGATTTTCGATGCGCTTGTGCCTTGCTTTTGGCTCGGCATTTTTTGTGCACAGCTGCTTCGCTGTCAACACAGCTCGCTGCGACGGCAATCACATCCGAAACGCTGTAAGCGCGGGTTGTCGATTCCGATCAGGGCCCCCTTTTCCTGCCAGAAACCTCTTCATTCTCAGCGCTTCTGTGTGAAACGGGTCCACCAGTTACCAAGCCACTCGAGTCCACGAGTCAAGCATCGATCATGTCGTTGCTCTTTGGTCATGGAACTCCGCGTGCCGAGCGCGATGTGAATCCGAATTGCATGGTTTGCAGATCATTTCGAAAAAGAAGCCGAGCGCGTCTCTCTCCTGAGACCAACACCTTTTTCTTTTGCAGATGTGCGCCTCTTTTGCTTGGCTGCAGCTTTGCGCGGACCGCAGCCTCTGTCTCAGAGTAGTCGTCTCGGCCTTTTCTTTGTGTTTGCGTTTGCTTGACGAGCACTGCAGGAATGTCGGCAGTGCAGACGACGATCGACAGCAGGCGCGTGCAGCTGCTGAGTTTCCTTCACGGCACCGCTGGCCAGCCGTTCCTCTTGCTCGTCACAGTGTGCAAGCCTGGAGTGACGACGCCCACACTTTTCAAGAAGCCATTTGGCCAGATGAACGAGGCGGACTGAGCTTGAGAGACCACGGATCGATGCTTTGACTGCTCCCTCCCTCCTCGCCACCATCGTCCATAACGTCTCACTCGCTTTGTCTACAAGATCCACAGTCTCTACTCTGCAAACATCCTCAAGATGGTCTTCTCCAAGGTCTCGCTTCTCACCACCGCCATGCTGGCCATGGGCTCGGCCGTCTCTGCTCAGAGCAGCAGCAGCGCTTCGTACGATCAGGTGGCTCAGATCCAGCTCACTTTCCCTGCTGCTGATCTTACCCCCGTCCCCGTGCCCGCTTCGTGGCTCGACATCCAGGGCGTTCTCAACGTGACCTTCGGCGACGTAGCGGTCTCCAACCTCGGCGACCAGCTCACCGTCGCCCAGGTTCAGACTGCCCCCACCTTCCGAATCAGCGCCCAGACTGCCGCTGCCGCCAACGCTTCCACCTTTGGCAACAACAAGCGCTTCACCGTCGCCTTCCTCGATGCCGGTGTTGCTGGCAAGAACACCTCCACCGAGGTCTTCTGCCACTACCTCGGCAACAACTTTACCTGGGACGCCAGCAACGGTCGACTCAGGAACCAGACCGCCGCTCGTGTCGCTTACGGCGCTCCTCTTCCCGCTACCAACGACGGTCCTCACCGATACATGCAGCTCGTCTTCCAGCAGTTTGACAACTTCACGGCCCCCTCCACCCCCGCTGCCAACGCTCCTATCCAGAGGCTCGAGCTGCAGGACTACTACAACAACGCCAACGGCGGTCTCGGCAAGATTGTTGCTGCCAACTACATCCAGATCGAGGTTGGTGAGGGCACTGCTCCCAGCTCCACTGCTCCCGTTTCGCAGGCTAGCGTTACCGCCCTTGCTGCCAGCAAGAGCAGTGCCGGTGCCACGGGCTCCTCGTCGGCGCCCGCTTCCACTGGCTCGTCCGGCGGCTCGTCGGGCTCCAACGCTGCTTCGTCCATGCTCGGCTCCGTTTCGATGAGCGGTGTCGTTGCTGTCGGCTCGGCTGTCCTGATTGGTGCTGCCATGCTCTAAGTGGGTTCGCCTCCTGAAGTAATTAAAGCATGGGATCCGACCTCGTTGTTGGACTGAGCTCTGCACCAACTCAAGCCGCACGCTGGTCAGGTCCGTCTGGTCGCTGCTGTACACATCTTATTCGCATTCAATCATTTGCATGTGATGCAAGAAGACCACGCGATGGCTGTGCGAGAGTGTGCAGTGATTGCTCGAGAAAGTGAAGAGCTGAGCTTCGTTCGAAAATTTTCGAAATGTTAGACCTCACGCAGAAGAAGGCTGGGATGCGACCAAAAATCGAGGATTGAGAAGAACTCAGACAGACACGCTTGCAAGCCTACGCAGAGCCACGTCGACGTCCAGATCTTCCCGCTCGAGCGCAAAGTGACACCCAACAAGCTCGCCCTTTCTTCCATTCTTCCCAACCTCATCCTTTTTCATCTCCCTGATCTTATCCCTTAGCGGATCTGTTCTTCCAAGATGAAGCTCCCTCGCCTCATCCTCATCTCCGTCCTCCTCCTTCTCGCCATCTTCACCCTCACCACCACCGCCGCCACCCACTGGGACAAAGACGATCACGAGATCTTCGAGCTCCAATCCGCCCTCGAGTCATCCGAAGGCAAATCCGCCACCTTCTACTCCATCCTCAACATCAAACCCACCTCGAACCTTGCCGAGATCAAACGTGCCTATCGCAAGCGATCGCTCGAATGGCATCCTGATAAGAATTCCGGTGTTAAAGGAGCACAACAACGCTTTGAACGTCTGGGGTTGGTATATAAGATTCTGCGGGATGAGAGGAAGGATCGATACGATCACTTTCTCAAGGCTGGCTTTCCGAAGTGGAGGAAAGATGGATACTTTTACGAGAGGTACAGGCCGGGGTTGGGGAGTGTACTGGTAGGAGTGGTGGTTTTGAGCATGCTGGTGGAGGTAGGGGTGAGTAGGTTGACGAGTGGTCAGGAAAGACGTAAGATCGAGCGGTTGAAGATGAGCGCGAGACTGGTTGCGTGGGGGCCAAGGTACCAGGCCATCCTTGCCTCCCTCCTCCACCCCGCCGTACCTGGAATGACCCCAAGCAAGGTCGCATCGGTTGAGAAAAAGATAAGGGTACCGATAACGGGGTTCCCCAACCTCCCACCCTTCCCAACCTCCCCCAACGCCGACTGGGACGTACAGGAATCCCTAGCCCGAACAACCCTCTCCTCAACAACCTCCGCGGACGGAGCACCGATCGTCGACTGTCTGGTACACGGCGAGGATGTGCTCCTTCACGACAAGTTTACCGGCGAATGGGTGAACTTGGACGAGAACGATGCACAGCCAAGCGGTATGCTCCAGACCTGGCCGGTGAGGTTGGTTCAGGCACTGGCGAATAGGGTCACGGGCGCGCACGAGGATGTGTTGGGCGAGGTGGACGAGCAGGAAGAGGAGCGGGAGGAGAAGCAGAAGCCGAAGAAGGGGGGTAAGAAGAAGAACAAGTAGACAACCGCACACAACAACTCGAAGATGATTTGAAGCCATGTGGTTGCGTGAGGTTGCTAGAAGTACACGTGAGGTCGGGAAAATGTGGTTGAGATCAAGCCTGGTCAGTCTCGTCTTCGTCAGAGTCGCCCAGGTCGATAGCGGGCATATCCTCGTCATCCTCCTCCTCCTGCGTGCCTCCCAAGAAGAGCTTTTCCTCCGCCACCATCTGCCCCACCTCACTCGACGGTGCCGCCTCGTCCACAATTGCTTGCACCGCCTCGACCACCTCCGGCGTCTCCACCACCTCCGTCACCTTCTCCACGGCATCATCCGTGATCACCGCCCCACCCGCCGTCCTACCAGGGGTGAGGAACATCCCAGCGTCGATACTGGGCGAACCGGTGCGCGACATCGCCTGCGGGTTCGCCGGGCTGCCGATCCTCGACGGACTCGGTCGATGCGCCGGCTTGACCGGGTCGGGGGAGAGGACTCGCTGTTGCGTAGCCGATCGTCGCGGGCTGCTGGGGAGTCCTAGACCCAAACTGCTGGGTGCGGTAGTGGGTGGAAGGGGGGTATCGGCGGTGGTACCGGTCGCGTGGAACAGTTCGGCGGATTCGGCGGTGATCGCGTCGATGTCCATTCGCGCTTCTTCCTCAACGTCTTCATCGACAGCCGTTGGTCGAGCAGAGCCAAGCACAGCAGAGGTGATACTAACGAGCGTCTCACCAAGCGTCTCGCTGGTGGGGATGGCATGGCCGACATCCGAGGCGCCGGAGAGTTTGGAGCCTTCAGGAGCGGCTTCCAGATCGTCCCCTGCACGAGGGCCAAACCCAACACCCTGAGCGATGGGCACGAATTTGCCCTTGCGACTAGCGTGCACATCCACCAACGCTCGCTCGGCAGCCCTCCTCACCTTCACACCACCCCCGTCCGGCGCATGTGCGATCCGCTCCAACACAGGTATCGCTCTCGGCAGCACCGACGCGAGCGTACCCGAGGAGCTATCCAGACACATCTCGCCCAGCGCCTCCACCGCCGACTCCAGCAGGCGGACGCTTGTCGGTGCCCCCGAGCCCGCACTCTTGCTGCGTAAGATGGCGGAATGGGCGTAGAGCGAGTCGGAGAGCACCTCAACGAGCGCCAGCACGGACTGCATTGCGAGATGCATCTGGTCGTAGTGCACCGCGCTGAGGTTGGTGGTGAGAAGCGGGTAGACGGCGATGAGGATCTCGAGAGCCGCTTGGGTGCATGCGAGCTCTTCGACGCTGAGCGTGTGCAGCTGATCTTTGGAGGATGTGGGGGCGGCGAACATGGAATCCGATTCGTAGAGACGTGCCTTCTTTGTCTTGCGCGCTTCTCCGGTGCTTGGGATGGGGATGGCGGGTGGGAGAACAGCTCGTGCAACTTGGGTGACGGACAGCCGTGCGAGGCGTAGCGCTGTCCGTCCGGCGGGATCGAGAGGGAGGGCAACGCCGCGGCGGCCGACTAGGATGGCGAGAGTGCGGATGGAGGACAGTTTGAGCCTCGCACCCGAGCTTGTGCCAGCCTCCGCGATGCGACACACGTCTCCGAGCACTCTCGACGCTTCCAGTGAGACGGCCGCTGGCGCAGTGATGGCGAGCTGTGCGATAAGCGCAAGCGCCCTCGTGTGCAGGGTGGGGAGGGAAGCAGCCTGCAACGAGCACACCTTGGCCTCTGCAGTCGGCCTGAACCTGCTGCTGAGGTCGATCCTGAGGACGTCCAATGCCAGCGTGATCAGCCTGCCAACAGGCACCGGTACAGGGCGGGAAGTGGCAGCTCGCAAGTGGATGTTGATGAGACCAGAACGTCCACGACTGCCGAGGAGAAGCGCGAGCCGTGTATGCGCCAGCTTGGTTGCTGCTAGCGGGTCCTTCGGGTATGGAGCGAGGTGCTTGTGTGCCGGAGCATCACGTTTGTCTTCCGATGGGGGAGGGGCGGTGGTGAGCTCGTAGCTGGAGGATGCGTGGGACCACGCTTCCGAGGCAAGTGAAAGCTGGTTTTGCAGGGTGGCCGCCCAGAGCTGAGACTGGGTGGTGCGCGCCGAGCCACCGGATGCCTCGCTGCCCTTGGAAGCGAGAGCGCCAGTGAGGTGAAGTGACGAGAGCACGGCAGCAGCAGCATTGAAGATTGGCTGCGGGATGAGTGCTGCGTCGTCGCGATAGAGCAGAGATGTGATGGCTTCGTGAATGCGCGATGATACCGGTCGGAACTGCGCGGAATGAGCGTGGAGGAGGCGATCGATGAAAACCAAGACAGTGTGCAGATGGCTGCCGAAAGCTGTGATGCCATCGTCCTGTCGCTTCGAGAGAATGCTCTGGAGCAGCTGCGACACACCGAAGATGACCTTGGGAAGATTCGGGTGCACTACCTGGCGGTAAAACTCTTGTCTGGCTGCGATGTTTTCGGGGAAGAGGTGCGTGACGGCAAACTGGAGCGCGGCGGCCAGAAGACGGTCGGACTGCTCGCGCTGCAGCAAGAGCTTGTCTGGAGCCGAGATCAGATTGACAATCTGTGTGGCCCAAGTGGCTGCGTTTGAGACGAGGTGATCGTTCCATACCGCCGGGTCCTGCTGGATCCAGGCATGGGCGAGGCGATATCCGAGCGCGTTCTGAGCCGAGATGAGCGAGTTGATGCGGACGGTGAGCTTGTGTCGTGTTTCGTCGTGCGGAACTTGAGCGAGGAGGTCGGACTGACTGATGATTGTCAGCACCTCATCTGCCTGCTGCGGGTTTGAGGTCGACGAAGAGACGAGGTTGAGGAGCAAGTCGAGTCGGGGTGCGCAACGAGCTGGTCCTGGGAGCTCGAAGGCAGCCGAGCCGCTCGTGCTGCCGAAGAGTGGGCCTGTCGACAAGGACGACATTCTCCTATCACGCGCTGCAGGATCGAGAGGAGCTACGCGGTGACAAGCAGGGAGCGATGTGTCAGGAGCGGAAGGAGAAGTCGAGGAGGAGGAAGAAAGCTTTCTTCTTCAAAATATTCCACAAACGCATCGAAATCCATTTCCGAGTTCCATAAATCGAATTTCTGCGGTCGTTGTTAGAGCTCACACCGCTCAGCTGGCCGCACGGACACACGCTTCCCTGCATTGCTGTCTTGACCCTCACCCGTCATCTCTTGCTTTCTACACATCATACCGCCCGACCTCGACCTCTCTGCATTCTTAAAGTCTGTAGAAGCGCCGTCGATAGCAGCCATCGCCGATCAAGCGCCGAGCTCGAAGGCCAGCTGGTTCGAGCCAAGACAGGTCGAGCTGTAAAGTAACAGCATGTCCACCTCGACGCTGTCAGACTCTTAAGTGCCATATCTTGGCCGGAGGCATTCTCAACCCACAGGCACAGCAGAAGGTAGGAGCTGGCTGCTCGCTCAGATCGACGTTCGCGATGTCACAGTACAGTACCGCACCGCTGCAGCCGCAGTCACGGCCGACCAGGTCGAGACCACAAGCAGCATCGCCAGTGTCGGCCCCACCACTCAATCGTGCTGCTTCGTCCTCAGCGCGACCCTACAACGATGCCGTTGTCGCTGAGCTCTGTACCCTGGACACCTTCCAGAACGAATTCAACACCAACGACTTCATAGCCCAGCTCACATCTAAGCTGGTCCAAAGGTCAAAGGCTGACCCCGGTCCTTTCAACCCGAGGCCTTTCATCCGAACGTTCGAATCAGCTTTGGACCAACTCGTTCAGATCCAGGCGCAGGTCAACGCTCAAACCCAGCAGCTCTCCTCCTCGGTGCATGTCGCAGAATCAGCCTACACAAAGAAGCTGGACGAGCTCTCCAAGAACTTCGTTTCCGTGGGCAACTCGTTCACCAGTTTGGAGGATCGCATATCGGAAGTAGGAAGGACCGCGATACGCATCGGTGAGCAGCTCGAGCTCATCGACAGGCAGCGCAACCGTGCAAGCGAAGCACATGATCTCATCGAGTTCTACTACATGTTCGCTCGCGGCGACACGTCCAAGCTGGAACGCCTGCGCAAGGAGGGTGGGCGAGAAGGGAGGATGAAGACCGCCGTCATCGCTCGTCGACTGGCTGCTATCAGCCGCGAGGTCGATGTCGCCGGAAGCGATCAGACTCGCGACTCGATCGATCGCTACTGCGAAAGGTTTGAACGCGACATGCTCAAACTCTTCGACAAGTTCTACCGCCGATCGGATCCCAAGATGATGTCTCACATCGCAAAGGTGCTGCAAGCCTTCAACGGCGGTACCAGCTGTGTACAAATCTACGTCAATCAGCACGACTTTTTCATCTCCAAAGATCGAGTAGGCGAAGCCAACAGCATCGAGCTCAGCCAAATCTGGACTTATATGGCGGACCCAGACCATCCACCACCGCAGTCGGAGCCTGCTTTGACAGCTCTGTTCGACGAGATCCGACAGACCGTCGAGATCGAAGCGCAGATCATCTCTGCTGTCTTTCCAAGCCCGCTCATCGTCATGCAGACGTTCTTGCAACGCGTGTTTGCGCAGTCTGTGCAGGGCTTCGTCGAGGTTGTCATGGACAAAGCCATGCAGGTTCACGCTCCTAGCTTTGTCGGCGCAGGCGGCACGATCGACACCAAGACGGCAGCGCTCGAGCCAAATCCCGCATCCAGGTCAACCTCGACCACCTCGCACCTTGCTTTCCTCCGAGCCCTACACATGGCACGGTCCAGCGCTTTGAGTCTGGTGAATGACTTGAAGATGTACGACTATCGAGGTGCCGGCATCATCGGTCCTTCCCACTCAGCAAGCGGAAGCGGGTCCAACGCTGTCAGCAACGGCGACAGTGCAGTCTCCGACTCTTTGACGCTTCTTGGCAATGATGCTGCTGCTGCTGCGGCTCATTTGGCAGGGACCTCGGCAAGCCCTTTGGCTACCATGTTGGATCAGTCGCTGGATGAACTCTTCGTACCGTACATGGAAGGCATCCGCTATATCGACCGAGAGTCGCGCAGCTTAGCAGACCTCTACGCCGGCTTGCTGTCCAAGTACATCGCATTCCATCGCACAGCAGCAATGGTCAAGAAGGACAAGGGCTCGGGCAACACCATCTTTGATCGCATGCGCAACCAGATCTCAGCTGCCTCGGATGCCTCGTCCTCAACCTCGAGTCTCGGAGGGGGCACGGCGGCGAGTCACGCAAGCACGGCTGCCAGCTCCACCACGTCGACGTCCAAAACCTCGTTCTTCAAACTGTCCAATCTCGCAGATCGCGTCCGTGGCACCAACACGAATCATTCCGTCGGTACATCTAACGGCGGATCGACATCAGCGGAATCCAGTGCAGACGGTCATCACGCTCCGGGCGGCCTTCACCACGAGGAGGAGCTCGACGACTCGGACGGCGATTTGTCGCTCGATGTCGCCGAAAAGATGCTACGATGGCATGCAGAATCCATCGGTCGGTGCGTCGATCTCAGCTCGCCGACCGAAGTTCCCAAAGCCACGTTTGCGCTGCTGCGCGTGCTCACTTCGGCATACATCAAGACGTATGTCGAGACCGCGCTCGACTCTGCTTGGACCGCACTGGGCGCTCAAGATATTCGAGGCACCACACTGCCCGACCCTTCAGCAGCCATGTCACTGCTGCGCTCGGTCGAGCAGCTCATCTCTTTGTGGCAGCACTACGTCAACACGGCCTTGCTGCCACTGTCGAGCACGAGTGTAACCCTGCGCAGGGAGATGATGATCTTCAACAACCATAACCTGCTTCGCGTCGAGGGAAAGTGCGATGCTCTGATGCAGCGGATTGCCGACAATGTCGTCGGATTCCTCTCAAATCGGCTGGCATTGCAGAAGAAGAACGATTTCGCGCCCAAGAACGACGAGCTGGCCTTTTCGCGACAGAACACGGAACCCTGTGTAGCCTGCTCGGAGGCCCTCGAAAAGGTGCAGCAAACGGCGCGGACCAACTTGAGCGAATCGTCGAGCCGCATGGTCACATCAGCGAGTGGCAACTTCAACGTTCACGGATCTCCTGGACTGACACAATTCTCTGGATCCGGCCGTGCCGTGCGTGGAGCCGCATCCATGGACGGCACCGATGGCGGCGCCTCCCGCGTCAGCTGGACTGACACCGACGCAATGCGAGATGGCGACGATGACGACGACGACCAGCACCGCCGCAGCAACCTCTCGCGCAACGCTGAGACCTTCCTCACCGAGACCGGCGTCGCCTTCCACGGTCTCCTCCTCGACCATCTCCGCAAGTACACAGTCAGTGCCGCGGGCGGTATCATGCTGACCAAAGACCTAGCCCTATACCAGGATGCCATCGGCACCTTTAGCATCCCTGTCCTCTCGGATCGCTTCGAGATGCTTCGTCAGCTCGGTAACCTGTTCATCGTGCAGGCGTCGGTGCTCAAGTCGTACATGCGCGAAGGCCACCTGGCCAAGATCGACGAGCGTCTGCTCAGGCCTTATTTGTTGAGGAGAGCAGACTATGCGAAGGAGGTGAGGGATCTGGATGAAGGGCCGGTAGCGACGACGCCGACGACGACCCCGGGGAATCCGTTTGGTGCGGGTGGTGATCTGTTTGCGACCGCGACGGGGGCGAGGGATCTGTTCGGGCATCTGCCGGGGTTGATTCATGGCACACACGCAAGTCCGGGTGGGTCGGCGACGACGGCGGGGACGGGAGCGACTGGAAAGACGGCAGAGGAAGTGAGGCTGCAGAGGCTGGGAGATGTGTTGGCGCATCTCGAGAAGTTTAGTTTAGGTGCGGCGGGTACGCAGGGGCAAGCGAAGGGACAGCAGCAGGGTGCAGCGTCGTCAGGGGTCGCTCCCGCCACTCGCAAGTAGGCCTTGTCGTCGCAATCCAGTCGAGACCGTTACCCCTGAGCAGCAATCACCATGCGACTCTTCAAAAGCAGCAGCTGTGTTCACGTTGTCGAGTGCTTTCGTGAATCAGTCCTGACCACCTTTGCAAACCCATACACGCGGACCCAGTGATAGCGCCAGATCAGTGAGGTAAGAGTGAAGATGTGGGAACGAGGCGACCCACACGTTCCAGATCTGTGCGGCAAGAGCACCAATTCACACTTGCAAGCGCAGCATGTGGGTCGCTTCGTTCCCACGTCTTCACTCTTGCCTCACTGATCTATTGCGTTCAATAGACCCAGTGATGAGGTCGCGAAGGCTTTTCTTTCCACAACCGCGAAGGCACAGCTTCCGTACCGAAGCGTTGATGAGGGAATGTCCTTGATTGCATGTGTTACCCATGTCAAGCTGAAGAAAGTACGGACCAAAAGTGCGTAACCTATAGTGAAGACGAAAGACCGAACCCCTCTCTTTCCCCCCGCGCGGTCAGCTCATGATACTCGACCGGCTCGTCGAGATCACCTTCGGCTGTCCATTCTGCGCGTTCCACTGCTTGGCACTAAACACGTAGTTCGGCTTACCATCCTTCACATCCTCCGGATCGTTACAGCTAATCGTAACGCTCTTGACCATATTCACGAACCTCCCGTTCGGCGCCTTGCTCCAATCGATCAACCCTCCCGCCCAGTCCACGGTACCCTGTTGGAAGGTGCCATCGCCCGCGCCCCAGATGGACATCTGAAGACGCATCGGCGAAGAGGGGTAGTGGTAGATACCGGATTTAGCGTTGAGCGTGTTTTTGCGGTAGAGGGTGCGGACAACGGTGCCGTCAATGAGCCAGCGGAGACGGTTGGGAGACCAGTCGAGGGTGTAGGTGTGCCAGTCGCGGGTGGAGAAGCGTGGGCGGGAGATGCTGTTGAGGGTCGTGTTGGGGACGGAGAAGCCGTGTGTGTATCCGTCGGGGTCTCCGGTCCAGTAATAATTTGTCTGCATGTCTTGATCGGAGCTAGTCGTCCACTCCCAGTCGATCTCATCTGCGCAAAATGTTAGATTTTGGTGATCAGAGAGTTGAGATGGTGGTAGTGGTCGAGGTATGATAGTGACCAAGAGGAAAATTTTGGGTCAGTCATCTGCTTCTCCCACTTCATCTCACCATGTATGCGGGGTCGCACTTACCTTTTGTGGAAGACATGCCGATAAACGTATTCACGACACCCGCCCAGCTGTTGTGCTTCATGACGGCACTCGCTTGGCCGTAATACCAGTATCTCGTCGTACTCAACAACGTTCCCCTCTTGGCATCACCCGTCTTGGTCAAAACCATCTTCGTGCCACTCTTCCCTGCCTCTGCCATCCCTTCATCCAACGTAAACGGTGCCTGGTTCGGATCACCTCTGTACGACTCAGCAGCGACCCACGGCTTGGCGTTGTTGTCAAAGTTGATCGTCTGCGGCTTGCATTTCGGCATCGGCTTGCAAGAGGAGGGCGAGAAGGAAGAGGTCGGGTCACAGGTGCCAAGACAGTGGTCGGCGGTGCTGCCGCAGTAGCCGTAGGTGGAGCAGCAGGGGGCAGCGGCGCCGCATTTGGAGGTGGCAGAGCAGGTGGATTGGGCGGATGCGGTGAGGGCGAGAAGGGTGAGCGCTGCCACGAGGGCGAGGAGGAGGGTGGGGAAGCGTGATGGGCCCATCTTTGCGTGTCTATGGGGTTGAATGCGTTGGTGGGAGTAGGGAGGGGAGGAAAGTGGGGCTAGGAGGGTGGGTGGGTATGTATATGAACGACCCGCCCCAGCAAGCATAACACAAAGGGACGGGTGCAGGTCAGAGTCGCACAAAGGGGCGAAGCACAGTTCAGCATGTATGCGCATTCACACACCCGCACCTTCCAGGAACGGAGACAACACTCTGCGCATACAATCAAACGTGCAGATCACTGCAGTTTTTCAACAACAACACACCTTGCGCAGATCCTCTGCTGCTAAGCGAGACGAGCTAGCCGGCGGACTGCGACATGATCTGCATGACAAAGATGCGGAAGGTCGGCTGAGTGCACAGACGAGCTCCCGCTTGCCGAGTCAGGTCGAGCTCCGCGCCAAGCTTAAAAAGAGTCTTCCATGATCGTCGTCGTTTGTCTTACCTGCGCTGTCAAAAGAGAAAAGTCGGAGTTTGACAGCGCGTCCTGCCAAGTCCGAGTGACAAAAGCAGCGCAGCCGAAAAGGAACTTCTCGACAGAACAACACTCGGCAGGAAGAGCGTGCCTCGCGTGGCAGAACGCGGCCATGAAATTTCATCACTTTCCACTACGCCGCGATGTAACAATGCTGGATTAGTTTTTCGTCACTCACCTCCACACCTCTTTCTGTGTGACCCGCCTCGTGAACCTTCTTGCTGCACCGTCGTCACGATCACACCTCACTCAGCTCGATGCCGCATTCACGATAGCGTAGACCCAAGATGGATCGCAACTACTGGAACGTAGACGACTTTATCGCCGACTCGCAAAAGCTACCGTGCACCTTCAACGTCGACGTGCCCAACATGGGTCAGATCCAGTCCACCGAGGAACGCGATATCAAGGCTCTGTCGCGTGTCGAGCTGCCCTTTTGGTTGGCTGAGCTTATGGCTCTCAAGTGAGTCCTTCCCCCTTCCCGCTTCCATGTATCATGCGAGACATTGCGCTGACGACCTCCTCTTGCTTTCGACGTTGGCAGCAACATCGTCTCGATCAACAAACCGAAGCCGTTCTCCACGCGGGTCAAAGCGGCGCTCGATGCAACACCCACATCGGTGCAGTTGCGGCATCAGAACATCCACTGGTATGCGCTCGGTGCGCGACTTGCCCAACTGTAAGCACTCACACCCTCGTTCGACCCTTCCCTCCTCCGTCCGCTGACCAATCGTTCCATCTCCATTGACTTTCCGACACGACCAGCATGGACGACGACGACACAGAAATGCAAGTCCTCTCCAAAGCATACATCGGGCGCATTGCTCAAATCTTTCAACAATCCCAGCATCTTTCCCCCGCCTCTTCCTCAGCAGCAGCCGGGGACACCGATCAGAGAGGCTTTGCTACCGCCCAGGCGATCGCAGCGATGGTTTCGGACGGGCCAACGTTGGGCATGAGCGCGGGAAATGCGATGAGTGCAGAGATAACGGAGTTCTTGCAGGGTATGGAGGAGTCGGAAAGGACGCTGTTAAGGAATGGTCAGGAGGGGGCGAGGATGATGAAGGATTTCCTCGCGGGCAATCACTAGGCTTCTCCCTCCAAGCTCGGTCCTGATCATGGTGTTACGGTCACATTTGTATTTCTAGCTAGCAGCATTGCAACCATCTTCGCGCAAGACGAGGCTTGTCAGGTGCGTGTTTCGCTACAATGATGAGGACGAACGAGGCGAGGATCGAGTGAGATGGTCTCCTCGAGAGGGCCCAATCAACGCGTCACGCGCGCCGTGTTGCTTCTTTTCCGTGCTCCTTTCAGGGTCCAAGAGCCACACTTCCATCTTCCGAGTTTGCGCTTTGCAACTCAGCCTTCGCATCTTGACACCGACCCGCATTCATCCCTGTTCAAGATGGAGCTCGAGCAAACACCCGTCGACATGTCCAGCTCGTGGGCTTGGAAACTCGACCAGGGCTCCTCTTCATCGTCAACCGCATTCGTTTCGACCGATCCGCTATCGTCGCTGTCCAAAACCTCGGCCGGGGAGGGCGCATCCACAGACGAGATCTTCTGGCAGGATTTTAGACCGGCGAGGAGCAGACCTTCGAGGAGGGATAGAAAGCGAGCTAGGCTGAGCAGGTTCGACAGTGACGATGCCGATCAGGACGATCCAGCGCGCACCATCACACTTACAGACGAGGTCGAAGGGTCAGCAGCACAGTTCGATGCGGCAGATGCGGCCGAGTCGGAGGAAGACGAGGCGAGCGGTCTGGGTCAGACCTCGAGCGAAGGGTCGGTGTCGGGCGATGATAAGGACGAGCGTGCCTCCTCAAGCGGCACGAAAGTCAAGGCTGAGGAGGCTGAGGGCAATACAGGCAGCTCTGCTACGATCGAGACCAAGGCGCCCAAGCGGTCGGATCCCACGGCATCTTCGACACACCTGATTGCCCGGGCGATACACCGACACGCACTTGCTGAAGGCAACCTGGATCACGAAAAACCAGTTCAGACGCAAGACCATCCACCGCCACTGACATACAAAGAAACCGTCCGACTCGTCCGGCTCATCGCCATGATCTTCCGCTTCCCCAAATCGTCCCGCCGCATCGTCCGACGACGCCACCGCTCCACTGACCCCACATCCTCCGCTGCGTCCACCTCAACTTCCACCGCCGATGCAAGCACATCCTCCATCTCCACTGCATCCACCTCCATCTCCACCCCCGCCGATGCAAGCTCATCGATCGAGCTGAAACCCAAATACCCCGCTTCCACCTCCAACTCGCGCCGACCCCGCATACTCGCACGCGTGCACCCGGACGACGCCCACCCGAGCTCGCCCGCGGTGCTCAAGCTGATCGCGCTGATCCCGGCTGCTCTTCCGTCGAGGGTCGGGTGTGTCGAGTGGGTCGTGAGGTTGGCGGTGCAGGCGAGGCGGGATGAGTACGGCAATATCCTCCTGCCGAATACGGCGTACGAGAGCGAAGCGGGGAGAAGTGTGAGCGAGGAGGTGGACGGCGATGTGACCGTGAAGACGGAAGAGGGGGGGAAGGTGACGAGGTCGATGAGGCAGCGATTGGGGAAGGAGGTGCCGGCATTGCCGTTCCCGGAGTTCTGGAGAAGGCGGTCGGGCGGCGTCAAGGACGAAGCACCCGCACGTGGAATCAAGGTGGAAGAGCCGGATGCCCTCACACCACCCGTTAGCAGCGACAAGCACGCAGAAGCCCCCGTCGCCACGTCTTCTCAAGATCCCGCTGACATCACAGCACCTTCATCATCACCCGCACCATCAATTGACGAGACCCCACCCGCACGCGTGCGAGTACGCAACCTCTCAAAACTCCTCGCCGAGCGCATGCGCGACAAGCGACAGGCTAAAACACTGCTTCTGCGCACTCATCAGTCGTTGCGCCGGAAGAGGGACGATTCGACTGCTGCTGCGGAGACGAAAGGGGATGAGGATGGGGAAGAGGAGGAGGAAGAGGTGGACGCGCAGACGCTTGCGAATACCATTGCTAACAGCGCGAGGGTCAACGCTCGTGCTGCGGTTCTCGCGGGGGAGGAGGATGGTGATGTGACGATCAAGCAGGAAGATGTCTAGCCGCTCAGTGGATGTGTTCATGCCATGTCAAGGGGTGTACACTACGACGAAACGAACACAGGCCCATAGCGCCTTGCATTGCGATCGATACCTGCTACACCACCAAATACCGCTCATACAACTCCCTCGCCCTAACCGCACTGCCACTCGTCGTATAGATCAACGCCAAATTCCACGCCGCTTCCCTCTTCAACCCCCACCCCTTCCCCCCATCCTCCCTCTCCAACACACTCCTATACCTCCCCTCAGCCAAATGCACCAGACCCACCCCGTGCAGTGCCCGGGCCATATTATACTCCTTCTCCGCCTCATACTCTCCGTCCCTCTGCTTCCTGTAATTCTGCATGAACGATAGCGCGGTGAGGATCATATGATGGCGGTTATCCGTCTGGCGATTTGTGCTTCTGCTGAGGTAGGCTACGGCGGTGACGAGCGAGAGCAGCGGGTCGGTGGGTTGGATCGCGTAGGCGCGGCCGAAGAACGCTGCGGACGATTGGAAGCCTCCGGAGTAGAGGAGCATGTAGCCGTAAAACATCTCGGAGAGCGGCGAGGGTTTGGAGGGGAGGGCGAGACGGGTGGCGAGGATGGGATCGGGTCGGTCGCCTTTGATGTCGCCAAAGGGGTTAGGGGTGAGGTCATTGTCGTTTTCCGACTCGGAGACACCACCGTCGTCCGAGTCGTGTGGGAGGATACTGAGATCCTCCACCTCCTCCACCGCCCTCTCCAGGGTGGCGGAGGCTGGTTTGCCATCCTCGCCCTTGGTCAACTTGCTAACCGCCACAGGCACCTGCCACCTTTTGTTCACCGTCGAAAACTTCACCTTCGCCCCCCTAGCCACCGCCTCCGCCGTCCTCATCCTCCTCTGATAAAACTTGACATCATTGTTCCCAATCATCCTCCCCAAACTATGAAACCCAGTCGCGTTCGCCAAACTCGCCCCCAACTTCAGCGGCAAGTTGTGAAACTGCATCTCCTGCGCCAACCACCTCACGGAGCTCCATACCGTCGGCCAGTCCTGTACGTACAGCGCACACGATAGCCAGGACAGCTGTACGACGAGCATCCGGTCGAACATCCCCCAAACGACGGCGCTGGTGAGGAGAGACTGGAGAAGGGCGTTGATGACGCTGATGGGTTCGCCGGACTTGACGAGCAGGAAGCAGTACTTGGCGAAGAGGGCGATCCAGTGTTCGATGGGGAGTCCGCGGAAGTTGGACATGTCGAGCTGTTTCGGTCCGGGCTCGGCGCGGGGGCGGCTAGTGTCGGCGTCGGCTTCGGGAGAGGCAAGGTCTGAGACGGTGTCGTCTTCGACTAGCTGGTCTTGGAGGCGGTGAAGGAGGTTTCGGGCTTGTGTTGAGATGGTGTTGCGTCCACCGCCGCTTCTTTGATGGAGCATGCTGGCGAGCGTACCCGACATGGAGACTTCGCGTCGGCGTTGCTTGGCAGCAGCGGTGCGGTTCCCGCCCGGACGACGTCGTTTCAGGTGATGGCCGTTGAGACGGGGGTTCAGGCGGAAGGCGTCGATGAGGCCGCTCGCTTCTTCCAGCCACTGTGCCGTTTGGCGGTATCGCTTCTCGCGCGCTTCGACGCTTTCGAGGGTGCTGTAGAACGATCCGAATACCTCTTCGCCGTCTTTGTTGATGGCGACGTCGTGTCGCCAGAAGCCTCCGATGAAGACATGAGGGTCCAGCAGCTCGAGACGACGCCAGGACAGTTGGGTCTCCTGTTCTCGCTGTGATTCCAGCTTGAGCCGCTGTTCTCGGTTGTAGTTCATCCTGGCTCGCTTGGCTGAGGATGTCGGCTTGGTGGTTGGAGCCGCGCCCATTTCGTCGAAGAAGGACAGCTGACCGTCGTTGGAGGCGCCGCTGTGGACTGCTGACGGCACACCAGGGCCAGTTTCAGTCTGTGTTTCTGCTGCCCTTTGCATCTGTAGGATCCGCATTACCTGCTGAAGCACTTCGAGCGACTTCTCCTTCTCACCCAGGCCCTCGTAGACCTCGGCCAATCGCATCTGCCATTCCAACGTATCTGGCGAGGCCTCGACAACAGGCTCGTACAGCCGTGCTGCCTCCTCCAGCTCTCCCAACGCATGATTGCACGCAGCGAGCTTGGCATACAGCGACACTTCGTCGGTGGCGTACTCGGTGGCAGCGAGGTCGGTGAGCACGTCGAGCGCCTCAGGCCAGAGCTTGTGCTCGTAGTAGCAGTCGCCGACTTCGGCAAAGATCTGCGGTCGGTCGCCGGGATCGGCTTCGGTGAGAATGTCAAAGTGTTGCTTGGCTTCCGTCACGTCGCCTAGCATCATCCGGGCTTTACCGAGACGCAGACGAATCTCAGGATCGAGCGGGCGTGGTTCGGCGTTCTCGACCTGGCGACCGTAATCTTCTTGGTCGCGTTGCTTGCGAAGTTGTGGGTCGATGTCTCCTTCGAATTCGCGATCGTCGTTGACGGCGTCCCAGTAGTCTTCGTTTGCTCGGCCGTCGAGCCACCGCGCCGTCTGCCTCAGAAGGGTGATCGTCTCCAGAGGCTTGCGTGTCAGGAGCATGAGATCGGCTAAAGTGACCAGCTCGGAGATGCGAAAGTTGTTGGAGGTGGGTGTGGATCCGATGGCCTGCGTTGTGCTCTCGGCTGCGACGGCACTAGTCAGAGCTGGGTCCAGTAGACCATCCACAGTCGGTGTAGGGAAAGCCTCCATGCTAGACTTTCTCCAGCGCTCCAAGACCTCGATTCCCCGAACATAGTCGCCAGTGCTGACAAGCATAGGTACGAGCTCCTGAACTACCGATGCGTCGTACGACTGCAATTTGAGAATGTCGAGCATGCCGTTGATCGCAGCTTTGTAGTCGCCCAGATCGCGTAGAAGCAAAGCTCGGTCCCAGATGCTGTCGACATCGGCCTTGTTGATCTTGATGGCCTGCTGGAAGCAGTAGATGGCTTGGCGGTATAGCATCTGCGCGATGGATCGGTACGCAAGCGACTTCCATTCCTCCGCAGCCCCCGATTGGAGATGCGCTCCGATGATACGACACTGGATGCTCTTTTCTTCTTCGCCCACCTCTTCGTAGATGAGTCCGAGCGTGTTCCAAGCTGCTTTGACATTCGGCTCGATCCGGATGACTTCTTCCAGCTTCGGAATAGCATCGTGGAGCCGAAGTTCGACGTAGGCCAGGTTGGCATCCGCCAAGAGTGCTTGCACCTCTGGTGAGAGGGGCTGTTCGTGAGCTTTCCTGCGTGCTCTGCGCTTCTGCTTGAATCCAGCAGCCGCACGCAGCTCGTTTTCGAATTCAGCGTTTTCGGCCTCGATGGAGGTGTCCCACCGTTGACGAAGCGCGCCTGCCTCGCGAGAGGTGTCTTGAAGCGAGCTTACCAGGCGCTGAAAGGACTCCGGCTCGAAATCTGCCTCTCCTTCGTCACCGTCGTCTTCCTGTCTTTGGGATCCGGACGACCGGGCGTGTCCGAAGAATTGGGGTTCGAGTCCGTCCAGGTTCATGGCCTCCTCGATGGCTGAGTCGTCTGCATCGTCTTCATCCTCGCCATCCGATTCGTCGCTCCGTGCTGCACCGCTTCTACCCTGCTTGGAAGTCGATTTCGACCCTTTGCTTCCAGCATTGCGTGCCGGGTGAGCAGCCTTCCTCGGCGGCTTCTTCGGCGGAGATGTTCCTGTCGCGTCGACGCTGACATCGGATGCATCGTCGTCGTCCCAATCTGGATTGCTGACGTTTGAGTCGTCATCATCGTCATCGTAAGCGCCAAAAGCAAGTGCTCCAAATTCGGCCTCGTCGCTGTCCGCATCGACATGCATGGCAGCGAGACGCGAGAGCTGGAGGGTGTCGCTCTGCGAGGAGGAGGCGACATTGCGAGCAGACCGACGAGAGGGCCTTCTACTGGGGCCCGTTTCTGCTTCCATACTGCTTGAAGGCGGTCGTGCCGCACCGTTCCGGGTCGAAGGTGATCGTGCTCCGTCTTCATGAGAGGTCTGATGGAAGGTGATCTCGCATGCAATTCGAGCAAGTGGAGAACGCAGGGTCCAAAAGTCCAACACCGACGCCGATTTTGCTTAGGTAATCCTGACCATTCAACCCACCGTTGCGGTCACGCCAATTTTGGAAGTTCGCAGTCCAACACCTATGGACCTTCTCTTCCCGCATTCATACATCGACCTAGACAAGCACGCAGCCTCGCGACCAGGAGCACTTCGCGCAATGAGCAATGCTTCAGCTGCTCTGGGCAGCTATCCACAGTCTCCGGATCCGACCTTGAACGATCCGCAATGGCTGCAGCAGCTGTCGTCCCACCCCATATTCACCTCTCATCCCACCCAGGAAGCCACGTCGACATTCTCGAAGCCCAGCACGGATCTCGACCTTTCCGGCCCTCACATCAAGCTGATGACTGTCAGAGGGACGGACGTTATCGTTGCTGTCGACAATGAGATCCGCATCGCATCGCTCGTCGACGCCAAAGCCTCGGCTGCAAACCAACCTCTGTCACCTTCCCCCTCCTCGTCCTTCCGAACTCCGTTTTCTGCATCCTACAAAGTTCTTGCACCAGTGGCAGGCAGCGAGATCGACTTCAAGATCCGACATCTCAGCATCAACCCCACAGGCAAGCTTCTAGCATGCGTCGGTGATAGCCAAATCGCGCTCATCGTTCTACCTCGGCCTGGCTATGCCAAGCACGTCGATCGAGAAATCGTCTGCCAGACTGTCCCTATCGGCCCATACTATCACTCCGCCCACTCTGATGCTACCGTAGCCAAGGTCGATTGGCATCCTTGGGGTGAAAGTGGTACCTCTCTACTCGTGCTGACTGAAGACGGTCTGCTTCGCGAATATGACGTAGCCAAAGACACGGAAGAACCACAGCAGACTGCATCGTTCCTGCCTGTCGACAACAACGCAGCAGCGCAGCGATCAAGATCGCGATCTGCTACTCCAGGCCCCGCCTCACACAAGCCTGATCCGAGCACACGAAGCGTTGGTCTTTGTGCCGACGACGATGATGCTACCACCGCTGTCAGCTTCTCTCTCTGCGTGTCAAACCCAGCATCTCCCCGCTCGACCCCTTTCGACGATGACGCAGATCAAACATCGCGCTCCAGAGACTCATCGGACTGGTCGCCCCTCACCATCTTTGGCTTGATGAAGAACGGCGACGTGTGGGCCTTGTGTCCCTTCCTTCCGAAGAACGCCAGCGTCCCAGCAGCTTACATTCACAACCTCGCCAAGCTGGCTTCGTACCGCGCGCAAGCACTTGAAACGCAGAACGCCGGCAATGTCGACTCGCAGCTCCGCTACGTCAACGCCCTCCTCAAGCAGGCATCAAAGGGATCGTCAAAGGAGGCAGGCGATGACCGAAGACGTCAAAGCTCTGTCTCGCCCGGTCCAGAACGATTTGCTCGATCGCGGTCAACATCGACGATGGATCTTGACCAGCTGGTTGACTCGCCGCGTGCCTCAGTACAGCCAGAGGAAGCTGCAGCTGCAAACGTCGAAGTGCAAGACGGTCCTGTGCGACTGCATCCGCCTTCCTGGTCATATAGGCAGAACGTCGGCCAGGGAGGAAGCGCGAAGAAAGCGCCACGACCACAAGGCCCCTTCTTGCTGAAACCCGCGCCAGTAGAGCTGTGCGATGAGCGAGAAAGCGTTGCATCTGATCTCATCTGGACTTGGCTGTCAGACGAGAGCGCAGACGAAGCACCGAGCGCTGCTGTCACTGGCGTGGCTGCGCTCAGCATCGTCGGTCACGACGGTCGGGTCGACGTGGCCCTCCTTTTCGAGCCAGTGGAAGCTCTTTGGGAGGCGCAAGGATCCAAGAAGCGTCACACGACCCTGCGTCGAAGCAAACCGCCCAAGACAAATCGGTACGGCCTGTCAGATACAGAGGATGAAGCGGACGAGCTGGAAGCTTTGACCCTCGAAGATCCAGAAGAACTTCCATCGCTACTTATCTACGAGACGATCGATCTTGGTTTGCTGGACACAGCTCTCGAGAGCGGCGTTACGTCGCAATCCACGGCCTCGGACCTACTACTCGATCAGATGGCCGCCCACCGACCTTGCTTCGTGCGAGACCCACTGTACGGCGACACGATCTACATCTACCACGCATTTGGTGCACAGTGCCTCGGCTTTGCTACGTGGGCACCGAAGCTGATCGAGGCGCTCAACCTGCCGTCACAAGACGAGCTCGACAACCGCGCCGGGGACGACACCTCCCTACCCGACTCAGGATCTCGAGAGCAAGCACTGGTCAAGATGCTGCATCAAGGTCACAACACCGAGGTGGTTTGGATCGTCAACACCGTCGCACCGGAGAGCAGCAAGAAGCTCGAGATGAATCCGATCACTTCGGTTTTCATCTTGTCGGACGTGTACCTGTCGTATGCGTTCCTCGCTGTGACGGCCGATCTGCAGCTGGTCGGTGTGGAGCTGTCCTTGCGTGTAGAGCAGGACGCACTCGGATCTCTGACAACCCGAGAAACCTCTGTAGTGCCAGGGGCAAGCGACGCAGCTGACGGTCCAAAGCAGTACGTCTCCCTCCTCGGCGACGGATCAGCCTTCCGACCACCCGCGATCTTTGCACAGTCCGCGGGTGTCCAAGGCTTGCCGCAACACCCCCGTCGAGCCGCACTCTCGGGCACCTCGACCAAGTCCGAACTTCAGATCACACCCGAGCTCCTCCGCGCCCTGGGCAAGACGGTCGAGACGTACCGCCTCGAGATCCGCGACGTCGTGTCTGCCGGCAACGTCGTCCAGGCGCGTCTCGACCTGCAGGTACGCGAGATGACACGCCAGCTGGAAAAGCTCAATTCGATCCGACTTCGCTGCGACGAGCTCGGCAGCAGAGGTACGCTCAGCGAACGTGTTCAAAAGATCGCTCGTACGCAGCTGCAGCTCGTCGCACGCATCGACAAGGCTCTTCAGCGGCTGATGGATTCTCACCAGCCGAGTCTGTCCATGTACGAAACCAGGTGGTTCGAGGAGCTCGAACGCATCGCTACCGAGGTTGGCGTCTCGCGTGACAAGGACGGCCACATCAAGGTCGACACTCGGTCGAACAGGAAGGCGCTCGCAGCGAAGGCAGAGCTGTTGTCGCACCAGCTGTCGTTGCTCCGTCCGCAGATGAATGCGCTTCGAGAACAGAGTCAACTGCAAGCGGCAGGGCAGGACAGCATCCTAGGAGGGGAGCAGCTGAAGAAGGTGGAGAAGCTGCTGAGTAGCGAAGCGGCGATGTTGGCCGAGGCGAAGGAGAAGGTGCAGCAGCTCAATAAGCGGGTTGCGCAGATCAGACCGAAGGACACGCAAGCTGTCAGTAACGGTGGTGGGTTCGATGGTGATGCTTCTCTGTCGTTCTCGAACGTCAGCGCTGGATTTGGTGGGGCGGGAAGGCTGCCGACGAGCAGCACCGCGGCCAACTTGGCTGACTTTTCGTTTGGTTCGAGGAGCTCGCCTTTCCGCTCGCATTCGAGGACTGGATCGAGTTTTGCATGATCACGGCTCTTAACCTTGCAATCAAGAACTTACCTCGGTACTTCCATCTCGGTCTGTGCACGCTTGGAATGGAGGACGAGAGCCTCGCGTCCGCACACGCACTCGATCGAGCTGCAGATATCTCTTTGACATGATCCTGTGAGAGACCTAGGTATGCAGATATGCCCCCTTTGCATCAGAGCTTGGCCTTGGACGCTTCCTTCGGCTTCGATGTCTGACCCCTGATCAGCCCCTCTTGCGAAACGACCGCCACCAACGTGCCATCCTGCCGATAAATCCTGCCAATCACCACACCCCTTCCATTCGACGCTGCCTGAGTCTGCATCATGAACAACAACCACTCGTGCACCTCAAACGGCTGATAGAACCACATGCTATGATCCAGACTCGCCATCATCTTGATCCTCCTGCTGTTGTTCAGCGCCTTTGGCACCGTGCTAAGCAGATAGAAGTCGGATGCGTATGCGAGGGCGACTTTTTGAGCTTCGAGGCCGCCGGCCATGGGACGACGTGTACGCATCCAGAAGGCCTGTTGGTTGCCCGGGGTGGGGATGCCGTTTCGGTCGTACATGCCGGGGAGGGCATCGCGGATTTCGACGGGGGATGCTTGACGGTCGGAGATCCAGCCTTCGAGGACTTTGCGAACGCGTGGCTCGGGGTTGCCGTGTTGGAGGACTTCTTGATATCGTCGCTCGTTCAGTGGGCAGTCCAACGGGCTGGCGAGGGACTTGAAGTTGATGGGTCGAGCAGAGTGGTTTCCGGTAGCGTGAGAGCCGGTGATGGATTCCAAGAGATGCTTTCCATCCGCATCGAGCGACGGAAGCGGGATGGCAAACGTCGGCTCGTTCGGCTCTGGCTTCTGGTAGCTCAAGATGATGGTGAAGATAGTTCGACCCTTCTGCAGCGCGTTGACGGACCGCGTGACGTACGATCCACCATCACGAACACGTTGTACGTGGTAGATGATCGGCTTCGTCTCGTCTCCGGCGAGCAAAAAGTAGCTGTGCAGCGAGTGCAGAAGCATCCCCTCGCGAACCGTCTTGTTGGACGCAGCAACGGCTTGGGCGATGACTTGACCACCAAACACGCCTCGTGCACGGGCGGGTTTCCAGAGCGTGAGCGATTTGTACAGGTCCGCATCGATCTCCTCGACTTCGAGCGCCTCGGCGATGTCAGCGACGCCGTCGCGGGAGGGCGAGTTGACACCTTCCTCGAAGACGGCTGGTTCTTGGGGGAACTCTTGCTCTTCGGAGGTGGGTTCGCGGCCCATCTCTCGCGCTCCTGTCTTGGTCATGGCGATAGCCGAGGAGGCGGGTGTTGCTGCTGCGTAATGCTGTGGGGTGGCCGATACGAGGCAGAGGGTGAGGTACCGGGTTGGTGTGTGAAAGACCGGGGTGGTGGGTGTGCGGTTGGAAGAGACGAGGTTGAACCCTCTCGGACAGCCTATTTCTAAGCGAGCTAGCTTTCTACATTGTCTGTGCTCCAGTGCTTCAGCGTCGGTGAGCATATGTGAAAGCCTCCCACAATGCAAACACTGCATACCTGCTGCAACAGACGACACAACCTCATCCTGGCAGGCCAGCTCTCCGCACAGACTGCATCGTAGCTTTGACGTGATCACCAAACAGCATCCATCATAGAGCCAATGCTAATGCTTCTGCAGGTGCTTCACCCTCACGCATGCGATTTTTTCGACCGGGTGCCGGCTTTATTTTTGGGTGGTGCAGCCGGTGCTTGGAAATGACCGCACTTAGTTGCGTCTGACGAGGTCCCTCTTCTCGCTTCACCGAAGAGGTGGCTTTGGACCGAGCACTCTGGCATCTGCCGCGTTGCGAGCCAGGATGAGGATGTTGTGGACCATCCTGTGGCTGATACGGCTGAGGCTTGACGTTGTGTCGGGCCGCCATCTATCTTGCCGAAATAGCCGTTTGCGGACAGTCGAAGTGTCGAGCGAGAAAGCGTCCGACTGCATTCGCTCAAGCAACAGACGCGTGCGAGTGTGAAAAATAGGGTCCGGTCCTGTTTCTTCGAGTCTAACAGCCGTGAAGAAAGCAAAAATCACTCACCCGCCCGGAAAACGATGCTCGATGCTCCACGTTGTCAGATCGAGAAGAGAAGCGAGCATGGGCCAGCCGAATCGCATGTCTCAACGAGGAACCAACACCTTCCTCTCATCGTCTCGAATTACATCCATCGACGACAGCAGCCACAGCTCCTCACTAAGGCCTGACCGCGTCCGCAATCGATCGCGTCGCCAGCAGTCAAGATGGCCTCAGCAACTTCGGCTCCTACTTCGAGCCTACGCGTAGCTCAGGTCAACTCGCTGCTCTCCCTCCTCAACCTCAACACCTCCTCCTTCAACCATGCTGCCTCGTCGTCATCCGCACCAGGATCCAATTACAACTCGAGGCCAGGATCTGCAGCTGGTCAAGCAGATGCGACCGCAGGAGCAGGAGGCGCCGATCCAGCCATTCCTTCCGGTCCACCGGTATGGAAGGTGCTCGTCATGGACAAGGTCTCCAAGGACATCCTAGCGACATCGCTGCGAGTGCAGGATCTGCGCGAAAATGGCGTCACATTGCACATGCAGCTTCATTCCGACCGTCCACCCCTTCCGGACGTCCCTGCCGTCTACTTTGTCTCGCCAACCTCTCAAAACGTGCAACGCATCGCGCAGGACATGAAGCGCATGCTCTACGAAAGCTTCTACGTCAACTTTACCAGCTCTGTCCCGAAACCGGTCATGGAGGAGTTCGCCAACCTCGTTGCAACGGACGGTACAGGTCAACTCGTACAGCAGGTGTACGACCAGTATCTCAATTTCATCGTTCTCGAGCCGAACCTGTTCGCATTGCTTCCGGATGCTTCCACACCTTCATCCAGTACCGCTGCCTCCAACGGAGCTGCAGCTGCTGCATCTCCAGCGACCTCCACTCTCACAACCTACGAGCGTCTCAACGACCCCAAATCGGGCCAGAAGGACGTTGAAGACGCTACCGACCGCATCGCCGCTGGACTCTTCTCGACACTTGCTACCATGGGAGCACTGCCCATCATCCGATCACCGCGCGGGAACGCCGCCGAGCTGGTCGCGCGAAAGCTCGAATCCAAGATCCGCGAGCACATCACCAGCTCGCGTGGCGGCACCAACCTCTTCTCCGAGGCGGCCGGCGGTGCTGGCCACCCCAGCTGGAGCTCGTCCCGCCCTCTCCTCGTAGTTTTGGACCGCAACGTCGACCTCGTCCCCATGCTTGCCCACAGCTGGACCTACCAAGCGCTCGTCCAGGACGTGCTCGACCTGCAACTCAACCGCGTCACCGTCCTCTCCACCGAAGCGGGCATCAACAGCAAGAAGACGTACGATCTTGACTCGAAGGACTTTTTCTGGTCCAAAAACTCAGCCACCCCCTTCCCCCAGGTTGCGGAAGACATCGATCACGAGCTCAACCGTTACAAATCCGACGCGGCTGAGATCACACGCTCCACCGGTATTAGCAGCATGGACGAGGTCGGGCAGCTAGACGCCACATCCAACGCCGCGCATCTCAAAGCGGCTATTACGGCGCTGCCCGAGTTGACGCAGCGCAAATCCACCATTGATGCGCACATGAACATCGCCACCTCGTTACTGCAGGGGATCAAGAAGCGGGGACTGGACACGCTGTTCCAGCTAGAAGAGGTGATTGCGCGGCAGAAGAAGGAGACCATCCTCGAAACGGTCAAAGATACACAGTTGGAGGATGTCAATGACAAGCTGAGGTTGTTCATCATCTACTACCTCTCCGCGCCGGATTCGGCCCTGTCCAAGGCGGACGTGGAGGAGTTCGAGAGGGTTCTCAAAGATCAAGGTGCCGACCTGTCCGCGTTGACCTATGTCAAAAAGGTACGCGAGTTGACGAGGATGACGATGCTCGCATCTGCCCCGTCAGCGCCGGCGACGGAAGGGGCCGGGTTTAAGGGTTTCAGCTCGCTGTCCTCCCGCTTGACCGACAGGTTGAAGGATTCGGGGTTGGAAAACCTCGTCCAAGGCGTCAAGAACTTCCTACCCGCACAAAAAGACCTCACACTGACCCGACTGGTGGCGTCGCTGATGGAGCCGAACGGAGCCAACGCACAGGCGCTCCAAGAAACCGACGAGTACCTCTTCTTCGATCCCAAAGCTCCACGTACGCGTGGCGCCGCGGCGTCTGGTGGGAGTAAGGCGAGACAAACGTTCAACGAAGCCATCGTGTTCGTGGTGGGCGGCGGAGGGTATGTGGAGTTTGCCAACCTGCAGGAGTACGCGGCGAGGTCGACGACGGCGGGATCGGCGCCAGGAGGGGCGGTTGCGGGTGTGGGGAAGAAGATTACGTATGGAGCGACGGAGATTTTGAAGCCGATCGAGTTTGTGCGGGCGTTGGCGCATTTGGCTGGGGGAGACGTGGCTCAGGCGAGCGGCGCGGCTGGCAAGTGAAGAGACAAAATGTCAAACAGTGTTTCTTTCAGTCGAAGCGACGTGAGGGCGGGCTGATCATTAGATTCGTCCTAGAGTAGTATGAAAGGGAGAGGCGATAGAAATACAATGCAGTGAAAATACAACGATGAGAAATGCAGGTTGCTAGACGAAGTTGCTTGTGGGATCCAGTCCGGTCGAGGGGATAATCAGATGGTGTTGTGGGCGGGCGAGCGATTAACGCAGCACCCTCTTCGTTTTCTACGATCTCCTCCTGCTCCTGCCCCTCGGCTCCTCGGCGGGACTAAACAGGCTCGCGATCAACCCTCCTAGCCGCCTAGGCTTGTTCCCCTCCGCCTCCTCCTTCTTTGCCGGCGCGACGTCCTTGGGCGGCCTCGCATTGCCATTCTGCCGACTCGTCACGTTGCCCGTATACGTTCCGTCGAGTTTGGCCTTTTCGATGGCAAGTCGTTCGGCCTGCCACATGGCAGCTGTGTGGTCCGCCATCCTGCGTGCGTACGCGAGGTGGGCTTGCACCGCGTCCCATTCCTCGAGCGATTCGGCGGCGGACGAGGCGGTGGACGAGGACGAGAAGCGGGAGTGGACGGGTGAGGTGGGCGAGGAAGACGAGGCTTCGGAGGATGGTGAGAGGGAGGCGAAGTGCGTCATCATGGGTGGGACGAAGGAGGCACCGCCGATGTGGACGACGTGGTGGTGGTCTTGTGGTACGAACATCATCGACTTGTGTTGAGGGAGCCGTAGAACGATGGTGATATGAGGACGAGCGGGTATGAGTGTAAGCAGTCTTGCCGCTTGGCTCTGAAGATGGCTTTGCTGTGTACGGTAGGTGGCTGTTGATGTGTATGTGTATGATAGATGGGTTGACGAAGGTGGGGATCACCTCCAACAACCCTCACCCTATATACCTCTTGCACCCAACCACCAGCTACACGCTGACAGGTCTCATATGAGTCAAACCCTCAGCCGCGGCGGGCCTAAGCAACAGCCTAACGCCCGCAACCGAGCTTTTTTCTTCAAGTGGAGTTTTCCCTCGCTGTCATGCGGTCTTTTTTTTTTTTTTGATTTTCCATGGAGCACAAATGCCGGCAACATTTTTTTCCCAATCTCCACCCTCCACGGACCTGCCAAGGTTGCCAAGCGCGCCCACTCAACGTCACATTTGAGTCTAAAAAGTTCGCGGCTGACAGAATCCGAAGAAACAGATACCGGCATGCTTACGGAGATAGCTTTCCGACCTTGAAAAGGCTAGACAATTCCGAGCGCAACCATGGACGGCTGGGATGGGCCGAGACACACGGCTCGCCCCCTCCCCCTTGGCTTTTGGACCTGACGCGTGTGAACAAAAAGGCAAGCCTGTCTTGGCGTGGATGCTTACGCCTGTCCTCCGCGCGGTGCGCTTGACACCACAATGTTGTTGTTGATCTCCACGAGTACTGCGCAGCGTGGTGAGGCTATGGTGGGATCGCGTGGCGCGGCAGGTACACTCCGAACAAGCCCCAGCCAACTCTGCCAGCCTCCGTTCCTCGGATCGCGTGACACGGTATCGACAGCCACATCTCACAAGCACCTCCCACATACACACCTGGCGGAGTGGATAAGATGAAACCAATCGACGCCGCGGTCTAAAGGAAAGCGGTGTGATAGAAGCCGTGAGTCATGCCTTCTCTCTCGCGGACCCCGGCAACACCGCGGAATTTTGTCATGCCGAAGTCGTCACCCGCGCCCAGATTTCGTGCTTACGTCCGCGCGTACAGCCGTGACGATCTCACACTCTACGATTTTCACACGGCTAGCGTGCAAAGCTATGACGTTCCGCCTGTCATCAAGGTGGGCCATTCCACCCTGCCGCTTTGCCGATCACAGATAAGCATGTACTAGAGCGTAGTGCGGCATCTGCTCCATCTGAGCAAACTCTCAAAAGGGGTGGGTGTTGGGCAAGGATCAACCCGGGAGACCCCCTTCCCACCGGAGTTGCAAAAGAGCCAAAGATCAGCAGCGCTTAAGTGTTAATGCCGTTGATGAGAAATCTTCCCGTCTTCAGCAAAACAGGCGGTAGATAGGTTCTTCCAGCCTCTGTTGTTGTTCATCTCCGCGGCAAACGCTGTTTTTGCCCTTCCTAACCCTCCGGTCGGTCGTGTGGTATATACTCCAACGAAGCCATCCTTACAGTCTCCGTGGATCACGAACAGCCACCACACCCCCCGGCCAACGGGCAGATCGAGATTGAAGCAGCAAAGTCGGGCTCGACTACGGCTGAATACGGTCGACAAAGCACCTTTGCTTCTGACGTGAGCGGCAAGACGTAAGAACAGGAAAATTTCGCCGGCAGGAGGACCCTTTTTCGAAGCAGCCATACCATCTGCCCGGCCTCTATCTCCAAGTTGCCGTGAAGATTCTGACCGGATCGGCTGTAGACGTCCGAAGTGAGGCCCTTAGCCGCGATGCCGCCAATTGCTGAACCACATTGGCAAAGTCGTCATGCGAGTTCACGTCAGTACCCCCGTCCTTTTGACTACGCGTGCGTTAGACTGCGTCACCGACCTTGTATACCTGCTCATACTCAAATCTCATCCAGTCTCGCCGTGCAGAACCGGGATCCTGGGAAAGCAACAAAAAAATACATTGATACACTGATATAACGATAGTGACTCTGAACGACGTCAGAAGTTCTTGATACTGTCTCGAACGCCAAGCAGGAATTTGCCCATGCCACGTTTCTTGGCCGGCGCCGGCGCGGCCACGGCCTCCTCTTCCGTCTTACTGCCGACTTGCACCACGGCGGGCGCGGCCTCGACCATGTCCTGCTTGACCTGGCCGAGACTGCTCGTGCTGGTAGACGCGTCTCGACGCATCCCAATGCTTGCGCCGGTGCTGCCGTTTCTGCCGGACACGGCAACGTCGGTGTCCGACCCTGATGCGGCCTTGATGGCCACCGCTGGCGTCGATGAGGACGACGACGACGTTGGACGGCGGAAGCGAGAGACGAAGGATGCGGCGACGCCCGAACTGCTCGAGTTGGATGTGGTGCTGCCGACGCTGACGCTGCGCTGACCAGCGCCATTGGCGGCAACAGTCTCAGCAGCAAGACGTGGAGACGGCTCGGCTACCTTCATCTCTGCCTCCGTAGGCGACGCTGCGGTGTTGAGTTTGCTGCTGCTGCCATCGGAGAGCAGACCGAAGAACTTGCTTCCCTTGTCGCTCCTCTCCACCTTGCCAGGCGCTGGTACATCTGCAATTGTGACTTGCCCAGCACTGACGCTCGGCACCACCCTCGATCCATCTCCCGAACGAGCCGACGAGGAATCCTTGCGCGTCCTCTCCTGAGTCTGAGCATCCCCACCACCAAAGATACCCGCCAGATACTTGGCATCCACCTCCTTCTTGGTCGGCGCTGCCTTCTCGCGCTCCGAGATCGTGTCCAGCCCAAATCCACTTCCACGCGTCCGGTTGCGAGCAGAGAAATCCTTGCGCGTCAGAGCAGCAGGCGCCGAGGCAGTCGAGTAGATACTCGATGTCGCCGACGTGAGCGAGCTGTGGCTCGATGTCGATGTCACCGAAGATGTGAGCGAGGACAGCGTAGCAGCCGACTGGTTGCGCTCTCGCCACGACATAACGCGGCTTCTGCTGCCAGGATCCGGGAGCACAGAGGTGCCCGTCTTTCGTTGCTCGCTCATCCTGTCGCGACGCGCAGCTGCAGAGTTCCAATTGGCAGCCGGAGTCGAAACGGCACCAACGAGCTCGTCGGACGGTTTGCTGCTTCGTACCGATGCCGCGGGCGCAGTGTCTCCTTCGGCATCGGCCAGACCTTGCAAGCTGTATCGAGCCGCAGCTTCGGCCGTTGGCTTGGAGAGGGTGATCTGAGGCGGCGCTGGACCTTCTGAGACGTCGCTTGGCTTGGCCATCTTGCTCATCTGCCTGGCCAGGCTCTCGGAGGCCTGCGCGAGTTCTCGAATCGTGCGCTCACGTTCCCGAGCTCTTGCGGCTGGGTCGTTAGCATCAGCGTCCGACATGCCTTCGGTCGACTGCGATCGCTTCAGCTGCTTGGCAAGGGTACGACCTTTGCGCGCACCTCGTTTCCTGCGTTTCGAGTGGTGAGAAGTCGTGACGCTGCCTGCCCTGTCACCATCCTCGAGTTCATCCTTCGCATCGCCTTCCGCTGCGTCGTCGTGAGCTGCTTCGTCATGAGCGGCAACCTCGCCGTCCAGAGCAACGCCTTGATCGTCTTTGGCATGCGCGGAGCCAGGCGGCGGATCGTCTGGCAACCTTGCGTCGTCGGTCGCGAGCGTCGCATCTGCGGCGGTGTCCGTGCGGATTGCAGCTGCTTCTTCCTGGGTGCTTGCCTCGTTGGCTTTGGCAGCAGAGCTGTCATGGCCTGATGCAACGCCACTTGCGTTGACAGAGTCTCGTGATGCTCCATTGACTAGGCCGTTCGGCGGTGGCAGATTATTCAGTTCAGCTTGAGCGTTGTGAGCGTGCTGATCGGGGCGAACGGGGCTTCTGAATCCTTCCTCGCCAGCGGCATAGTGCAAATCGAAAGGATTGCGCTCGGATCGCTGAGGCAAGGGCGTGAATGTCGGGGAAGGCAGCACATCAGGCGTGAACAGCTCCGGATAGGGCGACAGACTGCGCTGTCTATCGGCGGTGGCGGCGGCGGCAGCAGCAGCAGCAAAGGCAGCGCGGAACGTTCCGTCTGCAGTCGCATCGAGATCAGGGATGTGGTCCGTATCACGCGCCAGTGACCTGGCACGCGGTCTTGGCGAGCTGAGCATGGATGGCAGGGTCGACATGGATCCAGTGCGTGAATGCATGAGCGGGATAGTCGCGTAGACCGAGGCGCCTCGAGACATACGTCCACGGCCTGATCCGGAGAGACCCATGTGATCTACCAAACCGCAGGCCCAACGCGAGAACTCCCCCGCAGAGATCCTCTTTTGCGAAGCGTCGCCATCGTCGGTGACCGAGCAGAACACATTGTCGCGGAGGAATCGCGCCACCGTTTCTGTCAATCCGTCAAAGGACTCCATCAGGAAGCGGATCGGATCCTCCAGGTACGCCGCGAACGAAGCGCAGTTCACCGACGGCTCGGTGAATGGACTGCGATGGAAGACGAGGTTGAGCAACACCACACCCAGAGACCAGATGTCGGCTTGCTTGGGGTCGTAGGACGACGATTCATTGTTGTGGCATTCGTATGCCATGTATGGCTTGCTGCCGCAATCGAAGTCATGGCAACGAGGCTCAGCGGTGGCTAGGCCAAAGTCGGTCATCTTGACAATGACTTGCGTTTCGTCACCATCACGAGTACTGTCGACAAGGGTGCTGATGCTGGTGTCGGGGCATGCAGATTGCATCTCCTCGGCGGTGCGTCGATCCTCCACGATAAAATTCTCGGGCTTAATGTCGCGATGGCTGATCCCTCGGTCGTGACAGAATTGGACCGCATCGCAGATCTGCCGGAACATCCTTGCGATCAAACGGATGCGACGCTTGGAGAGGAGGTTGTGAAACGAGGTAGAGGCAAGGATGGATGGTGACGGCGGCGTCGCATCCAACGAGGAGCCCAAGGTCTCGTAGTGGGCGTCATCCGACGATGAAGATGGGGCTCGCTTCACTTTCGACTCCAGATCGCTTTGATCCACAAAGGTCTTTTCGGGGTGATCCTCGTCGTCGATCGCGGGTCTTCCTGCATCCTGTGCCTGCTCGAGCCAGTAGTACAAGTCCTGACCCGGACAATATTCAAGCACCAAGAAGAGCCAATCCGGTGTCTCGTACGTTCGATATAGCGTCACAATGTTGGGATGAGCCGGGATCGACTGGTGGATGGTGGCCTCGAGTCGTTGGACTTCGAGCATGTCTTCGGGCAAGTCACGCTTGCACAAGCATTTGAGCGCGAACTCCTTGCCAGGACGCAGACGGGTGTTGACCTTGAGATCTTTGCGCCTCCGTTCCTCCAGAGCGGGCGAGTTGTGGAATCCATCCGCCGTGCCCTTGCCGCCGTCGGCTTTCAGAGTGCTGCTGAGCAGGTCCTCGGACGACGCGACCATGGTGAGATCAGCATCCTCGTCCGACTTCCTGCTTGTCGACCCTTCAAAGCCGGGCCTCGAGGCAGATGAAGGAATGGCTACACTCCTTTCCGAGACATACGCCGCGGCTTCTTCTGCGCTCACCTCCTTGACGAGATAGACGACGGCATAACTGCCTTCGCCAAGTTTGCGGACCACCTCGAGCTTACTGCCGGTCAGGTCAGCGTTCTGATCCACAAAGCCAGGAGTGGTCTCGGCGATCTGTATGATATGACCGTCGTGTTCGAGGCCGGGGCCGAGAAGGTCGCCGATCTCAAAGACGTCACCAGGACGACGACCTTCGATGGCGTAGGCACTACCATGACGGCTGAGCAGATGACCCTCGGACGCTCCGTATTCCATCATGTCGGAGAGGTCGAAGAAGTCCTGCTCGTTGTCGTCCGTAGCGACCGACTGACGATCAACGTCCGAGGCTGCGACGTCAGAGGCAGCGGCCTCTCTGCGAACCAGCTGGGCCCTCAGCTTGGCTAGGAGCGAAGCACTGTCGAGCGGTTGCTCCAAGAGATGAGAGGTGTTGGGCGCGAAAGGTGCGGCTTGAGCGCTGTCCGAATTTGCCCCTGCGGCAGCAGCAGCGGCAGCGGCATTGCGCTGCTGTTCTTCGGCAATCAAGTCCGGCAGATGAATCGACATGCTGCTCTGGCGACCACGGAGTGGGGTGCGCACGATATTGTCTGCATCGCCGTCTTCAGGAATGCTCTCGTTCTGGTAGAAGGGCACGGTCGAAGGTGGACGGCTCGTTGGTCTGCTGAGAGAGACCGAGGATTCTCTGGAACGAGAGAGGCCGCGGAGACTGGGAGTGCGAACTCGATCGTAATGGGCGACGCTGGATTTGAGACCCGAAACGCTGTCGCGGTTCCTCAGATGAGGAGGGCGGTATACACCGACGCGAGACGATACCGCAGGTGAGTTGGGCGAGAAGACGGCAGAGCTTCTGCGAGAGTGGGACATGGTGTGGGCGGCGCCGCCAGACGTCACCGAGTTGAAGGACTCGCGACGGGATGCAGCGCCGGGACGAGGATGCGGCGATGCACCACTGAGCATAGAGGCGATGCTGTTGACGACTCTGTCTCCGTTGGCATGGGCCTCAGGGATGACGGGAGGGTGTCTAGACATGGGCGACAGAGTGCGGTGGGCAAGTCTCGGTGAAGAGGCCGGACTGAGCAAGGCGGGGTTGCCCATGACGGTGTTGACCTGTTGGCGTTGCGACTGGGTCGAGACAACGAGCGGAGAGCGTTGGGGAGAGCCTTGCACATTGACGCTGGGAGCGCGATGGAACAGAGACGCGCCGCTTGAGCCACCATCCTGACGACCAAAGGCGAATCCAGGGCTGGGTGTGCGAGGCGCTGACTGGAGAGAGGCATGGAATTGCTCGACTGGGTTGCGGATCGAAGGCGGTGGCCGACCGTCGACTTGTCCATCTGCAGCGAGCAGCCGCTCGGTGCTGGACTCTCGCACACGGTTGGGCGTGCTGGGTATGCTGGGCAGCGAGCTAGTGGGCGTCAACATCCAATTGTCATCTCTGTTCTTGTCGTGCTGAGCTTGCTGGGTTCGCAAGGGATGTTGAGCGCTCTGGTTGAGTTTGAACGGTGTCGATGCAGTGGGGAAGAAGCGCGAGCGCTCCGTCGGCTCGATGCGTAGCGGCTGCAATGTTGTTGCTGGTCCGGTGTGGTGATCCTTCTCGAGTGAGGAAGACAAGGGCCAGTGGTGGCGAGTCGCTGGCGAGGCTCTTGGCTTGGTCGGAGAGGTGCCGAATTCAGGCGCTCTGCCGATGACACCGTTGCCCATCCCGCTGGGCTTGATGGCATGATTCGAGTAAGGGTCAGGATGAGGATGATGTCCCGGCGCCCAATTGATGTCCAGCATTGCCGATTGTTGGTTTTGGATACTGGACGAAAGAAGCGAAGGCTTGGCGTCGGAAGCGTTGTTGTTCGGAGCAAAGGTGCGAGCAGTGTTGCTGGAGGGAGTGGAGATGGAGACGGGCTGGGTATGCGAAGTTGGAGGCTGTCGAGATGGGCCGGCTACAGGATGAGCGTGAGCCCTCCAGTTGTCCTGTGGCTTTTCGTGAGGCCTGCGATGAGCATGATGATCTCGTTGGGTGTGGGTGGACGGTGGCTGTGAGGCAGAAGCAGGCTGGTTCGACCGACGCCAGCTGGGCGCGTCGCTGCTGGCAAGATGAGTAGGCATGATGGGCTGAGATGTCAAGCTGTTATAGAGTTGAGGTAGTCGAGATAGTTGCTGGCGAGATGAGCTTGCTGAACATCCAGACGAGAGCCCGACAGCTTCCTACGCAGGTTGAAGGGAATGTTGGTAAAGCGGTGAGTAGAATCAGGCATGCGCCCTTGTCGGTAGAAGAATCCGCGAAAGAATGGAAACGACAAGAGCCGGGGGAGGAGCTTTGCTAGGTCATTTTGTTGCGAGTCCGGTCAAGAGATGGCAATTTGATGGTGATGGGTGGTAGTTGCCGAGTGGTGCGTCTGGCACAGGTCCAGATACTCGATCGCCTTTCCCGTCGACACCGTCTGAAGAGAGTGATCAGCTGGTTGCAGGCCGCAAACGTTGCGACTAGAGTCAGTCACAAGGTCAAGTGGTAGTCAGATGGTATCTGCATGCCATCCGAGGGTCGTAGGCCAGGATTCTCGTCGAGGTGACCGTTGTAATGGACGATTGTCCTCTTGCTGACGGACAAGACTTGAAAAATCGAGATGAAGCCTGGTGAAGATGACCTTGAAAGCTTCGAGCCTATGATGTTGACCGGAGACGAGCCTCGTGGTGCTACAGGAGATGTCGGTGGTGTCCTAAGATAGTTGAAATGTGCGATGACGAGGAGACGGGGCCCGGGAGCAGGAGAAGAGCGATTAGAGCAAAGTGGTGTCGTGGATGGTCACCAACACCGAAAAGCCGCCGTCAGTGCACGATGATCGGTGGCACAGCTTGGTCGCTGCCGGGTGTCGAGCGGACGAAGCGATGGTGGTGGAAAGAGACAAAGGAGAGGGAGCGAGAGAGACGACGTCGAAGCTTCAAGGAGCTTTGTTGGGCCAAAGGGTCCCTTTTTCGGGTCAATGCGCTCAGAATCACAAATGCAATGCGGTTGGCCGTTTAGAGCTGCAGCCCATTCAAGAAAAGAGCATAAAAATTGTGAAAACACAACATGATATTTCTCTTTAGCGAGCCAGTGTGAGGAAAAGCGACCTTGTGACTTGTGACTTTGCACCCATTGTTTGACACCATGATGAGAAGAGAAGCTTTGAGTGAACGGACATCCCGACTCCTTTCCTTCTGTCACCGTGTCATCGTCGGACTGCTTCCGACCAACTCTGCGCCAGTCACACAGTGTGAGATCCGCACAGGTCTCGATGCAGGCGAAGCTGACGCAAGACCATCACGCTTGACTGACCTGCCGCAGACTGGAAGGGCCTGCCTCCTGCATCACTTGGCCGTCAGTCAACGGGAAGGAGTGACCTCATGGTTGCCCTGCATGACCCGCCCGACCCACGGAAACGCTGCGTCCTGCAGCTGCATGCAGCCGAACAGCACGCCATGTTCCTTGCGAGTGGACCAGTGTTGGGCAATTGGTGCGTGTCGTCAAATTTTTTTTCGCTAAATGTTACACCATCAAATGGATATTTTCTGGAAAAATCGTCACGGTTCACGTGACAGTTGTCGAGCGAGCCATAGAACAACACCAAGCAGAGTTGGCTAGCACGCTGCAGTTCTCATTTTGGCGAGCAGCCTGAGTGTTGGAGTGAGCCACACGACGACGACATTATTCTCACACTTGGCTGTAACAACCATCTCTTTGACCAACTTGCTCTCCAACATCCTCTCCGCGAACTCGACACTAGCAAAGCATCGGAGACCCACATTCTTGCGGCGCACCTTCAGCCACCATGTTCAACAGCAGAGCCTCATCGAGCGCAGCCATCAAGCGTCTCACCATCGAATACAAGCAGCTCTCCACCGACCCGAACTCGCTCTTCCCCGCAGTAGGCCCCGTCTCCGAAGACAACTATCTAGAATGGGAGGCGCTCGTACCAGGTCCCGACGGCACCCCTTTTGAAGGTGGCGTCTTTTCCGCTCGTCTCAGCTTCCCGCCGTCGTATCCGCTCGAACCACCAACCATGCGCTTCGATCCACCCATCTTCCATCCCAACGTCTACGCCGATGGTCTCGTCTGCATCTCGATCCTGCATGCTCCCGGTGACGACCCAAATATGTACGAGTCGTCCTCAGAACGCTGGTCACCTGTGCAGTCGATCGAAAAGATTCTGCTTTCGGTGCTGAGCATGTTGGCAGAGCCAAATGTGGAGAGCGGTGCCAACATTGATGCTTGCGTACGTATTCGGTACAAGACGTGCGCTATGTCGCTGGTGATGTGGATCACTCACCCTCTTCTCTCGTCTTACGGCTGCAACAGAAAGTATACAGGGACGACCGAGAAGGGTACGAAAAGATCATTCGCGATTCGGTCAAGGAGCAGCTTGGCCTCTAGGCGTTCAATCAGCTTGATAACAACACAACTCACGCCGATCGACGTTCGTGCACCATGCGCTGTGAGAAAAGGTTGGGATTTCTGCGTTCAGTCCATCCAGTGCAGGAACAACAGCGCCAGACCGCTCCCCACCAGAAAGATCGACAAGAACTTGTCCGCCTCCCTACTGCGCTGCCTTGCCTTCCGCAACTCTTCGTTTCCGCGGCCCACCTCTGTGCCTACACCAATCGCCTCATCCAGCAGCAGATCCGTGACCTCGCCTTGCTGTTCCAGCTGCTGCACCACCTGTGTCTGCAGTTCGCTAATCTCGTACAGTCTCGACTCGGCCTTCTTGATAGCGGCTAGATCCGACTCGAGCGACTTGATCAGCTCGGACGATTCGTTCTCAAACATCTCGATCTGTGACGCTGAGAGCTGCGCGCTGATGTCCTTGCCGACCAACCCCGATTCCGAGTCGAGCTCCGGGTTGAACGAGCCGCCGACGCTCCCACGGATGACTGCCGGAGCACTGGTTGTGCCTGTGGATCCTGATGCGGAAGCAGTAGCCCCTGCTTGACGTTGAAGCTCGAGTCTCGAGTTGGCGAGAGACTTGGTCTTGTCTCGTTGCACCCTCAGACGAGCTTCTTGCATGTCGCTCTGCAAAGAGGACGCCTTGGACAAAAGCATCGAAAGGTATTGAGTGACGGACGCACGGTGTGCTGAAATGAGCGATGACGCCAAGATGGAGGTGGATGAGTCCCTTGCCGTCGAAAGAGCGAGGAGACTGTTGAGAGGAGAGAGTGCGGTAGGAGTAGTGGGCGCATTCTTCTTACGCACTTCCTCTGCTGCCTCCAGCTCCTTGATACTCTCGAGACATCGTTTGATGACCACTTTGACCTGAAAGTCGATCTCGTCCCGCTGCGTATCGCTCAACGAGCCAGTGAATGCCTTCCACTTTGCGAATGCAGAGTCCTCTACACCGTCCTGATCCGCGGGTGAATCCGCTCCTTGCTGCCCCTCACGAATGTGGTGAGCGCGACTCTTGTTTCCGAGCGCCAGATACTTTCTTCGTATCGCGTAGAGAAAGCCAAGCAGCGAGACAATGTGCTTTCGGATGATGTAGGCTTGGTTGAGCCATTGCTTGTGCGCCCTGACTACATTCTCTGGTGGATCTTTGCGTTTGAGCTGTCGTGAGCCCGATGCTGAGGATGAAGATGGCGGGTATTCCTGTCGCCGTTGTGATAGAAGTTGCTGGAAGTCGGCGGTCAGGTCGATGGTTGGAGGCACGCGTGCCTTTCTCGATGTGGTCATTGCATGCAGCTCTTGACCTTGAGATTCCCGCTAGAGAGCCGTAACGTCGGTGAGGAAGAATGTGATGGTGATGAGAACGAGATAATGTGGAGTCTCGAGCATCTGAAAGTCGACGCTGTGATTTCGTGAGAGAAGCGTGGCCCGCGCTCAATTTCAAGGGTTTGGAAGAAATGCGCTTCCACCTGTCAAACTTGCCCTCCTCGATACGGTACGAGCCCATCTACCCTCCCAATGCGAGAGCCTTGTGATCCTCGATTCGAACGATCATGCGAGTCTAGACCCTCTCGACGATCGTGCTCGTACCACCGGAACGATGAACGCGCTGGGTAGGCTCATCTCGCTTGGCGCGCTTCCCTGCCTCCTCGTGCTAGTCTCCTGGCGGACCATTTCCTGCCCCTACACCAAAGTCGAGGAGAGCTTCACCATACAGGCAGTGCACGACGTCCTCAGCTACGGCATCGGCCGCGAAGCATTGGCACGATACGATCATCAAGTTTTTCCCGGCGCCGTGCCACGCTCGTTCATCGGTCCGCTTCTTCTGGCTGCCTTCTCGTACCCCTTCATGCTGCTTTCACGCACACTCGGAGCAGTTGAGACCTCAGCAGATGCTCAGACGGTCGTTCGCCTCTGTCTCGCCGCCGTCAATGCCACAGCTGTCGCTTTCTTCGGTCAGCAATGCTTTTCGTCAACGATCCCTAGAGCCCAGGAGAAAGCTCACTCGAAACGGGGCGATGGACGAGTGCAGGCGGGTCTGTTCCTGCTGATCACGGCAGTTCAGTTCCATTTCGGTTTCTGGGCGGGTCGCACCATACCAAACTCGATTGCGTTGCCACTTGTCATTATCGCAATGGCGCTGGTGTGCCGCAACATCAGCAGGCCAGACAGCAAGACAAGCCGCAACTCATCAGATGCCCAAGCAGCCATCTGGCTCTTGACCTTCAGCGCCGTGGTGCTTCGTCTCGAGATTGTCGCCACTCTCGTTCCCGTAGGTCTCTATCTTTTGGCAACGGGCCAGATCTCTTTTGTCGCCGGCATCAAAGCAGGCTTCCTCTCGTCCGTCATCAGCGTCTTCCTCACGACGTTCATCGATACCTACTTTTGGCAGGATCTTGCGAGGTCAGAAGCTCGCAACGCCTTGAGTGTCTTCACCTCATCTTTACGAAGCATTGCGACTCAACAGAGGTCGTACCCGCTGTGGCCAGAGTTGCACGCTCTGCTTTTCAACGTGGTCGAAGGAAAGAGCAGCGAATGGGGAGTTTCGCCATGGCACGCCTACATCACGTCCCTCATTCCGAAGCTCCTCGCCTTCACGGGCCCACTTGTCCTCCTCGGAGCTGGTCAACTTCTTCGAGGTCAACGGACAGCCACAGGAGCAAGAGCTCGCTTCCTCCTGCTCACAGCCAGCACGCACGTTGCGATCCTTAGCATGCTCGGACACAAGGAATGGCGCTTTGCCTTTTACATCCTACCTGCCCTCAACGTCGTCGGAGCCATCGGTGCCAGCGTTCTCATCCGCACCTTGCCAGGCAAGGCTATTCTCGCTGCTTTGATTGCGTTGCAAGTGGCGCTGAGCTTGTTCACGGGCTACCTGAGTGCCATCAACTATCCTGGAGGTCATGCTCTGAAAGCATTGCACGAACACGTCGAGGCTGGCAACGAAGTGGTGGTCGGTGGTCGTCCTGTCATCCACATCGATGTGCTCCCAGCCATGACCGGCGTCACCTTGTTCCAATCGTTACATCATGATCGCGACCGATCGAATTCTGGCTGGCTGGACGTCTTCGCCGGGGTCTTGCCAGCCTCATGCGAACCCAAGCAGTGCTGGACGTACGACAAGACCGAAAACCTTCCTACTTCGGGCCCGGAAGCAACACAGATCTGGTCGACGTTCAGCCATCTCATCACAGAGGTGTCGGAATGCCGCATCTTCCAAGCCGAGTCAGGTGCGGTGTTGGCGGAACCCAATCAGCTGTTCGAGCCGATTGTTCCGCCGATAACGTCTTTCAACGGCCTGCGACGCAAGTCGATTTCGCAGATCAAGTCCGACCTCCTCGGCCTTCCGAAAGTCGTACTAGCTATGAAGACTTCTCACGGTCTATCCGCTCTAATACGGCTTGCGCTGCCAGTCGTCATCGCAGAGGAACCAGCCATCTGGCTTTGTCGTCGCAAGCTCGACTCGACGTAGCATGCCAACCCTACCGAAATGTACAAAGGCCTAACACGTAACGAATTTTCCCACGTCTGAGCTGCCTCCGACTTCCGCGTCCTGAGCAAAAGTTGTCCAGTTCTGACAGCGTCGTTCCTGCAGCATGCAACAACCTCTAAACACGCTTCCTCACCGCTGAACAGACCACGACGCAGCCGCTGCTGCCTACTGCGAACGCCAAGATGTCGCAGTCGCAGTCAGAGCTTCGCCGGCAGGGCAAGCATGAAAAGGCGCGAGCCAAGATGATGGAGGACTTTGAACGTCAAAAGGCGGACCTCGCCAAGGAGTCGGAGCGCAATCGCACCGGAGCGGATCGGTTCGTCGGCAAGAATGACTCGATGGAAGATGCGCTCAAAAAGTCAACCATCGGTCTTGTTCATCTGGAAGACTTTCAGAAGCTTCGCTCGGAATTGGAGGAGGAGAAGAAGCGAGAAGCGGCACGGACCAACGAGCTGAAAGCGGACGAGAGGAGTGCCAAGAAGAACAAGAAGGCTAAGAAGGAGCGTGCGAAGCTTTCGTTCGCATACGACGACGAAGAGGACGATGGTGGCGCTGGACCTTCCAAGCTCAATCACGAGGCGAATGGAAAGCGCAAGAGGAAAGCAGACGACGCCGTTAACGGGGACAGCATCGATGACCTCGAAAGTGTTCCTCTTCCAACAACCAAAAAGACGAGTCTCAAGAACCCAAACGTCGACACATCTTTCCTTCCCGACCGCGACAGAGAGGAAGCAGAACGACGCATGCGCGAGGAGTTGCGGCAGGAATGGCTACGCAAGCAGGAAGAGATGAAGAAGGAGGACGTCGAAATCACCTATTCCTACTGGGACGGTACCGGCCATCGAAAGACAGTCCTCTGCAAGAAAGGCGACACCATCGCACACTTCCTCGAGCGGTGTCGACAGCAGGTATCCGAGCTGCGCGGCGTATCGGTGGACAGCATGATGTACATCAAGGAGGACCTCATCATCCCGCACCATTACAGCTTTTACGACTTCATCGTCAACAAGGCGCGTGGCAAGTCGGGCCCGCTCTTCAACTTTGACGTGCACGACGACATTCGTCTGGTGGCGGACGCGAGCGTGGAGAAAGACGAGTCTCATGCGGGCAAGGTGGTGGAGAGGTCGTTCTACAACCGGAACAAGCACGTATGGCCGTACAGCCGATGGGAGGTGTACGATCCGAAGAAGGACTACGGAAACTATACAATCCACGATCGAAAGAAGTAGCTCCTCTTCAGAGCAATGTATTTGTACCGGATTACGTTCCGAGCATGACCCACGCGCGAAGCCTTCTGACTCGTTTATCGTTAAGGGTGAGCCATTACATTCCAGCCGTCCTCTTTGAGAGCTTCGCATGCACTTGCAAAGTCAGCCTCCTTGACACAGATGTAGTCCGTGTCCCACGTTGACACGGCAAAGATAGAGATGGAGCGTTGTGCAAGACACTTGCTGAACTCGAGGAGCACCCCGACGAGGTGGAACTCCATGGGACCTCGGATGCGGAAAGCTCTCCATGGACCGTCAAGACCGTATCCCTCTTTGGAGCGGTCCTCGCCGTCCCTCGATATGCCGACGTCACTCTCGAAGTATTCCTTCGTGAGCCCCGTAGACGTAGAGACTAGAATGCTTAGCTCTGACTGCGTTCTCGAGACGGTACAGAAGCCTCCTTGATGGAGAGGTCTGGACAAGACGTCGAGCACACGACTCGGTATCGGCGACGATGAGGGAAGTCGAGCCAGGAGATAGTCTCCCGGTTGAATCAGCACTGAAGTGTAGAAGCGCCAAGGTAAGCAGCCACAGGAGGGAACAGAGGTAAGCGAAAGTTGTCCATCGAGACCGAGAGTCGGGGCTTGTGCTCACCATCCAGATTTGGGTATTGCGACTTCTTCGACTGCCAGTCCTGCGCTGCTTGCTTGTCGTTGATGTTGTCTGCCATCTTGTACGGAAGTCGGTGGCAGTGCTGTTGCTGTTCAAGCATGGTGGTATGAGAGAGGACCCTTTTGATTTTCACGACCTGAATTTCAAGGGTTCAATTTCGACACTTACGAGCTGTAAATCCCCGCCTTTGAGCCAAACGAAAACCGCGGTCACATCACACGCATGCACTCATCGCAGTCACCTCCTTCTCGACCATCAAGACGATCCGCAACCCCACGCTCCTTTCGTTGACTCGTCCGGACATGGTATAACTCACCTCACTATCTGATCGACTCAGCAGCAAGCTTGCATGCCGGACGATGTCGCAATCTCTTGATCCATCATCGACACGGAGTCGAGCCAATACAGCCAACAGTCTCTCTCCTGCTACGTACGGCACCTCGAACCCATCTGCTGCAGGAAGCTCTGTCGTATCCAACGGAAGCCTTCTGGATCTCTACGCTCGCTCGCCCGGCTCCTATCAAGATACGGCGGACGCCCCTCTCCGCGCTGCTGCAGCGCCTCCAGCTGCTCCAAGCTCGACCATTGTCAGACAAGCTCAGGATGCCTTCTTGCCGCTGCCATCGCCAACACGCGGATTCCAAGCCCCAGGTCGCGACCTCACAGCTCTCAACACTGGTTCCTCAATCCCGCCCAGCGACAGCAATGCTTCCATCTGGACCACCGCTTCCGCTTCTCCAACAGTGTCGCTGCCGCAGAGCAAACGCGCGTCCATGGCCGGCTTCGACGTGGATGCGATGCGCAGCATTCAACCAGCGCATGATACCCACACTCCTTCAGTAGCAGCGTCTGATCCGCGGCTTCCAACGGGCAGCGGCGTGACAGCAGCGCAGGAGGATAGCGATGGCTCCGACTATGGAGACGAAGAGATGCCTGGCGCCTTTTCGCACGATTCCTATGATCGGTCCGCTGATAGGACGATTCAGTCACCTGCTCGCCGGAGTAGTCGTGCTCCCGAAGAAGTGTATTCCAACGCCTTGCCCTCTCCTCCCGTGCCCACACGCACCAGCAGCGTGCTACGGAACGGATCCAGTCTCTCTCCGAGCTCATCGAACGCCGACACTTTCACTCGGGTGGATTCGCCATCGGTCAGGCATGCGTCTTCGCGTTCGAACTCTGGCCAATTTGCCATAGACTCATCCTCACAGGCCCGTCGAGTCATGGACCCTCGACTGGAATTCAATCAGGGCCCGGTGCCGAGGGACACAGCGCAGGCCCTGTCAGGACTTGCGCCAAGCCCGATCCTTCCCAGTCTCGCCAGCAATGCAGCATCTCAAGGTCCCACCAGCCCTCGCAACGAGGCGATGCCACAGCCGGCAGATGGATCCGCGAGCTTGTCACCCGACCCAGCCAAAGCCGACAGCGGATCTTCGCACGAGCTCAGCCTCGCCGAGCAACAGAGACTGGAAAGTGAGCTACTCGCCGAGGCCGACGATTCTCGGCCCCGAACTCTCAAGGAAGCTCGAGAGCGAGCCAGACTGCGCAAGCAGCAGAGCGACGCCTTATCGTCCCCACCAGCCACCGCCAATACCACCGCACAGCCTTCAGCGGCGACAACAAGCCCGCGCAAAGGTGCATCTCTGCACGTCCGGGAAGTCGCTGCCTCCACCGCCGCTGCTTCTGCCGACGAGCAGGGCTCACGCAGCAGCATCGAATCGCGAGATCGTCCCATGCGCAACCCGAAGCGCATCTCGAACCTCGACAACAATCAGACTGCAGACCATCGCTCGATATCGGAGCGTTCGGCGCCTTCCGACTATTCTCACGACTCAGGCATTGAAGGCGCATTCTCATACGACGACCGAGCTGGCCCGGCTGGTCAGCTGCTCGCTGTGGATGCGAACGCCGATCCACAAGCTAGCAGCATGAACGACCTCACCGACGCCGTCGACAGTGCTATGAACGATCTGAGCTTCGGCGACGACACGCTCTCTGGGGAAGACGACTTCGCGACACCCTTGCCTCCGCCGCCGCAGCAAGAGTCGCGCCCCCAAATGCCGGCTGCGCTTCCCTCGGCATGGAGTCTCGCCAGTGTTACCGGTGCGGGCGTATCTTCGCCCTTGGCCTCGCCAGCAAAGTACGCCCCAGCGACGCCTCGTACATCTTCCTTCCCGACAGAGGCCTCCAAGCAGTCGCTGGCGCAGGCGACCGTCGCCTCTCCAACCCACCAGCGTGCGATGCAGCCTCCCGTCCCCTCCGTCCCCAGCCACATCGACATCTACGGCAAGACCGTGCCCATGCCCAAAGCCTTCGCCAGCAAGACGATCAACGTGGACAAACGCCGTCTCTCTTCGTGGGAGCGCGCTCGCAGCTACGCGCAGTACACCAACGAGCTGCTCCACCTTCAAACCGGTCTGAGGCTATGGATGGAGGTAGTTCAACGCCCAGCTATGCGTCAGCAGAACAATCGCACGACCCAGGCCAAGCAAACCGATGACTGGCTGACGCAAGGGACGCTGCCACGGTCGCGGCACGTTCGGGACGAAGGGTCGTACGCCGACTCGGTGCGGTCGGATATGACGTTCCCCATGCGCGGCGATGGGGCTAAGGCGAAAGAGATCGTGTCGGTCATGCCGACGATGGCCGAATCGCCCGTCCGTACTCCCGTCAACTTGCCCTACCCTGGCGTGGTCGCACAGCAGCAGCAGGCGAGATCCAACTCGACTCAGTCCTTCTCATCGAACGTTGCGCCTCATGCGGCTTCGTCCAACGACTCGCTACCCACGACAACCGGCACCGTCTCGCGCAGCTCGGGGCTAGGGGGCGGGAATCGCTTCTTCAGCGGTCTCGGTCGCAAAAACAGCAAACGCGCACAACCCGCTGCTGCGACGGCACCATCGCTGTCGTCAGCCGCTGCAGCGGTGGGTGGCTCGCGTGCCTATTTGGCGAACAACCGTACCAGCCGCACCGCGTCTCCTGGTGTAGCGATGTCGTCTCGCAACTCTGCCTCGTCGTTGACACCCACCATGGACAGTTTCGAGACGAGTGAGTCTCGACCGCAAAGTCCTTCGGCAGCGAAGCGGCTGAGTGGTCTTGGGCTGGGTCCTGAGTCGGGGGGGCTCGGGGCGAGTGGGCGGCTGGACACGGTTAGGGAGGTACGCATTTCGCCAAGCACTACGCCGGCCAGTGGGTTGCGAGCGCCACTTGGCCCACGTGCGCCCAGTACGCGCAGTCCGAACGACATGACGCGGTCCTCGTCCAACCAGGCTCCCGTCACCCCCAACACGCCGGCCGGCTTCGGAACAGGTCCCACCTTCGTCTCGCGTCTGGGAGGGGGGAGCTTTAGCGGCCCAGCCAACCCAACACGTTCACCGCACGACGGGTATACGTCTCCCGACTACCTCGCGCCGCGTAGAACGAGCGACCTTTCCAGCACCGCCTCGAGCAGCAACTCTGCTTCCGCCCACGACAGCCCTCGAACCGCGGGGTTGAGGTCTTCGATGTCGTACGGCTCGGTAAGGGATAAGATGCGACGCGGATCACACACCAGCGAGAACGAGGATGAAGGTTGGAAAGAGGCACTGGTGAAGCTGGGCGATATACTGCCGGATGCGGATGATAGGACGTTGAGGTACTATTTGAAGAAGGCTAAGGGGAACGATTTGACGGCGATAGGCGACTATTTGCACGATCAGAGCTTGGGCAAGTTGCCCAAGTTTTGAGTCCGATGCCGGGAATGAAAAGGGTGGTTGATGGTCGAAACCAGGTTGTTTGGGTGGTGTGGTGTGTGTGAGTTGCTTGAGAATGTGTGTTGGGGTTGGGAAGCGTAAGACGTGGCAGGTGAGGGTGATACCGTGAAGTGATGATCACAAAGATGCGCACACTGCCTTCCGTGATGAAGGCGGGTATCTTTGAGCAACGACCCTATCATGGACCTTCAGAGAGCCATCGTTGGGTCTCTTGGAATGTTTCTAACCCCCAAACCTCATTGCGCACAGCATGAAAGTATCATAACCAAGCCTTATGCATCGCCTTTTCAGAACCGAACCTTCGCACCAGCCCCTGTCCACATCCCGCCTTGGCGAATCGGCAGTCAGGGTAGGGTTACGGATCGCGGGTGTATACGAAAGCGTGCATGAGGATGATGGCTGTTGCGACGCGAAGGACTCACCAACGCGCAGTTCAAGCTTCGAAAACTCTTCACACAGCCACACACGAAAGGATGAATGGGTCCACGACTCCATTTATAGTACTACTACAAGACAACGTCAATATGACATGAAAAAAGCGTTAAAAAACCCTAGGTATCGAAAAAAGTTATATACTGAAGTGAAAGCCATCTACTGACGAGCTTAGAAGAAGAAGTTCCACACCCTCTTGTAGATCGGCTTGGCGGCCTCCTCCTCCCTCTCGCGACGCAGCACCTCGACAGGAACAGGGTCCTTTCGGCCGGTCGAGACGTCAATGTCATCGATTTTGACAAGCTTGGTGCGCTTGATAATCTTGAAGGGGATCAGGAAGACGAGCACGACGATGGGCACCGAGATGAAGCCCTGGAAGAAAGCGTTGACACGCTCCGAGGCGGTCATCTCGCCCTCGCCGATGGGGAAGGCCGAGACGTAGAAGGTGAAGCAGATGACGAGCACGTTGAAGCAAGCACCGTAGATGGAACCGTAGATGCCGAAGGGCGACTTCCAGGGGAGCTCCTCGAGCGTGTGACCGGCACGAGCCCAGGCGAGGCGGAAGCGGGCGTGGGCAATGCAAATGCAGAGCCAGCTGATGATGGTCGAGAGACCCGAGATGGCAAGCAGCCAGTTGAAGACCTGGCCACGAGCATCGTCGCTGGCGTAGATGAGGAAACCGAGCAGACCAAAGATGAGCGAGAGGATGACGGCCGGAAGGGGACGACCCTGTCGGTCGACGTAGCTGAAGAAGCGCGGAGCCTGACCGATGGTGGCCATGGCCTGCAGGGTGCGCGAGGCGGCGTAGACGGCACTGTTGCCGACCGAGAGGACCGAAATCAGGATAACGGCGTTCATGATGGAAGGCAGCACGCCGATGCGAGCAATGTCGAAGGCAATGACGAAGGGCGAGGCGCGGGCGTCGTAAGAGCTGGAACCGGAAATGAGGCGATCGTCGGTGTAAGGGACGATGAAGGAGACGACCAGCAGCGAAACGACGTAGAAGATGGTGACACGCATGAAGATCTGCTTGGCAGCCTTGGGGATCTCCTTGCGGGCGTTGGCAGTCTCGGCAGCGGCGAGACCGATGAGCTCGGTACCGGCAAAGGCGAAGGCGGCGGTGACGAAGACGGACGAGAAACCCTTGAAACCGTTGTTGAAGGCACCGGGGTTGCGCCAAGTCTCGGTACCGAAGTACTCGCCAGTGGGACCACCGCCGACGTTGATGACGACACCGGCAATGATGAAACCGATGACCGCGAGAACCTTGACGAGCGAGCCGAAGAACTCGAATTCACCGTAGCCTCGAACACCAAACAGGTTGATGATGGTGATGACGATCAAGAAGATGGCAACCCAAACACCCTTTGGCACCGTCTCGTTGGGATCCCAGTAGGTGATGACGATGGAGGCAGCGACGAGTTCGAGGGGCAGGACGATAAGCCACTGGAGCCAGTAGTTGTAGGCCATGGCGAAACCGACGGCGGGGTCGATGAAACGGGTCGAGTAGGCAGCGAAGGAACCGGCGACGGGGAAGATGGCACCAAGCTCACCGAGAGCCATGACGACCATGAGAAGCATAACACCGATAAGGATAAAGTCGATCATGAGGAAACCGGGACCACCGTTGTACAGAGCACCACCGGAACCGATGAAGAGGCCGGTACCGATCGAACCACCGAGGGCGATGAACTGAACATGACGACCCTTGAGATGACGCTTGAGACCGCCGTCACCTGCGTTGGGGTCCTTGAAGCCGGCGAGGGCATTGTTGCCACCCTCGAAGTCCTTCTCGCCCTTCTCGTAGTGAGTGGGCGAAGAGATGGACGAATCGTCGCTCACCTCGGGCTTGAAGCCGTCGACGAAGTTCTGGAAGGCACCCATCGTGAGAGAGGATGGATGAAGTGGTAGTGAAAGGTAGAGGAGGAGAGGGGGAAGATGTGACGCAACCGAAGCCCAAAAGAGAACACAGCAAGAGTGCTGAGGAACGGAAAAAAGGTCTTGAGGGACTTGAGCGTCTTTCGGCGTGGCGTGGAAACGAGGGAAGGGAAGACAAGGATGTGATGACGAGGTTATATGTGATTGCGAAGAGAAGGCGTGGCTGGCTATCACAGAAGGCGGAAGGGAAGGGGGGAAGAGGCGGTGGCCAGATGCAGAGAGAGAGAGAGAGAGAGAAGGCACAAAGGCGAGATGGCGGCGTTCGTTTGTGCAGAGCTGCGCAGGTGCAGCAGCAGAGATAGCGCACCAAGAGAGGCCACGGCTCAATCAGTGCATCAGAAGGCCAAGCCTTGCATGTGGGTTCAAGGGCATAGACAAAGCAGACCCAGACCCAGGCTCACTCCATCGACCAACCAGAGAGCAGCTGCGCAGAAGAAAAGCTCGAGGGAGAGGCCGGTAAGGCACAAACCACACCACGGCAGACCCAGTGTCCAGACTCAGCTCATGAGCTGCCGGAGAATACCGCAAAGAGAGAGACCAAATGGCTGATCATGCGCCGAAATTCCACCTCGAGGATAACACAACAAAAAGAATAAAAACCTCAGCAGACCTGTCACTTTCCTCTTTTCGCGTTGGTGTTTTGATCGACGTGATCGCTCAACATACTAAAGCGGCAAGGCTGTGTCGCTGCAAGCTGGTGATATGGGCACGGGAGGCCAAGTCTGTGCAAAGGTGGAAGGCAGGCTAGCGTAATAGATAAGCTACCAGGAGGGCGCCATTGGCTAAACCTGGGTCAAGGAAGAAAGCGGGCGAATGAGGGGACCGCGAACAAAGTCGTCCCGCAGCTGCACAAAGGGGCAAAGGAGTGCCGTTATCTCGCCCAATTCAGGTCTGTGGCGACTCGCCTGCATTGTCAAAAGGGGGACCTCACGACCAATCACGAGGCCGAGACGATTAGCCTCGCTGGTCGGAAAGCCAGAGCCTCAAACGACGGGCAATCGCCGAAATTTTCCTCGTCTTCCCATTGGACCGTATCGGGTTGAAGCCGAGACAGCTTCTGGATGTAGGGCGCAAAGCCAGTGTAGCTGTTGTGGGACTCTCATCGAGGCGGAATTTCTGCCTTGTTTCATGCAGAGATACTGTCAGACGAGGTCAACACCACGCATCCAACCCGCTCGGCCCTGACGTGGGGTGAACCAGTCAGAAGAGAGAGGCCTCGCCGATAAGTTAAGTCGACTTTGCCCCAACGACACGCGAGTTTCACTCAAATGCCAAGGCCACGCTGAGATGATTGGTCCAGTTCGAACTTTGCGCTTTCCAATTTGCAATTTGGCGCGAGTCGCCTTCGCCATCACCTCTGTTCCTAGTCTAACGGCGATCCGGTCCCCCTCGTCTTGACTGCTGTTCTCGGTCCATGTAGAACGGGATCCCGCATCCAATATGTCAGATAACGATGTTGTTTCCAGTGCGAAACATCGACAGGACAGCGTGGGGGGCGATCAGAGTTCCTCAGTGCGAGCTGCGATTGGTCCATCACACGCTGGCTGGATCGAACGTCTTATCCCTCATTGTTGTCAAGCGTTCGACGCTGTCATTGGCTCAGCCGACACAGCCCAATTTCAAAAGAAGACGATCAACTCGGGCGGGGGTTGAAATTCACACTCTTGGTTGGCTGCACCTCGTAGATTGTATGCAAGAGCGGAGTTTGCAAGCCAGCCACCTCGTGACTGTCCCTCTCTCTAAATGCCTTGAAAGGGTAAGACGAATGCCATCATCTGCGCCTCCCTTTTCGTCCAATTCGCCGGTTTAGCTCTTCTCGTCTTGTCATTGGACCGCCGCCGCTGGTTGTTGTCGTGTGGCTTGCTCGCGTTGTTGTTGGCCTCCCGTCGTCTCGCCTGTTGCTCCATCGGCTAGCAAGGCTCGTCCCATATCTGGCTTCACATGCCCGCGTGTGTGTGTGTGTGTGTGGGGTAACGCTTGCATACAGATCGACTTTGTCCCTGCTTTTGCGAGCCAGCTCGGCAAATCCTCACTTATCCTTGCATCGAACGGAAGCCGAGTTCCGGCGTGGGAGCGCCGCACGCACACTCGGCTTAGATGCTGCGCCTCGTCTAGAGCGCGGGCAACAGCTCAATGTCAGCCCATTGTCAGTAGAATGAGCTCAAGGTCAGGGCGAACAAGCTCATGTCTTAGCAACGATTGCCAAGCTTTTTCCCTCTGCTTCGGAAGAGCCTCTTCCATCCGCTCCTCCCCGGTTCTTCTTGTCTTGGCAAAGAAAACATTCCATCCGACCCGTCGGAGCCTGCCAGCCGTGTGTACTTTGTCGAGATCCCGTTGGCATGGCAAAGAGCCAAACGAAAAGCCACAATCTTGACGGCTGCTCGGAATGCTGTCAACCCCCCACTTTTGAGAAGAATCGCGCTGCAGCTGACCTCGCATCCGCGACCATGTGTCACTGTGTCAGGAACCGATCCTTGAGACCGCATCGCAGCCCGCTTCACATGCCAAGAGAGACCTGCCCTCGCACGGTGGTTGCCGTTCTACATAGCCGGACTGATAGCCGGTGGTGTCACCCTTCAACCTGATCGCTAGCCCGTGCCATCAGATTCGTGACAGCTTCCCCTTGCCCCGTGACCGCCAACCTCGTCGCGTTCACGATTACAGTCCCCTTACCCTCATCCCGCATGAACGAGGTTTCTTCTGATCCACTCTTGGCATCCGGTCCTTACGGCTTCACCCCACCCGCTACATCCGATCCCCCTCCCCACCCCCCTGATCCTGACCCTTTCATCTGATGCGACCCCGCCCATGAGACGTCGCTGATCTATCCGACCAACATGATTGCTCAACCCCACACTGTCGATAACACGCGAATCACGCCATGCCAAGATAACCGCCCGGACGCAGGTACGCATACCCAGGTTCATGCTCGTCACACGCTTTCGACTTCAGCACATGCTGAATGCGTGAATGTAGTAGGATTTACGACGGGTCAAGATGATGCAGGGTCAGCCCCGTTTGACTGTGCGAAAGAACCAACGAGCGGTGACCCTTGAGCGGGAGTGCCCTTCTTCTTTGGATAGGCGATGCTCCGGTAGGGCGAGGTGAACGGGCTACTCCTTCTCGGACTGTCCGACGGTCCCGATGCCACACCGTTACTCCCCGATACATCCCCTCTACTCGGCGTCGTTCTGCTCCCCAACGCTATACGTCGACTTCTCGGCTTGCCTGGCGTACCACCTTCAGCACTAAACACAGATGACGAGTCGAGAGACATATCTCCTCCACCCTCTGTGACGCTCGTCATCGACACATCCGACAACTTGTGCTGCAGTTGTCGCTGGGCCAGATACGACTGGATTCTCTTATTCGGCGAACTGGTCTCGCGGATTTTGGCGAGCAGTTCTTGCTTACGACGCATCTTCTCGGCTTCTTCTTTGTCGAGCCGCTCCTTCTCGGCGAGTCGTTCGGGCTCTTGGAAGGAGAGAAGTTTCCGGGACTTTGCGTCTTCCCACTCGTCCTTGGTGAGCCACTTGTGGACGATCACTTGGTGCGACTCTTTCGCCATCGGGTGGAGTGAGTCCTTAGGCATGCGGTATTTGGGGCGAGATTCGAGGAGGGGTGTCCATCGTTGGAGCTCGTGAGTGTGGGGATCGATTCGCCATTTGAGACCTTCGTAGTCGGTCCACTCTTCGCCAGCTTGTCGGTCGTCCGAGGTGTCTGCATGGCGCTTGGTTTTGGTCGAACTGGTGGGCGGATCGCGTGTGGGGTTGAAGTCCGCCATTGCTACCTCAGGGAGGGCGATGTCAAAATCGAGAGCTGAGCTCGGGTCGAGGTCCCGGTTGGCCGTTCGCGAGCGCTTAGAGCTGTGTGCTTGAGAATGAGCATGTTCGTCGTCATCGAGGGTGTCGATGCTGCCTTCAATGTCCGAGTCGTCCAGCTCGTCCGCCTCTCGCTTCTTGGCCGTGCTTCGCGCTGAAGTCTGAAGTGTCTTCAGTGGACTGTCTCGAGTTCTCTTTGCTTTGCCAGTATTGGTTGTCCGTGAAGCCGACACGTCTTCATCCTCGTCCATAGCCGTCGAAGGGGCTTCACTGGTCTCTGATGGCGCTGGTGGCACATCAGACATGTCCTCGTCCGTGGCCAAATCCGCACCATCAAAGTCGCCAGGGATGCAGACCTTTTGTGCTTTTCGACGATCTGCGCCGTTCATGCCTTGTTCGGGGCCATCAGCTTCGGTTGGCCACACTCGATGGGGCCGCTTAGCATCGCGCCGGGCACTTGGACTCTCCTCGCGGACATCCTTGTACGGGGATCGCTTTGTGCTTGGAGAGGCTTCGACTTGCGTCTGTGAATGTTGGCGTTTCATCGTCTTCGTTGGCGAGCTTCTAGCAAAATCTCGATGCTTGATGGGTGATGGGCTGCGTGTACCTTGAGAAGTCACAGTATTCGACTGCGCATATCGGTTTCCTCTCTTTTCTTGGGATATGCTACTGTCCTTGAGATATCCAGGCAGGGTACCAGGAATGCCCGACAGCCGCAGAGCAGCTTCGCGATCGATGCTTGCTTGCGAGTTGCTAGCCTTGATATTTCTGCTTCTCTTGACCGGTGTAGACAGAGCTTCATCTCGCAGTTGCTGAGATCTACGGGACAGCGCATCCGCTCTCGCTACAGCGAAAGGTCTGTTGTCATCATCTGGGATGCCTGCTGCTCGCCTACGATCGCGGATGAATTCTGCCTTCTTGCGCGAGTACTGGATCCGCTGGTATAGGCTATGCGCGAAGTACGCTACAATGGCGAGAAACACCCAGCGGAAGATCGACATTCTGCGCCAACGATGGCTCTGGATCGAGTTCGACCTCTTCGTCAGCAGACTGAGCTGGAAGGATGCAGCGTCAGCGTGAGCGAAGGGCCAAGGTGATGGTAGCAAGAGGCTCAGTCCAAAAGGGTCGTACGCTTTGTCAAGGTCTCGAAAGGCTGAGTTGCTTCCACAAAATTTGGTCGTGCCTCGAATCCCGAAATCCGAGTGGTCGTTGCTTTGGCCCGTGCGTTCGTAGCTCATCCTTTGACAGCTTTGGCCCACGGAACCTTCGCATGCTCGAACAAGGCGGACGGCTGGTCCAAACGATTCAAATGAGATCTACGCATTGCTTTTGAGGGCAAACAACCTAAGGGAAGGGCATGATGTGACCAAGCATGACCTCGTGGATATCGCGGCGAAGAAGGGAGCGATGCCAGTTTAGCCGTGCTTCTCCACAAATTCAGCAGGGCCTGGATTTAGCCGTGCTCCCAAGGGTTCTGGAGACTGTGACTTCTGCGTCCCACCTGCCCTTCCACCACCATCGTCACTCCTTTATCCATCTCTGCGGCAGAAAGCATAGACAAGGCTAGCAACATGTCGACACAGGCGAACAGCGACAGCTACGGCATACCCGGCGCAGGCGCCGGTGGCGGCTCAAAGTACAAGCCGTTCAAGGAGGAAGAAGCCAAACGGCCCGCCTTCGACCCCTCCTTATCCTACACCCTGACCCAGGCGGCCGATATCGACTTCAAGGCGGGTCAAGGCCTCAACTCTCACCCTGCCTCTTCGACGTTCGGAGCTGACGATGCCGAGTACCACGTCATCCAGATCGGCAAGACGAAAGTCTCCTCTGGAACCATGTACAAGCTCATGATCTCGTCCATCGCGCCTCGACCCGTGGCGCTCGTCACGACCCTCGACGAGGACGGTGAGCCGAACCTGGCCCCCATCAGCTGGTATCAGATGGTCTCACAGGATCCGCCTATGGTGATGGTCTCTTTTGGCGGCGGGGAGAATAGGAGGAAGGATAGCGAAAACAACATCAAGAGGTTGAAGGAGTTTTCGGTGTCAAGCTCGTCCGAGCCGTATGCGGAGGCGCTGAATTTTGCCTCGGTAGACTGCCCAACCGGTGTCAGCGAATATGCACTCTCAGGACTCACGCCAGTCAAGAGCAAGGTTATCAAAACGCCGCGTGTCAAGGAAGCACCAATGTCGATGGAGTGCGAACTCGAGTACGTACGCGATATCTACAACGACGAAGGGAAGCATACTACAACGCTGGTGCTAGGCCGAGTTCGGGTGATGCACATCCGCAAGGACATGATCAATCCCGAGACCGGCGCGGTCGATGCTAGCAAAACACTGCCCATCACACGTATTGGCGGTCTGCAGTACGCTCGAACGTCTGTCGGGTACGAGCTCGAGCGGCCCAAGTGGAGCGAGATCAAGGATCGACCCGATGTACAGGCCGCTTTGGAGAAGGGTCCGAAGGTGTGGTTCGAGAACAAGGATGAGGTGCTCGAGTCGTATCCGTGATAGAAGAGGCGTAGACCGCTGCTATCTCTGTAGCTAGATCATGATTCGCCTGGAGGGGCTAATGGCATCGTGCTACAAAGGCTTCTGTGCGATGGCAAGAAAGTTGTCGTACGCCTTGCCATCCTTGACGAATTGAGCCGACTTGCCCATGTTGACCAGTCTGAGGTCCGCTGCTGAGAAGAAGGCATCCATTTCGGCGTCGGTGAAGCCGCCTCGGTGTGCGATGACGTTTTCGTGGTCGTGGCTCTTGTGGCCGTGCGAGTGGCCGTCGCCGTGGGAGTGGCCCTGGTGGTGGTGATGATGGTGGTGCTGACCATCATCCTCCGTCTTGGCACCAAAGTCATCGACCTGCTTATGCGACCCATCCTCCCCCTCGACCGTCCTGGGCGCGTTATGAAACTCGACCGACCCTTCCGTCTTGATCAGATCCACCACCGCCAGATGTCCCCCTGGCTTCAGGTACTCCGCAAGCACCTGCGTCACCTTTTTAGGATCGCTGAGGTGGTGGTACGAGTTTGTGCACGTGATCACATCAAACTTCTTCCCTTCCAGCGGTCCCTTTCCAGCCGCTTCGTCAAGGATGTCCGTCACCACGGGCACAATGTTGTCGATCCTGTCGTGTGAATCTGATTGCGCATCGAGCTTGTTCCGCAGCTGCTGGATCATCGCCTCGGACTGGTCGAGCGCGGTGACCGACTTGCAGCGTGGTGCGAGAAGCATGGCGAGCAGACCGGTGCCGGCTGCAAAGTCCATCAGCTCGGTGGTAGCGGGATCGATGGAAGGGACACGGGCGAGGATATTGGTTGCATTGGTCTTGGCTACGTCGACGACCATGCCTCGACCCATCTTGTCGTACTCGGCGGCGGTGAGGGCGTAGAAGGCCTTGTTGGCGTCGGTGATGAGCTGGTCGTTGTTGATGTCAGACATCATTGGTTTCGATTGTCTTGCTACGTATTTGAAGGATGCAGGAGGATGACGAAGATTGACCGCATGTCTCGAGCAGAGACGGACGTCTATATAGATCTTGCGGCAGAGGAAAGGAGCAGCGAACTAGGTGACCAAGCGTGGGGTATGATGACCTTCAGGGTCCACCACAGACCGACGCTCGGAGCCTTTTTCTTGATCGCTGATTGGCAGCTCCGCGGGAATCCAACGCGCACTGCGTGAGAACAAGACTTTTCGCACTTCGTCGATGCTTCCACCTCGAACTCGCCCGGTGACTCGATCATCTGACCCTCATCCTCTCACTACCTCTCAGCAGCATTGCAGCCCAGGCAAGACTCGCGGGCTCGATGCCCTCTTCGGAAGCGCTGCTCGAAGATGCCTCTGCGTTCGTCGAGGAGAAGGAGCTGATCCGCTTCGAACGGGCGGACGAGTACCTCTCCCTGCTCTCGACGCTAGTGCCATCAACAGCTGGGGGCTCGACTTCAACGGCTGCATCTAGTCAGCCTATCTCACAGGATGATGTGCTTGGCAAGCTGGTCTCAATCCTGGACGAATACCAGGACCAATCGAACCTCCTCGACCCCTACCTCGAGCGCATCGTCTCCCCACCCGTCGAAGCCTTACAGCGGCACGTTCGATCACGACACCTCGACCGCCCCGACACCCAACTTCCAGCCGATACTCTGACTCGACTCAGCAAGCTCGTCTACTCGTACACCAAGGTACGAGGGTACAAGACCATCGTACACTACTTTCCGCATGAGGTGGCCGACCTGCCTGCGACGCTTTCCTTCCTCGAAGCTCTATCCTCCGATGGTGACTCGGGGTGCTGGGAGCTACGATACGTCTGCTTGTTGTGGCTCTCGCTGATCTGCATGATCCCGTTCGACCTGGCCAAGTTCGATCGCCCCGACCAGCGCGCGAAGGACACAACCGCCTCACGAATTGCAGCGGTGGCAGATTTCTTCATCACCAGTCCTGGGAAGGAGAGGGACGCCGCTGCCATCGTACTCGGCCGCTTGTTTCAGCGCAGCGAGGTACAGCTCGGAGACCATTTCTCTGCCTTTCTTGACACAAGTCTGCAAGCGCTCAAGGATGAGGAGACTAGCCTCTTCCACGCCACAGGCATCCTTCAGGCGCTGTGCGAGGCAGTCAAGACTGCAGAGCCTGCCTTCGTTGTCAGGCACCTTACCGCCACCCAAAACATTGTTGACGCCTACGATGACCCGCCTAACGTCGCCCTGGCAAACGACGGCCTGATCACGAAGTACAAAACGAAGCTCACCGCCCGACTCGCGCTCAAGCTCCTCCGACCACGCTCCCGTCGGCACGCTACCAAATTCCACATACTCGGCGCCGGCCACCCCACACATCTTCCCGCGGCCGACGAGGACGAAGACGAATCCGACATCCCCGACGAAACAGAACCGATCATCTCGTCCCTCATCTCCGCGCTCGAGCACAAGGACACCGTTGTCCGCTACTCCGCCGCCAAAGGCCTTGCGCGTATCTGCGACCGACTCCCCACCTCCTTCCTCACGCAAGTCATCGACGCCGTCATATCTCTCTTCAACATAAACGTCCCCGACCTCTCCTCCGCCACCCCCGACCTGAGCTCTGTCTCGGAACACACGTGGCAAGGCGCATGTATGGCACTCGCCGAGCTGTCCCGCCGTGGGCTGCTGTTCGGCGAGTCGCTCACCGAGGCTCTACCGTGGATCCTCAGGGCGCTGCTGTTCGACGTGAGACGCGGGGCACGTTCGGTCGGCTCTAACGTCCGGGACGCGGCATGCTACGTCGTGTGGGCGCTGGCCCGCTCAAATGACGTCGCCTCCATCCGACCGCACGCCCACGAGCTAGCGCAGAGGTTGGTAGCGGTATCGACGTGCGATCGCGACGTGTCGATACGCCGGGCTGCGAGCGCGGCGTTTCAGGAGTGCGTGGGTAGGCTGGGACTGTTCCCGCACGGAATCGATGTGATAAGGTTGACGGACTTCTATGCGGTGAGTGTGAGGAGGAACGCGTTGCTGGAGTGCGCTGTCAATGTGGCCAGACTAGACGAATACAGGGGGTACCTGCTGGATCACCTGCTAAAGGTGGTGACGGTGCATTGGGATCCGGCGATGCGGAAGCTCGGTTCGCGATCGGTGGCGCTGATTGCGATGGTCGATCCGACGGTGCTGCTGCCCGAGATCACGGCGAGATTGAAGGAGCGCATCGGCACGTCCGACAACGCGGTGTTGCATGGAACGCTGCTCACCCTCGCCGAACTATCCCGGCTCTCCCGAACCCTCCCCACCGAGGCCGCTTCTGCCGGCGAATCCGTCAGAGCATCCTGCTTCGCCACCCTCGACGCCGTCCGTCCAACCGTGTTCCGCTCGCTCGGCGCAGCACCCCTCCTCCAAGCAGCTTGTCAGGTCATCGGCGCCGCATACCCCTCCACCACCGTGTCCTCCCCTAACGAGACGCAGACGTGGGAAAGCATCCTCAATCTCGCGCTCGCGCGTCAGGAGGAGACCGCACACACCGCCGCAGCTGAAGCCATCGCCTCGCTCTCCCGCGTCGTCGATGTCTCGGGTAAGATCCGCTCGACGCTAAACGGCTGGTCGAGCCTCACGCTGCCTCAGCAGCAGAGTAACGCCCTGCTCCTCGGCGCGGTTGACTTCCGCCGCCACTCGATGCTATTCGAGCCTGTGGTGGAGCACCTGATCGACCTGGGTAGGTCGAGCACGAAGGACGAACGCAACGCGGTATACTCGGAGAATATCGAGGTGCGTCGCAATGCTGCGGATAGCATCACGCGTGCCATAGTCGGCCTTGGAGAAGGATTTGCATCGAAGGGCAACGAGAAGGTGCTGCGGAAGGTGGTGCAGTCGTACCTGGAGGGGCTGGAGGATTATTCGATGGACCAGCGCGGCGATGTCGGGTCGTGGGTGCGGTTGAGCTGTATTGCTGGTCTGCGGGACATCCTCGTCCTCTGCAGCCGGGCTGACATCCGCGTTGGGGAGGACGACTTCCACCGAGCGATAGGTGGACTGTGGAAGCAAGCGGCTGAGCGGATCGATCACGTACGGCACGCGGCGGGTACAAGCGTCCTAACCGTCTACCGTGCCTGTATTCACAGCCAGCCCAGACCGCTCGGGTACGACGTGGTGCAAACCGCCTTCGGTCCCACCTGCTTCGACGAGGGTGATGAGGTGCGAGTCTTCAAGAACCCCACGCGCGCATTCCGCGCGATCACTCGCATCTTGGTGATACCAGAGTACCGCCTTCCCGTACTCACCGGTCTCGTGCTCAGCGTAGGCTCCAAATCCGACCTCGGCGAACTCATCATTGCCCCCTCCCTCTCCCTCATCTCCTATCCCCTCCCCCACCTTCTCAACGACCTCTTCTCCCTCGCCAAAACGCATTTCGCCAACAATCGCCTCTTCATCCCCTCCATACACCTCGTTAACCTCCTCCTCGAATCCGCCACCCCGGATCCCGGTCTTCAGCCGCCACTAGCACGGTTACTGAAGATGGTAATGAGCAACGCGAGGAAGGTGAAGAGTATCCCTCGTTTGATGGAGGGGGCGACGCTCAGTGCAAATGCTATACTCGCCGGTGGAGAGGAGGGGTTGGTGGCAAGGGCGGTGGGCGTGTTTTTGGGGCACGAGTTTCCGACGGTTAGAGCGAGGTGTGCGGAACAGCTGTATGCGGTGCTGTCGTCAAGGGTTGAGGAGGACGAGGGGAAGGTGGAGGTGTGGGAGGAGTTGGAGGGGGTGTTGCTGGATACCAAGTGGAGCTCGACGACCGAGGATCTCAGTGAGGCTGTAGGGGTGGTGATGAGGTGTTTGCCACGGATGCTCGCTTGACGGTCACACTCTGCTCGACCTCAATGCTATTGTCACACTTCCAGAGCTCATGTTGTGAATTCGAGGCGTGAATTCCCATCCTCCGTATCAATGACGACAATGAGTGAGACTCTGAACGACGCTCCTACCCTTCCTTCGCATCAACCACGCTCTCGTAGAGCAAGCTCATACACAGCTCGTAGTTCGTCGGAATGTGATCCCGCAGCATGCTCTTGGCGAAAACCGGCTCCGAGAACCTCTTTACCACATCCTCGCAGTACCTCAATATCACCCTGTGCGCCTCTGCCCTCCTCTCCTCTGCCCGATCGTGCTTGGAGCGGTCGAAGACGATGTCGCTATCCGCCTTGAGTGAATGCGTCACGAAGACGGGGAAGCTTTCGATGCAGTACACGTCTCCGGGCGGGTAGAGCTTGTCCGAGTCCATGACGGCGCGGATCGTTTTGATGAGCGACCAGAGCCAGTCGGCGAGTTGCGAATCTCCTTCTTGCTGTCCGGGTAGTTGGGGATTTGAAGGGGAGGTACGTACTTGGCCGCCACCGGAGGAGTAGGAGAAGGGATCCAGCTCGTCTTCTCGCAGATTGGGGTCCATGTAGTCCGAGTCTTTGGCGAGGTTTCGTGTCTTTCCCTTGATCAGCTCTTCGCGGCTGAGCTGCAATTCTCGTTCGGCAAGGGGGATCTCCTGTGGTCGAGGTGCTTCTAAGGAGGCGAGATGCTCGGGCACCTTTTGTTTGAATCCCAGGGTCGCACGGAGACTGCTTCGTTTGCGATAGGTGCCAATGACACGCGTGATGATCTCGCGTGCTACGTCCGAGTCGCTCTCCATACTGAGGGCGTGCGCAATGTTCTTGAAGTCGCGCACCATGCCGAGAGAAAGAGTGGGCACAAAGTCGTGCCCATGAATGATGCTAGTCACAAGGCCCTTGCAGTGCGCTGACAGGTCGGGCGAGGCGACTGCTGGGACGCCGTATGCATAAGCGTGGATGGGCCGGCCTGGCGGCAGTCCGCTATCGAGCGAGGTGACGAACGGCGTCGTGATCTTGGGATGCTGGATGCTCCTGCCGCCGTTCGCCCTTCTGCGCAAAGCTTGCTGCACAAACAGATCTGCGGGACAGCTCAGCTCGACAGCTGCAAGCGAGGCTACACCGCCGCCCAGCGAGTGACCCGTGATGACCAGGCCGTAGTTCGGATTGTCCTCCAGCGCAAGTCGGAGTGTCTGCATGACCGTGCTGTTCTCGTTGCACAGCCTGCGAGTGCTAGCGAGCATTCCCGAATGCACCTGGTAGTGCTTGTCGGATCTTCCTCCCTCCACAGCGATCGTCTCAAAGTCGCAGGTGAGGTCCGTGAGGATGTCGCTGAGACCCATCGTGCCACGACAGGTGAGCACCACCGCTTGCGCTGCATCGTCCACCGCTACGTAGTTGACAAGCGGAGACATCTGCTCAGTGAACAGTGGCTGTGCCTCGGAGAAGCTATTAAGCAGGATGCAGTCAACCGGAATACCAACGTGGTGAGCGAATGCCCACACATTGGCGTGATGCTTGCTAGTGTCGGGGAAGAAGTAGTCCAGGCTTCCGATCCCGAGGATTCGCATGAAGTTCTGACCGTACGCTGCGGACGAATAGCGCATGAAGCGCCGAAGGTTTTCCACCAAGTGAGCTCTGGGAAAGGTAGTCGGGCCGTTGCCATGCTTTCCCTTGTCGACGTCGTCGGCAGCCGACAGGCTAGATACTTGGGTGCGCGAAGCAAACGAACGCATCGAAGTGAGCGACGGCGCTCGGCTGCGACGTTTACTTTCTCGTGTCGATCCTTTTGGTGTCGGAGGGGCGGAGGACTTTCGATCCGCCTCCTTCGGGAACAGGGTGTGCTGTGAAGTGCCCCTCTGAGGGATGTTAGGTAGCTCCTTCATGACAGCGCGAGGGCTTGTCGTGTTGGAAGGGTGTCCACCTGCCAGCCTCTTCGTCGTCTTCGGATCTGACCCAGAGTCCACCTGGGAGGTGCGCTTGGTCTTGCCCGGGGGGCGCAGAGATGCGGCAGGCCCGAGTGGCGGTGTCCGGCTGGACCTGTCGACGCAAGCCGGCGGCTCCATCTGCATGCTGGACAAGTCGCACTGTCGGTAATGAGTATCCGAACTCGTTGCCGTGTCATTACGAGAGTCGGTCTTGAAGCGATGCTTGGCGCGTCGAAGGACTTTGTTGAACCCGCGGCCCAGATCCACGCCCTTGACAAGGCCCGCCTCTCGGTTCGCGTCTTCTTTACTCTGCATCCGGCTCTGGCTGGGCGAGACGGTCGCCCTCTCTGTCGAAGCGTTGATAGCAGATAGGAGTGGACTAGCTGGATGCCTCGCGGAAACGGAAGAAGGCTCCGGGCTTCTCGATCGTCGATGCATCTTACGTGAGCTTGTCGGGGATAGCCTTGCCTGAGCATCGTCGACAGCATCGATCGTGTCGCCATGCGTACTGTCGACCTCAATCTTTCGCACCGTCTTGCGTCTCTGGATCAGCTTCTTGGTCATCGTCTTCAACACCACTGGCACCTTTGACGAAGCGTTGCTCTTGCCCGTTGCGTGAGAGAGATAGCCGTTTGGTGCCTCGGGTAAGATAAGATCGCATCCGCATGGTCTGCCATCTCCGGCAGATCCGAGGAGAAGTGACGGTCCGCCTTGAGCACCTTCTGTTGTTGCTCTGAAGTTTGGATTTGTGCGGATCTCGCACCATTCTTCGTCCTCTTCGAGCTTGGTCTCAATGCCATCCTCGAAGACCGACCGTGTCTCGGTGCCGCTTCTCGAGCTGGTAACTTGACGCTGAACCATACCGGGGCTCGCCATCGAGGGATCGACCGACGGTGACCCAGGTAGCTGGCTTGAATGCCCGTCTTGTCTCGGCGACATCCTCGTCTCCTCCACAGTAGTGATGGTCTCGATAGTCTCGATGACCTCGGTCGTGATCTCGTAAACTGTCTCTCTGTTGCCGTCCGCCCGATTTGTCTTGCGTACCCGCCGAAAGTACTGCTTCGGTACAGACATCGAAGCTGCTTCCGGCAGCACGACTCCGTCGCGAAGCTGATCGTCTGTGTAGGCTGCAAGCTGTCGCCGAAGGTGTCCTGGAAGCTGTTCATCGGTGAAGTTAGAGGATATAGACGCATCACCATCATCGCCAACCAAGAAGTTGAGATCTTCCATCAAAGAAGCGTCATCTGCGATATCACCTTCAATATCGGATCCGCCAATCGTCGAAGCAGGTCGGCTGGAGTTCCATGCGTGTGTCCGTGATGGCAGTGGGTCGATGTCGGTCAGGCAGAGACCGTCGCCGAGAAAGCCTCTTGATCGAGACGAGGGAAAGTTGGCGCCACTCGCCGAAGCCGGCAGAGAATGATGAGCCGGATGAAGCGATGCAGTTCGGCGAGGAGGAGATCGGGTGGAGAGAGTCTCGAATCCTTCGGCAGCTGATGCAAGCAATGCTGCTGGTCGACTTCGGATGAAGTTGCCCGATCCGACCATGAGCGAGCGCCAGCTCTTTGCCTCGACCTCACCGAGGACTGTGCAGTCGTATACAACACGCATCTTCAAGCTCTTAGCGCTGCGCTTGTAGGTCGAGTTCTGAAGAACGGCGAAGGCGGTGACCGCTTTCGTGAGCTTGTTGAGGAGAGAGATGGCGTTGTCGTTGGAAAAGCGTGAATCGTTGTTGACCTCACCACGCACAAGGGTGATAAACGAAGCAAGCGCGCGGGAAGTCTCGTTGGACCCAAAGATGCCGTCGATGGTACGCACTGATTCGTCCGCGAGAGTGATGCCAGCATTGAGGGTGGTCTCGACGAGCGAAAAGGCGCCCATGGCGAAGAGTTCCGTCAGTGTGAAGGTGTGATGGATGAGGTAGATGCCCACCGCTGTGTACTTGTCGAGGATGCTGAGGAAGGACGGCCCGGATGCCTGCGCTGATCTTCCTATAGTCTTTGCGTCCCACATCTCGCCAATGGTCAGCGAATGTAGGGCTCTGGCGGTCCCGACTGCATTGATGAGTGCTCTTCGAGTGATGCCGAGGGTCATGCCTGTACTGTTCTTGACCGCCTCCAGGATCACCTCGATGAAGAAAGCAGCAGCCTTGAGTGAGACGCGAGCGATGACGGAGAGATTCGAGACCATTTCAGCGACCTGCTGAGGCAGAAGTGGTGAGGCGGTGGCATATCTGATGAGAGCACCGCTGGCACCGTAGGCCTGGTGCTTTGTCCAAGCTCGAACACCACATGTGATGGCCACGTTCTTGGGCTCGGTGCCACAATATGCTACGACAAGTGGCGCCGGACTGGCGATGATTGCATTTGACGGTGTACCTGGTCCCGAAGTATCTGATGTGATCAACTCGTCGTCGGAATCCTTGGCGTCATCTACCCATTGTAGGGGCTGAGATGCTTGGTGGCTGAAGTCGAGGTCCATGCTGAGACTGGAGGGCATGCGCTCGAGGTCGAGGCAAGTCGGATCCAATGGATCGCGAGGGAGAGCAGCCATCATCGATGTATGTGTACGAAAGCATACAACCCGAATTGGACCTGCGTAGCAGTGTGAAGGTAGTGATGACTGTGCCTGACTCTGCTAAGAGGCGACTGCGGTTCTCACTTTTGGCTGCTTATCGGATGTGGACCAAGACCTTGAGAGTGGCGAACGAGCTGCAGTGGGAAGCAGGGTCCGCGACAGCCTGAGAACGGGAGGCGTAGCCGATGCTAAAGTCCACAGCTAGCCCCAAAGACCCTCCTGCTTCGGCGGATGCAGTGCTGACAGTCCAAGCCCAGCGGATGAGAACAAGCAGCTGAGGGGTGTTTGCGGTGCAGATGAGCCGATGCAGGGTGCAGAGCGTGGGTGCGGTGGAGAAGTGGTCGTTAGGAGCTCAAGGGTCGTCGAGAATGGCGTGGGAAAGCCGACGAAGGGCTGATCAATTCGATAGGCAGATCCGACGTTTGCTTCCACGGCGAAAGCAGCGAACGCCGTACGATTGCCCGTGAGGCTTTGGATGTGCAGATGCGGCTTGGAGAACGACGCACAGGGAGGTGGCAAGGTGAGGGATGGCAGTGAAGCGCAAAGGATCAAGAAGCTCCCCACACTGATTCGGGCCGCTCTTCAGGCGCATATTGGCAGCCAACGAGGCGGACCTGCGTGACTACGTGCATGCCAGTCAGCGCCACTTTCGGGCTTAGCCACACCGCTTCCGCACTCTCGTCGTCATCTCAAAAGCATGCGCCTTCCGTCAAGCTTCTGGTTGCCATCGAGCTCAACGAGTATGTCCGCAGCTTCTGAGTGTCACATTCACAAGAGCATGTCCATTGCCTGAGTGGGCATGACCTTGAGTCGAGATAGGGTAGGGAGACCCTTGTTTCCATGTGTTGGTCTCTGTTGCTCTTGAACAAAATCAAATTTCACTGCCAGGCACTCTTTCCGCCCTGCGTGAACGCGCATGTCCAGCTTTCCGAGCAAAGTGTGCGTTCGGTGTTTCACGCTCTCCTGCCTGTGTCATTTGCAAATCGGTGTATCGGGGCAAGCAGCAATCGCGATGAAAATTTGGAGCTGCACAAAAAGTCCTTCGTCTCTCCACGCTACCAAGCCCACCTTCTCGACACCCTCCATCTTGACCTCGTTATCTCAGGAATAGTCTATACAGCATGGTTCGTGCGGATCAAGGCATTCAAGGCCGCTCGGCTCCCCGTGCCAAGTCTCGCTCGTCTGCAACAGCCTCGATCCGAGCTCGCTCCTCCACCTCTGCACCTAAAGTCGCCGCTGCTCCACCAACACAGATCACCAAAGCTGCGAAGCGTGCGATGAAGCGCGCCGAGCTCATGTCGAAGGTCAACCCGGCAGCTCGTACCTCGCTGTTGAATCTCGAGCCCAACAACGGTACCTTGTCAAAGTCGTCATTACGGAGGCAGAAGCGCAAGCAGAAGGAGCAACTCGCAGGCAACACAACGGGGCTGAAGGATCTGGCCGCAGCGATGGACGAGGTCGCACAGGAGGTACAGGCCAGCGATGAGGAAGAGGATGCTTTCGATATGGAAGACGATGTCGATGGCGACGACGACATGCTTGCGAAGGCGTCAAGACAACCGCAGCAGGGATCTTCAGCGTATCCGCTTGTGGGCGCACAGAAGACCAAGAAGGACGCAACTGTCACCGAAAAGGCGAGAAAACAGGCTCTGTAAGTGTACCGATCCGAACTCACTCGCGACTGGTGAAGAAGGTGAACCGACATATTGTTGACCTTTCATACCACGCCACAGGTCTCTCGAAATGCAACGCCAGAACCTCATTCTCTCGGACCCAGCATACGCCAAGAACCCATTCGCAGCGCTCCGACTTCACGCACAAAACACACTCGCCTTTGACAAGGGCAGCGCCAAGCCCAAGCGCTGATCCGCCTCCAACATTCTCAGCATCTTGTATTTGTACACAATTCAATGCATCTTCCGTCTCACACAAGCTCGTCGCACCGAAGATCGATGGTACACAATATGTATAGATTGGATTACATTATGAGACCAAGTCACATGAGGCATCTAAAGTGAAAGTCCTGTCACGATCGAGATCAATCAACCGACACCTCTAGATGCAGCAAACAGTATTGATCGCCTCTACGATACGATCAGGCACGCGCAGCGACCTCGGGCGCAGTGCCCGGAGCAGGAGCTGCACGGCGCGAGAACTTCATCCTAGCGCCGTCCTTGGGGAAGATGGTAGCAATCACCTCGACCTTCTCGCTCAACGGCGTCACCTCGTGCTCCCAGTTCATCAGCACACTGGCGGTACCCAGCACAGCGGTGAGGTGCATGTTTGCGTACTGCTGGCCAATGCAGTTGTGAGGACCGCTGCCGAAAACGAGGTAGTTCTTGGGGTTCTTCTGGGCTGGGTTGGCCTCGTCGAGCCATCGTTCGGGGATGAATTCGTCCGGCTTGGGGTATACGTTGGCATCGTGCAACGAGTTCCAAAAGCTTGGAATCACCATGCTGCCCTTGGGGACGTTGTAGCTCTTGTCGATGGGGAACTCCTTGTGGGTCAAGTAAGGCACCATGATGACTGGGGGCTTGATGCGAAGCGATTCCTTGACCACGGCCTTGGTGTAGTCCATCTGCTCAATCGCCTCGTAGGTGAGAGGGGCGTTGACGTCGTCACCACGGATGCGGTACTGCTCCTCGCGAACCTTGCGCAGGATCTCGGGGCGATCGGCGACGTGCTGGAGCAGATAAGTGAGACCAGAAGACATGGCATCCTGCGAGGCGAAGAGGAAACTGAGCAGAACCATGCCGATCTCGCGGTCGGAAAAGTCGCGCACAAGAACACGACGAGTCTCGGCCTCCAAGTCGGCGTTCTCCTTCTGCAGACGAGCGTCGATCATAGCCTTGATCCATGCATCGGTGAGGCAGGTGACCTCCTCGCCCTCTGCCATGCGCTTCTTGCTCTCGCGAGCCGTGAGCTCGAACCACTTCATCGCCGTCTTGCGCGCCTTGATGGCATTGTAGACCTTGGTACCAGGGAAGGCAAAGGGGAAGTTGACGAGCTCGAGAGCGACAGTGATGAGCCAGTAGTTGTCCGAGATCTCCTTGGCACCCTCGTCCGAGATGTAGTTGCCGCAGAAGACACGCAGCGAGGTCTCCATGTTGAGGTCGCGGAACTTCATCATGTAAGGTTGCGGGTCCGGGTTGGTGTCGGCGAGCCATTCGTCAAAGTAGCGTTTGTAGATAGTCTCCTGGATGCCGAGGTAGATGCCGAGCGCCTTGCGGGTGAAGAGGGTGTTGAGGCCCTTGCGGTAGTCGACGTGGGTCTTGCCGTTGAGGAACACCCTGTGGTCGCCAAAGGATGGAGATCGATCGGGTCAGTTGGAAATGGTCCTGAGGCTCGTGCAGTAGAGCATCAAGCATTGCATACAATGGCTCAGATGCGCAGGCACGTCCGTTCCGCTAATTCGCGAGGAAAATGAAGTCCGAGCGCGAATCCCACCGTCCGAGCGCTTGAGAAGCGGCTATCTCGAGAAGCCCACCTCAGAAGCGTCAAGCAGCGCAACGGTCCGCCGTGTGCGGGAGTGACGAACTTACCAGTTGTCGGGGCAGAGAACCTTCTTGGCAGAGGCGACGAGACATGGCTCGGCGTATGTGGGGCTGTTGAGGATCTTGCGGGCGTACTCGTTCGAGGAAGCAATGACGATGAAGCTGCGAGTGTGGATGCGTAAGCGGATGCGGATATCATCGGGTGTGTGAATGAGAGCGGGTCAGCATAGCAGATCGATTGCAGGAGACATCCGCCCGGCGTATAGATGTGCGGAAAACTTACATGTTGAAAACGCTGGCGACGCTGAGAGGACCCGAGTTCCAGCCCTCCTGGTACTTCTCGAGCGAAGGGTTGAGCGAGTCGGCAAACTTGCCGATGATGGGGATGGTCCACTTGGGGCCCGGAAGACCCGCCTTCTTCTTCTGGTAGTTGTACTGCTCGGCAAGGAGGAGCGTGGCGACCACGGCCAAGACGGCAAAGACGACCGTGGTGCGGTCCGCCTCCTGGAGCGAAGGCACACGGGTGAGGTCAACAAGCGAGAGCACCTTGCTCAGCGCCGAGTTGGGCTTGACCAATGGTGCCGACTGGGTCGTCGATCGCGACAGGTTGAGGCCCTGCTGGCCAGCGCTGAAGAGCGAAGCCATCGTGGTCGTTGCAAGGGTGAGAGTGTGATGATCGAGAGTCAGATGGAGCAAGGAGATTGCCTGACTTTTACTCCTTTGTCAATCGCCCTTTCCGATTCGTCTGTGACGATGTGGCAAGCCCAAGCAATCAGAAGGGCGGCGAGACCGACGGGGATGGCGGGGGAAGCTTCCGACAGTGGCTGAATGAGCAGATCGCTTTCAGCAGACCGTGCGCCGAGTGAGGTGATCGGCGGAGCGTATGATCGTGAGGAACCGACGGATGGATGTGATGAGAGGAGAGGAGAAGGGAGGAGGAGAGAGTCGGAGCAGGTCGCGATAGCCTCGGAAAGTCCGAAGGAGGAGCGAGCTGGTTGAGAAAGTCTACATTGCCAAGCTGTGCCGCTTTTCTGGGCAGCAGCAGCAGCAGCATCACCAGGCGAAATTTTGGCTCGGATACGTATGACCAATTGACAGGCTGCTAACGAAAAATGAAAGAAAGAAAAAAATCAGCATTCCGACACGACGGGGTTGGCAGGCAGGCAGGCAGGCATTATTGGCGGTGAGAAAGAGTCGGTGTCATCCTTCACGTGCGCCGCAAGCGCAGCAGGAATCAAGCCGCTCGCTACGAGTCAGAGTCGGCAAAAGCAGTACTTCGCGCCCGGGTCCTGTTAGTTACGGGCGGAGGCAACGAGCTGCAAGGCTTTGTGCGGAACAGCCATTCCGACGCTGCTTGAGGAGCCAATCGTATTGCTCTCTCTCTCTCTCTCTCTCTCTCTCTCTCTCTCTCTCTTTCTGATTCAGTGGCTTGCAGTCGTAGACAATGTCACCTGCCCCAACTCCATGGAAGCATAACGCTAAAGCCTAACGGTCGCGCGAGTCCTCGTCATTGTTCCGACAGCACAGGCGGCGGCAGAAAGGAAGGGAGGTTGCGCCTCTGCTGCGAGTCAAGTTGAGTTCCGAACAAGCTCAAGCTTCTACGAGCAAATGGCAGCCAACCCATTGCAATGGATGGTCGCCACCGTCGAGCAGATGGACGAGAAAAAAAGGATAGCCGGTGTTCAGGTCAGCCAGGAAGAGCAGAGGCCTTTGAGCTTACAGTACCGCAGATTCGAGCGAGGGAAAGAAGAATCTTTCTGAGGTGTCAAGGGTGACTGAGAGAGGGATCGACAAGGCCCGCAGATTGAGACGAGGAATTTTCGTCAAAGCAAAAGAAGAAGAGAAAAAAAAAACAAAAAAAAAAAACGCGAAGAGTTTGTATGGACTGCAGGACGCGTCGATCCGGGTCAGGCCTAGCGCCTGCCACGCGGAAGCGATGACGGTCGAAATTGATTTTTTTTTTCTTTTTTTCTATTCTCCGCCAAACGCTAATTTGCAGACTGCTTTCATGTCAGACGTGTTGAGCCTTTTGCTCGCGCCGAGATTTCCAAAAGGTGCTGAAATCAGACCACATTCGACGGTCGAGCTTGTGAGAAGGTGTTCGGCGAACTGGCCGGGGAAATTCTTGGACTTAACAAATTACGAAAAAAGAGGCACAGTAGGCTTGAGCTTGACACTTCATTGGCTCGCTTTCTTCCCTTCGCCCACCTCGTCGCCCACGTCCATAGCAGAGCGATGTATGCGTCTCGCCGGTCACATTGGTCGTCACCGGCAGAGAATCCGTGCCAGCCTTGACCGTGCGGACCGCTGAGGATGACTTTGACGTCGGGGATGAGATTGACGTCGGAAGATCCATTCCTTCGATACGAAAGAAGAACCGCCTTCTCGTAACATGTTCTGATGTGCTGTGTTGGATTCTCGATTCAGCCAGCAGTAGCAATGACAGCATACCCGAGCAAGGCTCTTGTCATGGTATACATTCCTGACGGCAGTGGACAATTCACCCTCATTGCGACTTGAAAGTCTTCTCCATCGATCCGTTCCGCGCTCGCAATCCGTGCTTCTGCACATCGACCCTGTACCTCGCCCACGACGACAAGAACCAGACCAAAAGCCCTGCGTGGACTCCAACCAGCACCAACCCTGACGCCCACACCCTTGCAAACACCTGCTTGGCCTCAAACTCCAACTGATACGCCTGAGACAGCCACAGCGCCTGCCCCCCAACCCACGCTGCCAATGCCACACCCGTCTCGACCTTGCCCACCTTCAGACTCGGCCAGACGAGCGGGAGCAGCCACAAGAACCACAAAAAGTACTGACTGGTGGCGACCTTGTTGAAAGCGACAAAGGCGATCGTCTGAGCGGTCATCGCCGCAACCACGTCTCGCTTGCCCAGGTGGTATCCGAGCAGTGTCACCACGAGCAGCTGCGGGAGGAACGAGAGGAGGGGTGATGCGAGGATGCGTGCTTCCAAAGTCGCGGCGGAGGAGGGCGAGGTGAAGAGCGAGAGGTAGGTGCCCAGGAAGTAGGGGCTGAAGTTGTGTCGATGGTCGGCACGGTGGAGGTGGTAGAGGAAGGTGTGCTCGATGAAGGGTGAGCCCCATATCAACCAGGCGACGACGTTGGCGGCCATGAAGGCGTACAACGCGACAAAGCCGAACTGGAGGCCTGCTGCGTGCTTTGTCCAGAGGCTGAGTGACTTGCGTCGTTCAGGTGAATACGCTTGTATCGTGGAGCGATGCAGGTGGGCGAGAACGGGCACGCCGTAGATGACTGGGAACAGCTTGAGATGCGTTGCGAGGCCGAGCAGCATTGGTGCCATGTAGGCGTCGAGCGACCAGTCGAGTACGTTGAACGCGCACTCAGGAGGGATAGCGTCGTAGGTTGGAGCCTCTTTGACAGTCTGCTCTGCTGCAAGTGGTGGTTTGAGTTTGCCATCGTCGCCGCCGTTGGCAGATGCTTGCGCCGAGTAGGCCGGCAGGAACTTTGCACGAAGGCCGAGTGGCGCCTCTGGATTCGCTTTGAGAAAGAAGTAGAGGAATGACAAGACAAAGAGTCCCACGAGCGCTTCTGAGGAGCCGCGCGTCGAAATCTGAGCGACCATCGGGTTGAGAAGCCACAGCAGGCCAGGAAGGTGGACGTACACTCCGGCGTAGGACCCTTGCGGGCGGCGTCCGTCCAGGATGAGCCACATGAAGACAGCGCAGAGCAGGTCAGATGCAGCGAAGAGGTATTTGCCAAAGCTCGTCCACCCGAAGAGATGGATGGGTGACAGGATTGCTGCTAGAAATGGCGTGTACCTGTACGTCGGCCTGGCATAGGGATCTCCTACCGTAGCTAGCAAGTCGAACGCTGGTTTTGCTACTTGGTAGCATCGCTTTGCCCAGAAGTACATGCGGTCCGACTCATCCGGCTTGAGTCCATCCGTCGGCGCGTGGCTGTTGGGATCGTTTGAGAGAAGGAAGCGTGCTGCAGCGGGGAGGACACCTCTTGCGCAGTGGACACCATTGCGGTCCAACAGGTCGGCGTCCGATTCGTAGTCTGGATGTTCAACCGTTCGTGAAAGGGGACAGCCATTGACGACAAGCTTTGCAGCGTCCGAAAAGACAAAGTAGTCGACGTCTGTATACGGCACGGCGTGTGTTGCGTCTTGATGCCGACCCCAGAGCAGGAGACCGGCTCGCAGGAGGAGTCCGGCCGCGATGTAGGTCAAGACCCACAGAGAAGCCTTCATGGCGATGAAGGAAGCCCAAAGGTGGCCGAGAGGTAGCGATGATAGGTGATGATAGTGGTGACGGAAGGGAGCATGGCGCTTTGTGCGGGAAGGCAAATGTCGAGACCAACACTCTTTCGGCTCCTCCTGCAGCGAGGAAGAATAGAGCTCTCTCTGTGCTGCATGCGGCCAACACTCGCGACTCACACTGCTGCCCAAAGCGTTTCAGACGCGTTTTTCCAACACTCTTTTGATGCGGGGTAAAGCATTTTCGACATGCCCGATCCCAGCTGCGGCGTAACATCTTGGAAAAAGGCGAAGCACGTCGCTCGGGCCTTGTCGCACGTTAGTTGCCGGCAACGGCCTCCACCCTTCTCTCCTTGGCGGCTTCCAAAAAGTGACTGTGAATGATTCACCTGCTGCGCATCCTCCCCTAGCCCAGACCCATAGCTATCAAGCTTGTCACTGAACAACGACGACCTGCCTTACGACCATCATTGTCTGCGAAGTGTCGGTATCTAGACGAGCCCCGCCTTTCACCATTCATGTTCCTAGCGAATCGGCTCGCAGTCATTCGCACTCATCCGGCATCCGTCCAACTTCGTCCCCGTCTGGCCGTTACTGGCCGCATTGCAGCTATCCACAGCCATTTCTCCTCACGCCAGCCTCGCACAGCAGCTTTGGGCCTCGAAACCACCGCCAACATGCGTGTTAGGAAGTTTGACATTCTCAACCTGCCGCTCGTGCCTGCCTCGGAGCGGCTCACGGTCAACCTGCTCGCAGACCCGGTGACGCCAGAGCCTCGTTCCATCGTCTCTGTTCCCGACTCCCAGCCTTCCCTAGTCCGACGATCGCGTCCAGTAGGCCAAGGCTCCCACTTCAGCTACCTTTCCACGCTGCCTCTGTCCTTTCCGTATGATTTTCCACCCGAGGAGGAGGGTGAGCAGTCGCTAGGCGACCGACACCAGAAGGAGATGGAGCAAGACGAGGAGAACGATGCACACCTCACCGAGGACCAAAAGAAGCAGAAGCTCGAACGAGCACATAAGAAGAGGATGCAGGAGGTGGAGCACATGTTGCAGCGATACGAGGTGCAGCCTTCCGAAGTGGGTGGCACCAGCTCGAGCGACTCGATGGCTTCGAGCGGCTTGAAGGGTCACGTACCGCCTCGTCGTCGTCACCAGCACTATCCTTCTGCTCGTCTGTTAGGCGTATCGCCAGCCGCTCTTCGCGACTGTCTGCCGCATCTCGATGTCGGCGACGCTTTCCAGTGGATTCAGGATCACAACAAGAAAGCGGGTCCCAGCTCGTACAGCTCCGGTCCCATTGCCGATGCAAGCTCATCGGACACCTCTTCACCAGAAGCTTCCGCTCGCAGGACACTCAGCGACTTTGTCTCTGGACGGCTCATCGGCGCTCGCATCGTCGAGAAGAAGCCTGACGAGCTTGGACAGGACGAGCTCGCCGGATACGGCACCAAGTACATGCGATACCGCGAGAAAGTCATCAAGGGCGAACAGCAGGAAGAACCCCCCTCCGACCGCATCCTGCGTCGTCTCGACGAGCTCGAACAGAAGCGCACATCTGCCGACACCTCCGACTACGCTCCGTGGTCCCTGTGCTATGCTGGCCATCAGTTCGGCGTGTGGGCTGGCCAGCTCGGCGACGGACGCGCATTCACCCTGATGGAGACCAAAAACCCGGAGAACAACGAGCGCTGGGAGATCCAGCTCAAGGGTGCTGGTCGCACGCCCTACTCCCGCTTCGCAGACGGTCTGGCTACCCTTACGAGCAGCGTCCGCGAGTACCTCTGCAGCGAAGCCATGGGCGCCCTCGGCATCCCCACCAGCCGAGCGCTTGCCGTGGTCTCCCTGCCCGAGCTCCACGTCGTCCGCGAACGCGTCAATGTAGCTGCCATCACCACGCGTCTCTGCCCCTCCTGGCTCCGAATCGGTTCATTCCAGATCCACAGCTCCCGCGGCGAGTGGGAGTCCGTCCGCATCCTAGGCGAGTACGTCTCTCACGACCTCTTCGGCTTCTCCGATGTCGTCAAAGGCGGCGCCGTCGGTGACGAGACGCAGCGACCCGTATGGATCCGACGCATGGTCGAGGAGGTAGCCGTCCGCAACGCCAGAACCATCGGCCTGTGGCAGGTGTACGGCTTCATGCACGGCGTGATGAACACGGACAACATCGCGCTCACCGGCCACACGATCGACTACGGTCCGTACGCCTTTATGGATCTCTACGACGAAGGCCAGATCTGCAACCATTCCGACGGCGAAGGACGCTATGCGTATCGACTGCAGCCTACGATGGGCGTGTTTGCGCTCCGAGAGCTGCTCAACGCCGTAGCGCCGTTGGTGGGGTTCGAGATCGAGCACAACCGCGCGCCGGTGCCGGGTGAGTTGCTGGCGGCGAGTTCGGAGCAGATCGACGAGTGGAGGGAGCTGTGCGAGGACGACTATGCGGAGAAGCTCGAGCATGTGTTTACGAATACGTTGTTGGAGCAGTGGAAGGAGGGTTACCGTGCCAGGCTTGGGTTGAAGACGGCCGAGAAGGACGATAAGAGTGCGGTGATCGACCCGCTTTCCGCCGTGCTGGCGGACTTGGACTTTTCGACGACGCTCCGACGGCTGTGTCAGTTCCCTGCCCTCCTCAAGGCGCATTCTGCAACGGCGGAACACGAAGACAAGCTCAAAACCGCCATCAACGCCTTCCTCGCCGGCGACACTAGCTCTGGCTTGGAGCCGTGGTACGACGCCTCGATCCTCCCCGAATTCATCCGCTCGCAAAAGGAGACGCAGGCGCGCACCTGGCTCCTTATCTACGCACGACGCCTTCTCCGGGAAAACCGTGATGGCGACCAGGTCAGCGCCGAGATGAAGCGCAAGAATCCGCGCTTCGTACTGCGCAACTGGGTCACCAACGAGGTTGCCTCGCGGCTCGAAAACGATAACGACACCGATGCTTTGGCTCAGGTGCTCGAGATGGCGACGCAACCATTTGAGGACTGGGGCTTGCCGAGGGAGGGAAGATCGGAGGAGGAGGTGAAGGAGGAGAAGAGGTGGTGTGAGTTGGGCAGGCCGTTGACGGGTAATCTGCCCTCGTGCTCTTCTTGATTGTTGCTCGCCGGTCTGCGCTGCAGTGAAATCGCATCATTCACCCATGGCTTCGAGAAGCGTCTTGCATCGCACGGCTGTGTTGAGAATCCCGCCGTCCAACCATCTCGCGTCATCCCTCTGCACGAAATCGTCCACCAGCGGTAGGAGTCGCTTGCTTACCCATCCATCCCCTGGCCTCAGATCCCCCCTCTCCCGCGTTGCAGGATGTTGCAAGTTGTGCAGGATCATGTCCCAGAACCCAGCCCATGCCCAACCAGCATCCTTCACCGCCACGTCCTGTACAAGCTCGTAAAACTCTGTCTTCCACCCATCCTCCTCTCCCTCGTGGTTGTCAGAGAGCATATCTCTCACATCGCACAGCGATTCCTCGACGTGCTCTAGCTCCTCCACGATCGACCGGTAGAGCGAGGGGACGTTGACACTGTTACACCAGTTTCGATTGATCGAGATGCAGTCCGTCACGTTGTTCACCTGATGGTACCAGTTGGAGGGGATAAAGATGGTCTCTCCCTGCGCTTGGGTGATGGTCTGCATGCTGCCTAACGCGTCTTCGAGCTGCGAATACTCCCTCCTCTCCCCTACCTCAGATACTGCAGCGTGAAGAGCTTCAACCGAGGGAATGAGCGGCGATGTTGAGACGGCGGGGAAGCGACGCAGATGCGGCACAGTGCGGGGTGGGAAGAGGTACCACATCTTTTCGCCGACGACGTTGGTGCTCCACGAATAGGATGTGTAGACATCGCGATGTAGGAGCGTCTGCGAGTTGCGGGTGCCGGCGTAGACGAAGCGGAAATCGTCCTTGGAAGGGTGCGAGAGGTTGTTCATCCAGTCATCGGCGAATACGTCGGGTACGGTGTACGGTCTCACCTGCTCGTGTGTGGAGGAGTGGAGTTGCTTGATGAGGTGCCAGTCTTTGATATAGATCGACTGCATATCTGTATTGCCGTGACTGCGATGAAGCTGATGTACGAGGTCCACCGCCTGGGAGATCGTCATATCGCTTCGATCGTCTTCAGTTCCCCCGTCGGTGGTGCGTGTGATGACTACCGGTGCGGTTTGCGAGCCGTGCCGTTGCTTCAATGCTTCCCAGTCGACAACACCTCCAGCCACTGATATCGTCGATGCTGTCCGTGTTGCACCGACGTCCCACGCCTTTGTTCGGACCACGTCCCAGTGCGAGATCAGCCCGGCTGGAAAGATGCATGGCTGATTGGGCAGCAGACAGCGCTCAAAGAACTCAGCGTACGTCGGCACCTCGTCGAAGCGGATGAGGGCTTCGTCTTGGTGGACCGCTGGGCCTGCAGCATCGTCGCTCGTCACACTCGCCATGACCCGGCCGGTTCGAGCCCGTTGTTCCAGCCGACGATGAGCTGAGAGTAGGAAGAGTGGGTGAGGAACGGTGGTTGACACCTCCACTCAAAGCTTTCTTTTCAACTTTTTTGGTCTTGCGGAACTCGGCTCTATGGACCCTGAAGCGGGGTCTTCTCGAGAACAACACTCACACCTTTCAGGCTCATGGGTGCCTAATGGGGTCCGGCTTGCTCATAAATCTCGCTCGTGATCGATGGAGAAGCTGCGAAAGATTCGTAGCATAGTATTACAGTTGCCGCCACCTGATTAAGAATACCTGAATGTATGGGGCGCGACCCTCGCTCAATCGAGCAGATGCTTCGAATAAATCTCGCAAGCCATCCTCTTACGCAGATACGGCATGTTCTGCTGCTCAAAGTTCCACTCGTACTCCTCATCGTCCGAGTCATACCCACCACTACCGTCCGCTCCGTCGATATTGATCTTGCCGGCTGTCTCGTCCAAGCTATCATCCTTCCACACGATGATCGGCGGATCTAGCGGTATCGGCCTGTGAAAGCTCCGTCTACTGATCTGCTCGAGCGTCTGCGAAGCGAACACACCGCAATCGTACCCGTTCTCCTGCTGCGGGCTCTGATCGCTAAAGAGGTCCGTCCAACCTCGTAGATCGATCTCCTTCTTCTTCTTGTCCCTGGCTTCCTCGGTGACGTAGGTGCGCATAAGGGTGAATGCGCTGTTGTTTCGTGCCCCGAGCGAGTCGTAGTACTCGAAGCGATGCTTACGCATGTTGATGGCGCCGCACACCCAGTGCGAATTGCCGAGATTGATGGGGAAGAGGACGATGTCCTTGGAGAAGATGTCGATGCGACGTGTCCATCGTTTGACGCCGTCAAAGCCTTTGCCCTTGAGGTTGGTCCAGAAGAAGGACGAGAAGAAATGGACGCGCCAGAAGGCATCCAGAGACGGGTCGTATGGGCGTTTCGGCGGCTCGGACTTGCCGTTCTTGCAACTGACCTGACCGTTGGTGGTGGTGGTAGCAGCTGCAGGAGCATCCTTGACGGCCTTCATCGCCTCGGTACGCTTCTTTTCGGCCTCGTTGGCGCGATTGAGGATAAGAAGGCCGTAGAAATTGATGACTTCGTCGTTGAGCCACTGCCCTGGCCGCAGCTTCTGGATGTCTTGCTCGGCGACCGAAGCACCGGTAATATCGGAGACCGTGCCACGCTTGCTGAAAGCTATTCTGGCTGCCTCTTCTTGCTCTGAATCCAGCTGGTTTGGCAGTGGCTTCCTTCCCAAGACGCCCCTCAATCTCCGCATCTTGGCTCTGGCCTCCCTGTCCATCCTCTCCTTCTCCGCCAGCTTCATCGGTGGAAGAGGCAAGACTCCCGTCTGAGCATCGTCTCTCAGGCGCATGAATTTTCGGACGAGCTTGTCGATCACATTGACTCGGGAGACATCCCTGGCGTTGTCTTGAGCCACGAGCATCTCCACCTCTGCCGTCTTGACAGTGAGCTCCTTGAATTGTGAAGCACTGAACAAGGGCCTGTGGCCTGACAAGCGCAAAGAGTTGATGCTTCGCAGTGCGTCCTTCATCTCTTGCTTGACCGAAGCCTCGTTCAGCATGGCGACAACGCGTTTGTGCTGCTTGCCAAAGATGGGCGAGCGTTTCTTGTAGGTCGTGCTGCGCCTCTTGTGCGAGACTGCTGAGACCGAGGGCACGGAGATGTTGCTGCTGAAGGAGTAGGAACGGTCTCTGCTGTGCAGCTGCGGCCTCTGTAGCGGAGTTGAACTTCGTTGTGTGGCCCCCCGCTTGGGCTTCATGAAGAATGTCTGACGGCCTATATTGCTGACTTGTTCGGTGGCGGAAATGTCTCCTGCCTCAAAGTCGTTGGCTGTCGGTGTTGATCCGATATGAGTGCCATTCTGAGCTCCGTATCGGAGTCTGCGTTCGGCTTCCATCGCCATGGGACCGTTCAGAGAATGTCTCGAGCGACGAGGGCGGGAATAGTCTCGTGAGGCATCGTGCGACGGGAAGGGTGCCAGAGTGGCAGATGAGCCCAAAAGCGGCGTTGCAAGCGACACGTCGTTTTCCTTATCTGGATCATCGGATTGCGAGTTGCTGTCTTCAGAGTCGGAGACAAGGTCGACGACGTCAACGGAAGTGTTCTCGGGATGGGTGTGGTCGTCGTTCGAAGGCTGTACATTGGAAGGACTCTCGTCGTCGGAAGTTGGCGCGATGGAGCCATCCGAGACTTCGTCAACGGGCGACCTTGACCAGTCGAGTGGGCCTGCGATACCATCCCCAATCTTTGCGTCCGCAACAGCCTGGATATGATCGACGTCTGCGTCTGTTGGTACGGGTCCATCCATGTCGCTTTCGTCGTCGTCTGCGTCGGCCGTCGCTTCGAGATTCGAGTTCGCCGGGGAATCTTTGTCTCGATCAGAGTCCGTTGTGTCGCGTGTCGGCAGGCTGAATTCAGGGTCGCCTGGCTCAACTGCAGAATGTGGACTCGAAGGAGGAGAAGATTGCGGAATCTGAGAGTCTGCTACATCTTCAGACGAGCTTCCGATCTCGTCGTTCAAGGCAGGATCTGTCGCGGGTGACGAGCTTAAGGATATGCGTCCGAGAGGATCGCGTATTGCGCCTTCTTGCGATGTGAGCAGAAGCTGGGTATCTATGCTGGAAGCTTCTGCGGATGAAGATGGACTTTTTGTAGGGGTGAGGTCGAGGAAGCCGCTCGCAGGCAGTGTATGAGTCGCAGGGTCGGACATTGTGGCATCGTTCGTCAGTAGAAGCTGACCACTCCTAGCAGCTTGTGTATCGATCTTTGCGCGCTTGCTGGCTGGAGAGAAGGAGAAAAAGTTGCTGATACGCTTGGCCCACTTCACTGGCGCTTCGCTCGATGATGTTTGCGAAGATGATGAAGAGCCGCGTAGACGAATGCTATTCACGAATGATGAGGAGGATGCGGGTGATGTCTGGGATGATGTCTCGAGCGCTGAACGCCCTCTCTTCAGAGGCATGTCGCCCGGCGCAGGGAGTGGTGATGGTGGTGGTGGTGCGACCCCGCAAGGTTAGGTGGTTTGTCCGCGGCGAGACGATCACCACGCCTTGGCTATGGCTATTTGCAGAACAGCTTGATCGTAGTCGAACGAGATGACGATGATGGATGTGCTGATGGTGCTATGGCTGAGCTGTGTAACAGCAGAACGAGCATTGAGCTCGCTGTTGGATGGAACGTGATGAATGCAGGATGGATCGAAGATGAAAGTGTTGAAACAGAACGCGTTTACAAATCCGGGATTCGGTTTTCACTTCTCGATTTCTGCAGCGCAAATCACAGAATGCGGCGGCTCAGCTGCAGAATCAAAAATGAAGGTCAAAAAAAAAGGGTCCAAAAAAGTGGCTCAAAAAATGGTTTTGTGGAGGAAAACTGAGCTTTCTTCCAACCAACACTTGCCCCACTATCACCATATCACGTCGCATGGCGGTCGCTTAGTCAAGGACCGGGGCTGAGATCGAGACGATGCAGAGTCAAGAGCGACCTTCATATGGCGCGCTGCCCTTCTCCGATGTCACAGGTCTACTCGCAGCTGCTGCCGGTGCAGAAAAGCAACAAGCGCTCGTAGCACGTATCTTTGTTCCTCCTCCATCGGATCCTGCCACTTCAACTTCGGTCGATCGATTCGCCTCTCTCACCAGCCTCGCCAAGCAGCTTCGAGAGTATGTTCAAGAGCAGACGACAATCGACGGTCAAAGCTATATCTGGCATCGCGAATCGCCTTCCATCTCAGTCGTCTCGCCGACGTTAGCGAAGCAAGCCTCTTCTTCAAGGCACACCTCCCGTCACCCACCGCACATTCTCTTCCATCTGCGAACAGGGGGAGAATGCATCGAGGACGAATGGTTCGCGGCGCATCTTCTGATCAATGCTTCTGCGCACTTCGGTCATCATGGACTTTGCATCAGCATCGAAGACGAAGACGGCCAATTCTTGCTCATCGAAGCAGCCGACTGTCTGCCAGAGTGGGTCACCCCAGAAACGGTCCTCAATCGAGTTTGGATCTTCGACGGTCACCTGCATCTCATTCCGCCACACCACAAGTCCAGTGACGATGGTGCCCTGTCGGTGCCGCGAGCTGTCGAGCTCGTCAGAGACGCATCCACCCTCACCCGTGCTTCGGACGACATTGAAGCGGCCGCCTTTGCACGGGCGTACGAATTTCCCTCTGCTGCTATTCCGCATCATCATCGAACCCTGGCGTATCTGCCTCGTCGCATCGCAAAATCGCTCTCCGCTGAGCCACAGCTGATCGCCAACTGCGTCACAGCCATTCAGTCGCGCGACGTTGTCAGCTCCCGTTCTGGGTCCAGGCTCGTCCATTTCCCGCCCCCATCGCAATCCATGACCGCTTCTGCGTCCAGCAGTCAGTCGAAGCACGAGAGCGATGACGAGATCGTTCTTACCTCGGTACGAATGACACGGCATCTCTACGCACAGATGCTCTACGATCGCTTCTTCCCTCCACGTCATCTCGGTCCTCAGTGGCAAGCTGCTGTGGAAAAGTACCGCCTACGGCTCCATCAGCGTCAAAACGCATCTTCTGCGCAAGCCAAAATCGAAGATGAAGCAGAAGTGCAAGCAGAGATGCAGCACGGCAGATGGCATGACCTTGGCGCCAAGATCTGGTGCGGCATGGAAATGGCGTATACTGAATCGCAGGCTCGCCGAACGAGGACAAGGTCGCGCCCAATGGGTTTGTCCGAAACAGGTGTCTCTGAAACAGAGCGCAACAGACTCGTCACGGCTCTTGGAAAGCTGGGCTATTTTCAGGGAGAGATCGAGGGCAGTGCAAAGTGGAAGAAGCTCGAAGCGGATGCTGTTGCTCAGTATTTGAGAAGCGGCTCAAATAGTAACCGCGGTAGTGCCGAGACGGGCAAGGAGGAAGCACTGCTCTGCGATGTCGTAGATCGGATCGTTCAGCGACCCGACATTCATCCAACGATCCTGGCGCCAAATGCTGCACCCGAAACGCTCAAAGCGGTAGAAGACGACGACTCGTGGCTGCAACTCAACCCAGACGACATCGACTCAATCCTCCAGGGCAAAGCCGGCACCACAGAAACCGGCCCACGAGCCATCGACGAGCAAGACACGTTCCAGCGTCTCGGAGTGTTCAACAGCAAGATGGAAGATTTCGTCAAGACCAAATCCGATGTCAGGGGTGCGGTTTTCGAGGATGAGCTCGATGCAGAAGACATGCTGATCGATGACGACGATCTGTTGTTCGAAGATGTCGACGAGGAAGAACGGGAAGAGAGGATCCGAAGCGAGGTGCAGGACAGGATGCGAGCTGAAGGGGAAGCGGAGAAGCAGAAGTTGGTTGAGCGTCTGATCCCGCGTATATCGACGGAGGAGTGGACGCGAAAACCGCAGGCCCCCACCAAAACATCTTCGGAAGGTAAGGCGAAAGAGGACGACTTCCTCTCCTCCATCGACCGAATCACAGCCGAGCGAAAAGCTTCTGCCCCCCACGATCCAGGGCAAGAGATTCGAGACGTGGCGATACGTGAAGACAACCACCTCTCCGCAGCCCATGCCGAGCTTCGCCGTCGTCTTGCGTCCCAGTACATGCGCGAGACGTCCACCCTCCTCTCCTCGCAGGGACACCAGCAGTTCGACGGCGCATCCGACTCAGACGACGAGGAGCTCGAGCAGGAAACGTCGCCCGAAATCAGGCGACAGCGTGCTGAGGAGTACGATATCGAGCCTGACGAGGTGGCACCGGCCGCGGACGCCGCAGAGTGGGAAGACGTCGGCGAACCCGCGGAGCTGGATGAAGAAACGGAGGTGGACAACCTTCTCGAGTTTGCACGGATCAGACTGGGGTTGACCAAGGAGCAGTACGAGCAGATCATTCAGGAGAGGCAGAGCAAAGGCAAGTTTGTGCCCACCTCAACGCCGAAGAAACACGCGCAGACCGCATCGCCGAGGAAAGATCCGCAGACAAAGTCCAACGCCACCGGAGAGCCAGCAAACTTGGACACGTTCGAAAGCGTTATGGCTGCGATGGAGTCCCGACTCTCCCACCTTCAATCCACTGCCACGCCACCTCCTCCCTCCTCCGTCCCCAACCCTCCTCCAACAGCCCAGCCGGCGACCAGGGATGGGGAAGACGAGGAACTCCTCGCACACCTCCTTCGATCCAACTCCGACCTCCCTTCTTCGCTCCTCTCGCACCTCGGTGAGTCGGGAGAGGCCGAGCAGATGGAGGCGTTCCTGCGCTCGTTCCAGGCGCAAACGGGTGGTCCGGGCCCGGTAGACGTGCTCATGCGACGGTTTGGGTTGGGTGGGTTGCCTGCTGATCAAGATACCCCGCAGTAACGTCGATTAGGTTGGACTGCCACCGGTATGTGTACATCACGCACCACGCAAACAGGCATCTCTCATCAGAAGTTGACATTCTGGCGAGTTCAACGCAATATCACGTGCCAGGCAAATATCCTTCTTGCATCAGAAGGTGGAAGAGTCTCAGGCAAGGAGAACCTGTACGCAACGCACCATGCAAACACCTCACATCAGAACTCGGCATTTCGGAAGAGTTTCACGCAATGTCCCGCTTCATTCGTTTTGCATCGACAGTTGGGCATTGTGGGAAGAGTGTGAGAAGAGTCTTAGGCAAACGGGGAAGCCTTGAGCGTACCCTGCCTACGCGGTCCTGGAGTCATCAGATCCTCCCCATCCCCCTCGTCCTCATCCTCATCAAACACCCTCCTACTCGGCAAATTCAACCTCAACTCGCTCTCCGGCCTGATAAACGCTAGACTCTCCTTCTTGGGACTCTGCAAAATACTCACGTCTCTCGGTGGAATTACCGGTCCTGCCCGTCCGTCTTCGGAGTGGTCTGCAAGGAGGATATTCTTCGACCTATCGTGGAGGCTTGCGGAGGCTTTTAGTACCGCATCTATCTTGTCGAGGAGGTTGTCGGGGAGGAGGGGGACGGGTGACCAGTAGCCTCCCGCCAGCAGCCCCTGTCCGGTGGGGAAGAGGGTGCTGGTTCGACTGGATGTGCTCGCGTCAGTGTGGGAGGAGGTGTCGCTTGTCATCTCTACGTCGCGCAGCTGCTCTGCGGTTGTATCGCCCTCGTTGTCGATGGATTGAGAGTGGCGTAAGGAGGAGGATGAGGCGATGGAGGATCGTCGTGAGCTAGCAGCAGATCCACCGTTGCTCGATGACGAATCTCCATTCACACTCCTTACTGACGGTGTGCCTGTGCCGGTAAAGTGACCGCGTCCAAACCCGAACGCGTCGCCTGGCGTCACGATCAAGGCGTTGCGCCGAGAGGGCAGCGCAAAGGGCAGCATCTCTCGACTGTTCAGCAGTCCATCCTCCTTTGCTGGTGTCGAGGGTGCATTGCCACCGCCACGCGACTCCTCGTGCAGACCCAGAGGCGGACCAGCAGCCGTCCACGGAGGCACGTAGTCCGACATGCTTTTGCCTGGCATGAACAGTTCGTCGATCATCGCCTGTGCCGAACGTGCGGTCGCTTCTGCCACCGTAAGCGGTTCTGCGTCGTCGCTGTGCGGAAGTCTGGCCGTGCCGTTGCTGTTCACACTCGCATCGCCAACGTGGCCATCCGTGTGCTCTGCCAGATCCATATCTTCGTCATACTCTTCCGCTTCGTCATCCGCGTCGTCTTCCTGCTTCGACGATTCGGGTGCATAATCCTCCTGCCTAGCCGTGCCCGACCTCTGATGATGCGAACTCCGCTTCCTCAACTTCCTCTTCTTCTGCTGTACCAACCTCGCCTCCTCCCTCGCCTGCCTCAGCTGCTCCTCCTGTCTCCTCTTCCAATCGATGATCAGCTGATCAAGATACTGCAAACACTCCTCGCTCATCCTCCCCTCCCCGACTTCATACCTATAGTCCTTTACGACCCTCCTCATCTGTACCGGCGTCAACGCCTTCAACCCCTGCATCGTCGCAATCAACCCGTCAAACTCTCGTAGCGAGCTCTGACACTGCAACCACGAGATGAGCTGCGACAGAGGCGATAGATGCGCATGGACGATGCTGAGCGGTAAAGCGTTGGAGCGGGCCCAGTCTTCGAGCGCACTGACGTTCATGCGGATCTGAATGGCGCGAGAGCGACAGAGGTAGCGTTTGCGGGTGAGGACGCGGTTGAAGAGCTCACAGCCAACCCAGAAGAAGATCTGCGAAAGCGCCTGGACGATGATTGCCGGGTTGATCTCGTAGAACTGGAGCACTTGGAGCGTTGAAGTCAGCAGGGAGCTGATGGTTCGCGGTGTGGGTGCACTGAGGAGGTCGGTTGCAGACACGTTGTACGAGACTTCGCGAACGGCGCGTAATGAATCGCCGGCACCCTTGCGCGGAGAGCCGTCGCCTCTCACCGAGCGAAAGCCCGAATGACCGATGGTGGCGGGGCCGAAGGGATGCGAGGCCCGACCGTTGCCGCCGACAGAGGGGGAGGACGACAGAGTTGCCTCTTCGGATGTGTTGGCGCTCTGCGGTCGACTGAGTGGGGGAGTGTCGACGGTGCGGCTGGCTCCAAAGATCTGGCTGATGGGTCGACGAGAGCTCGGACTGGAAGTCATGCCCTGCGAAAGGGAGCTGCTCTGACCTATCCCCTTGACACTGCCGGCGAGCGTCTTCATGAACTTCCACTCTCCTTCGAATCGCACCTCCTCGAGCCCTGGGATGGCCTCATGATCCAACATGGCGGCGTCGAGCACCTTGTCGATTCGACGTTCGGCGTCTCGGATGATAAAGACAATGATCTCGTTGAGAAGGTCGGCGAGCAGACCGCGATACTCTTTTACGGAGTTCGTTTTACGGAGCGTGCGGTCTTTGTCCATGTAGTAATGAAGAAGGCAGCAATTGGATAGCCAGAATGCGAGGTAGGTCATGTCCGTGGGATGCGAATAGATGACGCCTTCGATCCGGTCGATGGCGCTGAGGAAGAGCTCCTCCAGCAGGTCTTCATCTTGAAGGAAGCAGGCGTACCGCGCGCAAAGAAACACTATGTTGGCTGGAGCAGCACGGGATGTCCAAGGCGCCCTGACCGGCTTCATGTTGGTGATGAGCATACCGAGCAAGGGCTCAATATCGGTGTTCCCAAAGACGAGCATCTGATCGTTGCGTACCTTCTTCCAATCGAAATCGACAGAGAGAAGATCAGCCCCGACCTCAGCCGCGCCGCAGCCCGACGCTAAGTCGGCATGGACAGTCTTCGCTGCGCCTCTTCTCCTGCGACGCGCAAAGGGTGCCGACGGTCCTGCATGATTGCCCCCAGCGGGGGCGGATGTCTCGTCTGCTGTACTGGGCTCGCCGATCAATGTGTTGAGATCAAGCTCGAGGAGGGTGGCAATATCGGCCAGTGCATTCTTGCGAGCATCACTGAGCTCCTGTTGCCTGTTCCTCTGCTCGGCAAGGTGGGCTCTCTCGTAGCGTCCTACGAGCCTTCGCTGTGTGAGCTGCGAGCTGGATCTCGAATGACCGGGCTTAGAAGGGCTGGCGGAAGACGATAGCGATGCCCGGTTTGAGCGGGTTGGACTGGCGTTGACGCTCTGTCGACCGCTGTCGGAGCAAGTCGGCTTTGGTCGGTCTGGCGAGTTGTCGAGGAAAAGATTGTTGAGGCGCTGTGCTGCTGACTGCTGAACGGAAATGTATCGCTGATGCTCGTAGATGAGGTCCGCTATCGCTTCTTGCTCATCAGAGGCAGGTTTGGAAGAGTCCTTGAACCCATCCAGGCCCAAACCGGAAGGCATAGAGGTGGCAGCTTCGGGAGCAGCTGAGAGGATAAAGTCCTCGCAGGTGGTGCCCTTGGTGCTTTTGGCGTCGACATCAGCGCCACGACTGAGCAAGAAGCTAGCGAGGGGCAGGTTGGAGCTGTTGATTGCCCACATGAGCGGTGTCCAGCCGCAGGCATCCCTTTCATCGACTTCAGCGCCGTTGAGGACGAGAACGGTGACGGCATCAATGTGACCGGCACAGGATGCCAGCACGACGGGACCCGAGCCTTCCTCGTCTCGCAGCTCTTCGAAGGCGATGTCGGATCTGCCGCGAGAGTCTGTGCGTTTCGAGCGCGAGGCCAAGATCGGCCGCGCTTCTGCCTTGCGATCGAGCAACCAGGAGAGCATGTCGGTATCGCCGTTGCTGGCGGCACGCAGAAGAGCTCGGCCGAGTTTCGCTTTCTTGGTTTCGAGATCGACGGCCGACGAGTGCACGATTTGCTGAAGGATCTCGAGGGATGGACACAATTCCAAGATGGGATCGGTGACGAGACTGAGATCCATCTCGGCGGCTGCGGTGGCGTTTGGAACGTCATGCTGATCGCGTTCGAGATCGGCAGTAAAATCCTGATATGACGCAGAGTCGACCAGCTGCGCTTCTGCTTTAGACACAGCAGGGCTGGATGAGGCCGATGCCAAGTCTTCGACCTCTGACATGGCTGGGCAGTTCTTCTGGCCGCCCCTTTGCTCCAGCGATGATTGGAGCCGAAGCAGAGCCGAGTTTGCCGTTACTGGTTCATGTCCGAGAGAGGTGCCGGCTGAGCCAGATCCAATAGATGCGGGTGCGTTGCTCGTTTGCAGAGCCGATAAGGGCGACTTTGCAAGCGGACGTTTGCAAATGATACTCGAAGCCGGCCCTGTCCGTTATTAGGTGGTGAAATGGTGGCAACGAGAGAAGCTAGTAAGTCGAAAGAGCGTGAGAAAGGTGACGAACGTGGTGGCGCCGTGTGAATCATATCGGAAACACGGGACCAGCTTTCAAGTGTTGTTCTCTCGTCACTTTCCGCGGTATCAAACCCTTGCAGCCGGTCTTGACAGCTCAGTGTTGGCCGTGCAGGCGAGGCGTCTAGCTGCTGTTGGCCAGGAGACGATTAATTGAATCGCCGATGGGAAGTAGAAGAACAGTCCCGATCGGCTTGGCACCCAAACGGCAGCAGAAGAAAAATTTGGTCGCTTGTCGAGGAGAGAAGTCAAGAGGTCTCCCAACTCCAGACATGCTTCTTCTCTTTCTTCCATATACTTACGAGTCTGAAGGTGACGGACGGATGGTGATCTCGCGACGCATCTTCCAGTCCCTTCACGCCTTGTCTTCTTCTTGAACCGAGGTCGGAAGCGGAAGGCTCTCAGATTGATTCGTTCTTCGAAGCGAAGGCTGACTATGAGTGTGCCCCTTCTCTGTGCTTGTTTTGCAAGCCAGTCGTAGACGAGGGCACAATTGTGTTCAGCCACATTCATTCTTCCCCTGGTCCTGTCAGTTCACTCAGGGGGGGGGTCTCGTCGTGTCATTCAATTGTCATCCCTTGGATCTTTGCTCGAATGCAGAATGTCGTTTAAGGCTTAACCATTCGCGATGTGTGCTCGTGTGGACTTGCTCATCTGATGCAGACTCAGCCTTGGCGTGGTTCCAAGATGAGCAGCACCTTCAGGCTCTGCCAAGCGAACGACGACGATCTGCCGGCTGGTACTGGCAGCTTGCAGCTTGCAGGCGCGTGGCCGAGAAAGGGTTTTGCCTCTGAGAAAATTGTGATTTTTGTTGCGCGTTGAGGGGCGACGGAGGGTGTTGGTCTCAGAGTCAGCTGTCACTCAGTCACAAATGCAGCTGCTTCGGCCCAAGACGCGATGAAGAGAGAGAGAGAGAGCTGAGCTGCCAGCCGAAGATGATCCCTTTTCGGGGTTCCTGCACCTCGCTTTGGCGTGCCAATTCAGCCAAGGTCAAGCGACACCATCCTCACCCTCATCACCATTGTCATCACCATCATCTTCATCCACCACTGTTCACCTCGGTCTCGTCTCTCTCCTCTCTGCATCTGTCTCTCGCTTCTCTTTCCTCAGCCTTGCCGCGTTCGCTCAGGGCACCCTTCTCGTATCGCCGTCCGTTCACAGCCAGCACCCACACCTTTCATCCCACAGCAAGCTCGGACTTCATATCTCACCCGGTCGACAACCGGTCGTCCTTCTGCATTGTCTACGCACTTCCGACACTGCCACTGCCACTGCCTCAGCCGGCTCTCGCGTCTTAATTTGTCGCAAGCCAGCATCCGAGCGCTCACTCTTTCCCCAACAAGTCACATTGGCCGGTCCAAATTGTGACACGCTCCACTCATCGTTGCTTCCTTACATTCCTTCGAAACCACACTCTCGTTCCCAATTCACACTCTCTTGCCGGTCATGGGTCTACCTTCACAAACCACAGGCTTGAGCCGACAAAGATCCTACGCATATCGACCACCAGCACGCGGCATCAGCAGAGCATGGGCATGGATCCCAGACTCGTGGGCATGTCGCCTCTTCTTGCTCATCACGCTCGCCGAGGCTTCCATCAACATCGCCATCGAAAGCGTCCTCTTTGCTCGATACCAGTATCATCGAAAGCAGCATCCATCGCCCGACGACGAATCCAAATCGAGAGCGCTGCCCGTCTTTGTCATTGTGTTCTCCCTCGCGCACATGTACCAGTTCTTCCTCGCTGTGGACGCCGTCATCAACCGAAACACGATTCTCGTCATCGGCTCCATCATCTTCAACGCCTGCTTCCTCGTCTACTCGCTCATCCAGATCTCGGAAATCCGTTCTGTGCTGGGCGATGGCGTGGCCGAAGGCTCATCTCAGACGGTACCCGTGCAAGTTCTGTCAGGCGCCATCCCCATCGTCATTGCCATCGCCGAGCTCTCGTTCATCCTTCTCGGCTGGAAGCTGTGGAAGGAGTTCGGTTGGCAGATCTACAAGAAGATCGGTGCCGACAGGAGCCTCAAGCGCGGCTATCTCCACTACCAGATCTACGTCGCCCTGCTCAAGTTTGACTTCTTCATCTTCATCGCCTACTGCATCCAGCTGGTTCTGGTGGTCAAGCAGATTGGCTCAGCGGAGCGATGGATCACCATCATTTCGGGCCCCTTTTCGCTGCTCATCCTCGTCTTTGCCTGGTATTCGGTGCGCAAGGAGCTCAAGGTGGGCATGCTCCTCTTCCTGGTCGGATTGACCGGCGCGATGGTCTACTTTGTCTACAAGCTCTTCCGCATCTGGCAGCTCAAGGACACGCTGTACAAGGAGGTGTACAAGAGCTTGACGGTATTCTCGACGCTATCGATGCTGTTGCTGCTCATCACGGCGGTCATGACCATCCAGTGCATGCTCAACTTTGGTCGAGGACTCAAGAATGCCATGTCACGCTCTCGCCAGGATCGAGCCGCGGCAGCAGCAGGCGCAGATAACGGCTACCTGGTCGGCTACGACGGCAAGGCGCTGTCTCCCTACGGCGACGGCAGCACAAGCGTTCTTCATCTTCAGCCTAGATTGAGTCTGGATTGAACCGGGTTGCGCTCAGCGTCAGAGTTTGGAAGCCGACCTAAAGGAGCTTGCGGGTCAAGCATTGGGTTTCGCCGAAGTGTCATGGGTCCACCTCTACTGTATTTTTGTATCTTTCTCCCTCCTCCCCATCGCACTCATTGAACAATCACACTGTCATTGCCTAGCCGCCCCCTCGTTCCTGTCCACTCGTGATACCTGAGAGGCCGTACTTAGACAGGCACCATGCAACACTGAATCGATTCTACGCCAGCTTTTCCTCGCTTCGGCTGGATATTTTCCAGAGCCGCGAGATCTGCCGTCACGCGTTGTTCCAGGGTGCTGCTGCTGCTGCTGCTGCTGCTGCATCGAAGCAGAGAAGAGCGTGTTTCTTTCCAAAAATCAATTTCAAGACTGGCCAGCAGCAGAGCAACAGCGTACCAACACCCCTCGTGTCACACCGCCGAAAGCGAAAGGCGAGACCAAAAGGGGTCCAATTTCGACGAGGTCCAGAGCGCAGCAGTGAGAGGAGCGTCTTCTCTTCCATCACCCTCATCATCCACCTTGCCGTGCTTGCACTTCAACTGGCTCGTCACTCTCTCGAGCTGACCGGCGCTCTATACGTTTCGAAGCTTCGACAGCTCAGTCTGCCGGCAGATTGGACACCGCATTCCTGCACGCGGCAGCACAGCCCGACTCGCCTTTGTCCAGCTCTAGCTCCTGATACCGAGCAAGCTTCCGGCTCGCATTCGACTTTGCGCATCATCAACGAAGGGAAGCAGCCACCCAGAGCTGTCTCTTTTTGGCGCACCACCCCCATCACCAAATGCGTTTTTGATCCGGCCCTTGCGAGGCAAGCTTGCTGGCGACTACCAGCGCGATCGGCGAGCAGCGCCAAATCTTCCGCAACACTTCTGCTTGCCCCACCGTCTGATACACCATGGCGCAGGCGACAGCGGCTGCACTACCGCACAGCGGACGCGACACTTCCTTCCTCTCCTTTGACGACGCGCCCAACTCTCCCAACGCGGCGAATCTCAACGATACATATGCAACGTCGAGCAACACTGCGGGACCCAGCGAGCGCAATTACACCGCCTCTCCTGGATCTCCTAAACGAGCTTCGGCCTCGAGTCGCGCTTCGCCATCCAGAGTCTCTCGTCTCATTCGCTCCCGCCCCGGCAGCTCCAAAGACCTCAGTGCTGCAGCTTCATCAGATACGCAGGAGTCATATGACTCTCTCCCGTCAATACGACCCAATTCTGAAAGGGTTGCGTCCAAGCAGCCGGTCTCGCGTGGCAGCCGTCTTGGTGCTCTGCTGGGCAGAACCATGCCCACCAACAACCAAGCCTCTACCAGAAACGGCTCATCATCTGCGAGCCAGACCGAAAGCGTCCAAACAAACGATGCGGGCCTCTTCGACCGGCGTCATCGTTACAACGCTGCGGCTGCGAATAGCGACGCGCACGATGCATCGGGTTTTGCTGCGCCACCACTCATCTCGCCGTCCGACGAGTCACGACATGCCAGTGCGACGGGCAGGCTTGATCCGAAGCTGGATTCCTCGAGCGTGGCGAGCAAGGCTGCGACAAACGATGCTAGAGGCAACATCGAAAGACCTCCGAGACGATCACATCAATCGAATCAATTCGAAACCCATGCGGATCCGTCGTCGAACAGAGACTCAGCCTCCGCGGGCTCGACCTCCAGCACAGCGCCACAGCAGAGCCGTGCTGGCAGGCTTGGCCGCCTCGCATATAAGAAAGACGACTCGATTTCATTCATTGCACAGTCTCGCAATGCACCACAACAAAGCAGCTTCGACGCTAACGACCAACATCACAACAACCATTCATGGACCGCACCATCCCGGCTCCCGGCTGGCGGCGCGACTCGAGGGCTCGGCATCGAGGACGTCTCGGGCCCGTACGCCAGCCAGCGCTCCAGCAATTCATCGTTTACAGCTGCAGGCTATCCGTCGAGCCGCTATGGAGACGCAGAGTATTACGGCGCTTTTCAGCATCCCGTGGGTGTCGCATCGACGGCGCTTGACTCTCAGACCACCCGCTCTTCCAGCAACGGCCTCTCACGAGCGCCTTCCGTCGGAGGTACCCGTGCTGCCGACTATCACAACCGCTTCAGCCGCCAAGGCCTCTCGCAGGAGCTCGAACAAGACCTCTCGCAAGATTCGGAAGCGCGTGCTTCTCGATCTTCCAGCGAAGTTCAAGGCGGCTTGCCCATGATGTCTGGCTCTTCCAACGACAGAAGCAGACGTTCGCCGCGAGGCACCTTGTCCGATGCAGCCATCGCTCAGCTCGGCGCCATGCCCGGCGCGTCGGCGGGCTCGCTGCTCAACTCGAATGGCGCTCCTCTCAGCAGCAAAAACATCCTCACGATTGCTCTGCAGAAAGCGCAGAACGCCGTGCAGCTCGACAGCGCTAACAACGTGCCCGAGGCCATTGCGGCGTACCAACAGGCGGTGCGTCTGCTTGAGGAAGTCATGGAACGTATCGCGCCTCGCAGCAACAAACGCTCGCGACCCAGCCGGGAGGAAGAGCGCAGACGTTTGAGAGTCATCCACGACACCTACGCCGACCGCATCCGTCTGCTCTCCATGATCTACTCGCCCGACATTGACACCAGAGGGCAGATCGACGACCGAGATTTCGCCAGCGATCAGCCACACACAGCCAGCAGAGGCGACTGGCTCGCCCAAATGCGCGGCGACAGTCAACACTCGCCCATGATGGCCACTCCGAGGATGCACGAAGACTACCTGGTGCCGGATACGCAGCGCTCGCCCGAGGCCGATACGCAAAGCTTCTTGTCCATTACCCCTGGCCGCAGCGCATTTCCAGCATCGGTGCGCGACCCTGCCTCACCGCCGCTGCAGTCGTCACAGTCGCAGCATCCGTTTCCAAAGTCACCGCCCATCCACAACTCGCCTCTGTCACCTGTAGCCGGCGTCAACACGTCGCCTCGTCGGCGCCTACTGGAACACGCTCGGCCAAGCTCCAGAGAATCTCGCGGCAGTCGCGCCTCGATTTCACTCTCGATCGCGGACGAACAGGAGGCGCAGAGCTATCGAATCCCACCACCCGTCATTGACGAGGAGATGCCGCGGATTTCGGTCGAAGGCGTCCTGTCGCCAATGCTCGAACAAGAGTCTACGTCACCGAAGAAGGGGCTGAATCGGGACGCAATCACCCAAGTGCGTGCGAGGGACCAGCAGCACGTTCGATCTGACTCGGATAGCAGTTTCAAGAGTGTCAACACTCCATCGCGGTTGAAGCCGGCGGCCAATCTGCCGAATCGCGCCTATGGATTGGATGACGAGGTTCGCACCCCGAATACGGCGTACTTTGACGCTTCTGTGGACTCGGGTCATGCCCACGAGCTGCGCGCCGAGTCGGTGAGTCCTGCCGACCCGACAGCACGGCAGCAGCAGCAGCAGCAAGCACCGACGCCGACATCGCAGCCGCCGCCGCCGCTGCCGGTCGAGACTCCGGCCGTTGAGCGTTCCGTGGAGAAGCCGGCCAAGATGGGTCTGGCACAGCGCGCTCGAGCTCTCAGCTTCAAAGGTCCGCTGCTGCGACAGAAAGCTTCGATGCCTTCGCTTGGAGAACGCAAGAAGGACGATCCACTGCCCGCTGTTCCGACTGTTCGACCTGAATTTGCCGCCACGCCCACCAGCGAGATCGCTTCGCCTTGGGACGAAGCTCCCGGCTCCAACCCCGCTTCGCGTCCAGGCTCGACCCGTCCCCGCGCATCGACTTCGGCGGCGTTAGTCAGCGCATCGACGGCGGCCGGCACCATCAGCCAGCGTCGCAAGAACGCGCAGAATGAGGACCGGGTTGTTCAAGGGTTGTCGGACGAGTTGGAGGAGCTCGGGCTGATGGAGGAGGCTAGATCCGCAGACAGTGTTCGGGGCAAGTCGGGTAGACAGAGATCGACGTCCCATCCAGGGTCGCGAAGGCCGTCGATTCCGGCGGCGTTCCTATCTGATGCAAGCACGTTGCCTGCCAATGGGCAAGCTGTGAGTCCGAGCGGGGAAAGCCTGCCACCACCGGTGCCGGACTTGGCGAGGACGTTGTCCGCGCTCGAGCTCAAGCGGGGTAGTAACGAGCAGGCACTGTGCAAGGCTGCTGATGCAGATGCTGGAAACGGCGTCGAAGTACCCACCTCCGCGCTGGCCATGCCGCTGCCCCGACCGCCGCCGCACGAAGCAGACCGCGAAGCCGCGACCGCAACCTTCCTCATCACCGACATCTTCCCTACCGGCCTCCCCTCCCTCGCCGCCGGCCACGCATCGTATGCCTCGACGCCGCTGTCAAGACCTCCTTCGCTATCTCCGCATTTGCCTCGCTTCCCACAGCATCCGCTCCTACGACCCTTCTACACGCTCCACCTACTCCGACTCTCGATCCTATCCGGGTGTCAACTCACCGCCTCGCTCTACCTTTCGCGTTCGACATGGCGTCAAACCGGAACGAAGCTCGTTGGGATTGACGCGAAGATGCGTGCGATCGAGCTTCTTCTCGCCGGGATAGACGCAGTTGAGCGTGGGGGAGAGGCGATGTTGATGCCGTTGGGTAGTGGGGCAGGGTTAGAGACGAGTAGCGGGAATCGCTTTGCGCGGGTGCTAGAGGAGTGGGAGGGTGTCATGGGTGATGTGGGGGGTATGCTGGGTAAAAAGCTGCCCTTTCTCGACACTAGCAAGGACAAGAGTAGGATCGGAGGTTTGAGCAGCCGTTTTACCCGCGGATTCGACCGTATGACTGGCGCCGTTGCACAGGGCAAAACCGTCGATGGCGCCGGTATGAGTGGGTATGTCGATGCGCTATCCCGACTATTCGCCAAAACAGGCGTCCTCGCAACACATCTCCGCTGGGTGCTCGTCGCAGAAGGCACCCTACCCGCACCTCAAACACCCACCGGTGACGGCGCGATGCCTAGCCCGACGGGGATAGGCATAGCACACGCCGGCAGAAACGCGTATTTCGCCATCCCAACCCCAATGCGAGAGGAGATAAAGGCGAGGTTGAGGAAGAGCAGCGATTTCGTCGCCAGGGTGGTGCTGGTGTGGGTGTTGCAGGATGTCGGTGTGCTGGTCGAGAGGCGGGTTAAGAAGGGCGTGGGGTTGTTTTCTGATTGATACCCTGCAATGTTCGACGAGAGGTGTACTAAACACGCCCAATGTTGTGGGGCTCTGTGTGAGGTGCGTGGTTTGAGCACCGGTCCAGCCTTGGTACGTTTGAGGCTCCGGTCAATGCGTCTCTCTTCCTCCGAGCTCCTCTTGCCCCGCTTGTCGTACGCTTGTCAGTCGCACTTCGCTTGTCAGGTTCCAAAGACTACGCTGCCAAAACCAGCCATCAGATCATCAAGAGTTAAAGCCAAAAAATCATAGATGGAACATTCCGCAATATGAGACTTCATGAAACATCAAAGCGTCGTCGAGAAGAAAGAATGGGTATGGTGTGAAGGGGGGAAAAGGCTACAGCGTGTTCGTAGTCGAAAGAGGACGGGGCGAATCAAAGCGACACTACAACCTTGGGGTTTCAGTGCATCAAAAAAAACGATCTTGAGTCAGGCCAAGGAAGTTCTTCAGCCCGCGACTCTGGCTCGCCTAGTAGTCATCGCTGCGACCGGTGCAGCACGAGATGATGTACGGCACGATCGACAGAGCCACCGCAGCAAACGCGGCCCAGGTGATCCAGAGTGCGTTTCCGTAGTGCACGGTGATGCCGTAGTTGGCGTTGTTGATCGAGTCCTTTGCCTTGACATAGATCGCCGTCAACAGCGCAGCGCCAACACCCAGAGCGAGGGCGGAGAGAAGAGCGATGAAAGCGGCACCGAGGAAGGCGAATCGGTGGCTGAGAAGTCCTGCGATCCAAGCGATGAGAGCCAGGCACGAGCCGATAAAGATGAGGTACATGGCAGGCTTGCTGAAGCGTCCGAGGTAGGAGGAGTCACGGAAGGTGGTTTCGGGGAGGAAGTTGAGCAGGTCCTGACGAGCGTCTTGGGGAGCATCCGAGAGGATAGCGTCGGCGGGGAGGAACTCGAAGCCAAAGTTGCGCTGAGAGCACGAGCGCTGATCACCCGATTGCTCACCGGCACAGTAGTTGTAGAGACCCCATTGGTAGTCGTTCTTGATACCGTTGCCCTGGCCAACGGGCGAGGACTGAGACTGGGCGTAGAGGTTGTTGACGTTCTGACCGGCGCGTGAGAGTGCATCGCCGAGGCCGGTGGTGTCAACCGAGACGTAGCGGATGTTGCGCGTGACAATGTTGTTGGAGAGCTGGCCGATGTTGGCAAAGACGCAGAGGACGACCGCGGCAAAGGTGAGGAACTCGCCTATGTGGATGCAAAAGAGGCCGAAGGAGAAGTAGAAGTAGCGCAGATTCGACCAGGCACCGCGGCGTGTCGAGGTGGACATTGGGACGTTTCGAGCGGGGTTGCGGGTGAAACGCGGAGAAGGAGGGAGAGAGCAGAGGTAAGGGGAGGCGTAGTTGGGGTCAGCATGTTTGCTCTTCTTGGATGTTGATATAGACGGAGCTGCTTTTGGCGGTGCGAGCTTTCAGTTCCACCATCGTCCTGCTTCGATAGCCATCCGCTAGGCGAGTGCAACTGCTGCCCTCGACCCTGCTTCCGGATTGACTCCTATCCTTGGATGGAGGCGAGATCCATGGCATTTCGACCTTGTATCCACGAATTCTAGAGGTGCTAGGCAGTATTAAGGACGCCGAAGCGACTCAATCTATGGAGCTTATGCTTGTAGCATGGTTGGAAAGCTAGTAACAGCTGCACATGTCTTCGCGCATGCTCTAGCAGTTCGATTTCTGCACCCTTGGCCCTCTTTAAAGCAGAAGCTCGGATCGCCATTTGGGTTGGTACTTACCGAGTCCGACGCAAAGACCTCGGAACACCATTATGAGCTGATTCGATGGGTGTTCAAGTGCTGATGAGTGTTGAGCGTAGGTGATGAATGCGCTGAATCCGTGGATGGAGTCGCGTGGATGGGCTGCCGGACGAGGAAGGGATGGTGATGGTGGAGGATCAAGGGGTGATGACGAGGAAAGTCGACAACCAGGTCGCTAGAGTTTTATTCTTCAGGCTGACAGGATAGAGTGAGGCGAAGCGAAGCTCGAGTAGAATGACTGTGAGGAATCACGGTCGCGGTTCAAGGAGGGCACGGCGTAGAGAGGATTGGATCGGCGAAGCAGCCCAAGCGGCCGTTGAATTGAGCGAGCCAGCATGAGCAGAGTGTGTGACGTGAGCCACCGCAGCGGGATCCAGGCACTGTTGGCTTAAAGGCTAAAGAGGATGATCATGACGTTCGGCGGCGGAGTCTGTTGACTTTCAGACAGAGGCACCAGAGCACACAGCAAGCAGCAAGTCGACTTGCAGATTGTGCGGCACTTGATCATGTTCTTGGCCGTGACAAATTTCATTGCAGGGCTCTGCCGCATTTTCAGAGCATAGATCGGAGTCGAATGAGACTGCATCTGCCATCCACCATGGCAGGCGGTCCAGCAGCAGAGAACGGAGAACCAAAGGCGGCGCGGGCATGGCTGAAACAAGCGTCTCTGGGCAAATGATGTCGATGCGGACCATGATCCACGCTCTCATCCTACGCAACCGAACTCGACTTTGACAGGCACGTACAGCCAAGGTTTCACAGCAGAGACGGCAAGGTGCCCACGGCGACTGCTGCTGATCAGGAGAGGCGCATGACGAGACTTCGAGACCTCGACCGTTGCTTGGCCCTTTTTTTCCAAACAAAATCGCATTTGGACGCGAAGAGACGCCATAGAAATGCAATCAACGTTTCGACCTGCTCCTCAACGCCCTCAGAAAGTCGACCCCCAAAGCCAAGCATCGCTATGGAACTGACAATGCCATCAGCACAATGATCTCTTAGTGGATGAGAGCTATTCCGCATCACGGCCAATCCAAGCGCATTTGCAGTCTTGAGCACCGGCGATTGATCATGCAAGGCCTGTGTCGTTTCAGCAAGCATGGAATCGACGAGCTTTTCCTTGCAGATGCAGAGTCCTAAATTTGGAACTCTCTCCATTGCTACGCTCCAGCATGCTGACAACCAGGGAGCGAACGCACGTATTGCTGCGTGCAGCCTAGACCATCCTCTCAATGAGGTTGCCGCAACCAGGGTCCAAAGATGGAGAACAGCACGACGTCATCTCTCTCCGCGTTGGTAGCTTGTATCGGCTTCGATAGGGTGCCGAGCAGGGACTCACCGTCGATGTACCGTACCGTACCATTGGCCTTGTCATCCTCATCGGCGACGGCGCGATACGCTCAGCCGTGTTTCGCATTGGGCGGCTTGAGAGGATCTCCACCCGTGCTCTCCCACAAATCGTATGAACGAGAACGACACTTGTTCGCTACGATCTGCACCCTGGACTCGATCGTCCGAAACTCCAGACAGCCTGCAATGGTGCTGAAGCTCGCCTCACGGCTCTGCGATGGTATGGAGAGAGTCGCTATGAGGCGATGCGCTATGCGACCAAAAGATCGTCGCTCGCAACCTGGGAAAAGACTAAGCGAGCTGCACAGAGCTTCTTCGTCGACGTCGAGCAACTTCGTGTCGTCATCCTGCAGAGAAATTGCTCGTCTTGAGAGCTCTAGCGCTCTAACAGTGTGCTTGACGAGAAATCGTCGATTGCATCAAGCCCGATGCCACAATTGGCCGATCTGCTTTTCCCTCAAAGAGCTTGTGCCATCGATACGTGCCTGCCGAAACGACACGAACCCACCCTCGCTCGCAAGATGGTCGAGGTACGACAGACTGCATCCTTGACCTTGCCAAAGTGAGCCTGCTTCCACAACGCCTGTGAGACGTATCATTGCGCATACCTCTGGAGACCAAGCTTGCTTCATCGAACAGCAAAGCGGTCTGTGCTGCTGCTGCTGCTGCTCCATCTCGCAGCTGAATTTTTTCCGGCTTGCGCTTGTTTTTCGGCTGTGACTGAGGCTGCAGACTCATGCACGCGCGGCAGGAGCAGCAACAGCAACTTCTGGCTCAAAAATCGCAAACCGGCACCGAACCCTGCCAAAGAGACGATGAGATTCGCTTCGACTTCTCTCCTTTGCTCCCATCACTTCTCGGACTCGCCGAAGATCACCAAATCCTCAGACATCAAACAGGCGCCGCTGCTGTCGGCACCACCGTAAGATACAAGGCCGTTCAACTTTCCGCAGCTCGGAGACGATCCGACAAGGCGACGGTGGCTCAGTCATCTTTACTCAGTGCTGCTCGGATCCAATCCGATCCAGAGCCAAGCCACCATGTCTTCGCCGCAGCATTACTACGGCTCCCTCTCGAGCGGACGAGCGGTTTCCCCGACTAGACCGCCCATCGATGGCTCTCGCAACGATACTTCGGGAGATCATCAGCTTCAACAGGACCTCGATGCCGCTAGACAGATGAGCAAGGCCCGCAGCGGTCAAGATCCCAGTCCACCTCGAGCCAGCTTCTCCGACGACCAGGCCGAGCCTTACTTCCACGAAGGTCTCAACCGAAGCCCTGCCGCCGTACCCGTGCGTGCTCCGGCGCCACCCTCTTCCTCCGCCGTCTCCCGTTTCTACCAACACAACCGCAACGGATCCAACACTAGTCTCGACAGCCAGCATCACTTCATCGACCATCGTCACCAGGCACACTCGCTCAGCAATGTTCACTCTCCCTCGGCTCTGCGCGGTCGCTCGGCCCTCTCCCGCACGCCCATGCGCAGTCCCAACGCATACTTCCCATCTAGCCGCACCAACGAGCACGCACTCATCGATGATGACGAAGAAGCAATCGAAGGTGACGCGTCGCACGCCTCTCGCAATCACTATCGTCGCACCAGCCATCAGTCTCACTCGTCGTCTCCAGGCGATGTTCGAGACGACGATGAGCCCAACGCTCCTGGCCGCTTCCGACACGATTCCATTGTCGAGGACGACGTCTGCTTTCCCATGCACGACACGCACGTCTCGGAAGGACGTCCTCACGAAGTTCATCCCGAGCGCTTGCACGACGATGTTCGAGACGCCTATGTGGGTCGCGTAGACAACGGCTATGTGCCGCTCGGCTATCCCTTCACCTTCGACCTCGGCGCTCTGGAAGAGTATGCGTCTGAAGAGCGTGACCGCATCGGCCTGTCGTCGTCCGGAAATTCAGCCAGTCCTCCCAGCCAGGGCCTCCGTCAGCGAGGCAACAATGCACCCAAAGCCGCAGGAGCTTACGGTGTCTCTCCCGATAGCGATGATGCCACCTTCTACAGCCGTCGCCCTCGCAGGCTGAGCAATTCGGCAGGCGCCATTGGAAGCAGCAAGTACCAACGCAAGCTTGCTCTCTTCGAAGGCGGCGGAAGTGCTCCACCGCCTGTATCTGGTGCAGCTGCCACTAACAACATCTTTGGTGGTGGTGCGGGCACAACCGCGGCATCGCATCCGCGCAAGAGCTCGATGGACGTCAACACTCCTCTCTTGGACAACGATACGCTTCCCTCGTACCATGGCACCAACGGAACTCGCATGCACCCATCGCAGTCGCAGAGAGGAAGCAGCCCCATCCCCGGCGCGAGCGGGCTCGGACGGGCTCGATCGCGGACCGGCGCGCTCAGCAACCGCGGCGAGAAGCCGTACCGGTTCACCTTCTACTCCAACGCTCTGCCCTCCACCATCCACGCTCGTCATCTCTCCGAGCTGCCAGCAGAGGGGCAGAGCTTCGAGGAACTCTTCAGCGGCCGTGACAAGAACGTCGACAACTCTCCGCCCACCGAGGGCAGCCAGAGTCGCAACCCGAGCCGTGCACCTACCATCAATGCAGCCACTGCACGCATGTCGTCGCTCGGCCAGACCTTTGGACGCATGGAGGGCTCCACCGCTCCTCCCACCGGCTCCAACACGCCCGTGCATGTCGGCGAGGAGGCGGCCAAAGCCATGAGTGGGCTCAGCGCCAGCCGAACCAAGACGCTGCCCGGGGGTGGCATTCGCATGGACTCGGACCCAGAAGCCAACACTTGGTGGCTCGACGTCCTTTCGCCCACCGACCAGGAGATGAAACTGCTGAGCCGTGTCTTTGGCATCCATCCTCTTACCACGGAAGATATCCTGATGGAAGAGACACGCGAGAAGATCGAGCTCTTCCGCAACTACTACCTCGTCTGTTTCCGCTCCTTCGACCAGGATCCATACAGCCCCACCTACCTCGAGCCGCTCAACATGTACATCATCGTCTTCCGTGAAGGGACGCTCTCGTTCCACTTCCGCGGTACGCCTCATCCGCAAAACGTGCGCCGCCGCATCAAGCAGCTCAAGGACTACATCAACGTCACCTCGGACTGGATCTCGTATGCGCTCATCGACGACATCACCGACGCCTTTGGACCGCTCATCCAGAGCATCGAGTACGAAGTCGACTCGATCGACGAGCTCGTCCTCATCCTCAAGGAAGCCGAGCAGTCGGACATGCTTCGACGTATCGGCACGTGCCGTAAGAAGGTCATGGGTCTGCTGCGTCTGATGGGCAACAAGGCGGATGTCGTCAAGGGACTTGCCAAGCGATGCAACGAAAACTGGTCCGTCGCGCCCAAATCCGATATCGGGCTTTACCTCTCGGATATCCAGGATCATCTGATTACGATGACGCAGAACTTGAACCACTACGAGAAGATTCTCTCGAGGTCGCACTCGAACTATCTCGCGCAGATCTCGATCGAGATGACCGACGCCAACAACCAGATCAACGACGTGCTGTCCAAGTTGACGGCGCTGGGTACGGTCATTGTGCCGATGAACGTGATTACGGGGTTGTGGGGGATGAACGTTAATGTGCCGGGACAGGGGGTGGAGAATTTGAGGTGGTTTGCGAGTATCTGCTCGGTCATGGTGGTGATTGCCGTGTCGGGCTACATTGCCGCTACGAGGTATTTGGAGCGCTCGCATTGATCAAGGCTCACTTGGCACTCGTGCAGGATCACTTTGCACAACTCATTTGTTCGGAATCGCATTCTTCCCACCTCTCCTTTCGTGTCTGAGCAGTTGTGATTGTGCTAGAACTTGCGGTGGGTCGCTAGGGGGCGCGCTGTCGGTCGGGCTCATCATCCAGCTCGTAAGGTCGCCATCTGACTCTGATCCTATCTCCCCTTTTGAGCTCTCCATACCGCGCTTCCTCGCCATCGCCTCGGCCGAGGGGAAGCGGTATCGCATACATGCCAAAGCAAGGCCCTGCTCTTCCATTGCCGCCCTCGATCTCGGCCGGTTTCTTGACGCGCATGCGGCTGCGGCTGAGCAGCTTGAGCGGCACGCTAGGGTCCTTCACGGCCGTGATGGGATCCACAGCTGTCAGCAAGCATCGTTGACACCGGGCTACGAGCTGGAGCATTGCCTTTGTCTCGTCTCCGTCGGATGAGGGGGACGAGGGGAGGATCCAAAGACGTTCCCACGAGTCCTCGCTGAAGGCGTCTATTGGTGAAGGGTTGCCTTTGAGGACGATGTTCGGTCGAAAGCGGGCCATGGACAAAGTTGTGGAGTCGGACCATTTTGTGGAGTCGATATCGGTGATGGCGCGACCGCCACGACTGTCACCGCCGTCCGCCGACTCGAGCGCGGACGTCAGCTGCGAACGTACAAACGCGAGTGATTCCTGCGAAGCGACGAGAAGCGGATACTCGTCTTGGAACTCGATGCCGCGTCTACGATGCAGCTCATCGCGATCGTTGTTGGACCAGGAAGAGGAGTCCGAGGGCGGCTTGAAGATCGGAAATGCCTTGCGGGCAGTTGAGGAGGTGATATCGAAATGGATGAGGAGGACCGGATAGCCGAGGAATTCGCTGATCCATTCACTCGGTGAGAGTTTGCGCATGCTTCCATCGGGAAGAGCGGCGACTCTTCCATCGGCAAAGTCGCCGTACATCTCGATGCTGGGTACCTCGCGCCATGTCTGGAGCTCGGTCGCGGTGGGTCGAAGGGGTGTTTCCGTCTCACCTAGATCTCTGCGTTTCCCAGCCTCCTCCTTAAGGCCGGCATCAGTCAGTCGAAGTTTGAGGATGTTGGACGACTCATCAAGGACAGGCTGGATCAGCGTCAACCTAGGCTCCTCTCTTAAGCTGATCTTCTGCAACTTTCCATCCTTCCGCGCCGTCCTGATCACCATCCACCGTCGATCCAGATCGAACCCCTGCCCCGTCAGCCTCGCGTCCCCTACAGAAACGCCAGCACACGACTTGATCGGATAGACGAAAATCTCCGCCACCTCGCCTAGCGTCTCATCCTTCGCTCCGGGTGCGGAGGACGCGGTGATGCTCCCGTAGGTATGGTCGGTCTTGGAAGTGGAGGATGGGAAGACGTACTTTCGTAGGAGACCGATGGAGACGAGGAGGAAGAAGACGTAGATTTGGGCCGAGACGCGCGAGGAAGAGGTCGATTCGCGCCATCGCTGTTGGAGGGATTCGGACGGGTCGAGGAAGGGGATCTTGGCCGGCATGGTGGTGGTTTTAGCCGTTGATGGCGTCGAGAGACATCCGTCAGACTTGATACATGGTATATCGTCGTTGATGCAGCGCTCGCTCTGGCAATGAGGAGCGCAATGGACAATGAGGCGTGCCTGGACTCCTCAGAACAGACCTCTTAGGCCCAGTCGATATCGTTCAGGAAGACTCGTGACCAACTTGTTCTTTTCCACCTCGAAACAAGGTTTTGACAGGCGTCGATACTGATGGCCCAAGCGCTCTGTGCGGACGAGTGCGGCTTTTGACATTCCCCGCATTTTTTTGACGGTTACGCTCGAGTTTGTTTGCCGAGAGATGACCAAGCCGCTTTCCCCACACTCATCGAGCGTCCTCTCTACCGCTCTTCCGCTCGAACCACCACCTCGAGCGCTCTCCCATACGAAGTTTGCAAAGATGGCGAATGCTCACCCTCAAGTACAGATTCACCGCCAGTCGATCGAGAACAGGGACGAGTTCTGGCTCAAGGCTGCTCGCTCTGTGCACTGGCACAAGCCCCCTACCGTGGCATATGGCCCCACTTCGAACGCCAATGCCCAGTACCTCGACCCTCAAGGCCACACCTGGTTCCCGAATGGACAGCTCAACTCCTGCTACAATGCCGTCGACCGATGGGTCCATGCTCCCGCCCACGCCTCCGCCGTACCGGTCACCGTCTCGCCCGACACGCCCCACCTGGCTCTCGCGCCCACCGCACAAAGGGTCGCCTTCCACCACGTCTCCCCTCTCTCCTTCCAGACACAGCAGTCTCGCTCCGTCACCTACCACGAGCTGCTCCAGCAGGTTCAGATCGTAGCCGGCATCCTGAGGCACAAGGGCGTGCGAAAGGGCGATGCTGTGGTCATCTACATGCCCATGGTGCCCGAGACGTCGATTGCCATGTTGGCGTGTGCTAGGATCGGAGCGGTCCACTCGGTCGTCTTTGGTGGCTTTGCACCCAAGGAGCTGGCGAAGAGGATTCAGGACTCGGGCTGCAAGATGGTTGTCGCTGCCAGCTGCGGTTTGGAGCCCAAGGGTCCGGTCGACTACAAGCCGCTGGTAGACCAAGCACTCAAGGTGTCGGAGCACAAGCCTAGCTCAGGACTGCTTTTCCTGCGTCGACACACGATCAAGGGACACACACCTGCTCAGTGCGCCAGAGACGGCGGAAACGGTCCCGCTGGACTCCCCGAGTGGGATTGGGAGCAGGAGTGCAAATTGACCGCCGACAAGGTCGCTGGCAGATCACCTTGCTGGGAATGCGTCCCCGTTGCGAGTGAAGACCCCATCTATACGATCTACACCAGCGGAACTACGGGTGCGCCCAAAGGTGTATGTCGACTCTCTGGTGGTCACCTGGTGCAGTTGCGCTACTCGATCGAGCACATGTTCGGTATGACGCCCAACGACGTCATGTTCTGTGCCTCGGATCTGGGTTGGGTCGTCGGACACTCGTACATCCACTATGGCCCGCTGCTGATGGGTGCCACTTCGATCGTCTTTGAAGGCAAACCCATCATCCCGGACGCTGGAATCTGGTGGAGGATCTGCTCGCAGTACAAGGTGACGCAGATGTTCTGTGCGCCCACCGCGCTGCGAGCCATCGTCGGCCAGGATGCGGATGCCAAGCTCATGCGTGCGCCCGGCGTCGACTTGCGAAGCCTACGAACGCTCTTCCTCGCCGGCGAACGAAGCGAGCCTCAGATCGTCGCCAAGTTCGAGCGTCTCCTCCAGGAGCTTGCTGCGCCCGGAGCCCAAACCAACGACAACTTCTGGTCGAGCGAGTCCGGCTCCCCCATCACCGGTCTCATGCTCTCCTCCGCCTTCGGCCCGCTCCCTGCCCGCCCGGGAAGCGCAGGCCTCCCGATGCCCGGCATGGACGTTCGCATCGTCGACGACTCCGGCCGTGAACTCCCCCGTGGCCAAATGGGAAACCTTGTGCTCGCGCCTCCGCTCGCACCGTCCTTCCTCGGCGGTCTCTGGCGCAACCCCGATCGCTTCTTCAGCTCTTACTTCTCCACCTTCGCAAACAAGGGTGGATGGTTCGAGACGGGCGACCAAGGCGTCATCGACCCGGACGGATACGTCTCCATCCTAGCCCGTTCGGACGACATTATCAACGTCTCGGCACATCGACTCGGTACGGGCCTGATAGAGCAGGTCGTAACGGGCCATCCGGATGTGATCGAGTGCGCGGTGGTGGGCGCGCCGGATAAGCTCAAGGGCCAAAGCCCGTTTGCGATTGTGGTGGCGCATCAGAGGGTGGCTGCGGCGACAGGTGGGGAGAGCCATAATTCGGTGCAGAGCGAGTCGGCGAAGGCGATGCTGAAGAGCATCAATGATCACGTGAGGAGGGAGATGGGTCCGATTGCGCAGCTGAGTGGTTTGATCGAGGCGCAGAAGCTGCCCAAGACGAGGAGTGGCAAGACGCTGAGGAGGAGTTTGCGACAGGCTGTGGAGAATGCTGCTGCTGGCAAGAGGAGTGAGTATGGACCTGCTTCGAAGCGGTTGATAGGCGTGTCTCAGGGTTACTGACGTTGGCTTCTCTGTTCCTTCACCTTGATCGCTTGCGCTTTTGCCTTCAGACGCACCCGTCGAGTAAGTATCACCACCCCCACTGCGTCGATCAGGATGGCAGCGACGGATCTGCGATGCAGCTGTCGAGCACCGGCCGAAAGGTTACTTTTGATAGCCGGTCTTGCGGATTTAAGCGCCATTTTTTTTTCTGCTTTCCCCGCAAAACGGCGACGCAGAAAATCCAGCCAAGGCGCGCACGTCCCCTCGCCCGTCCCTTTACTGTCTTCAACCTCGGCTTTCATCCTGCTCACCTTGCTGACTCTTACTCTTCCCTTCCCGCATTCATTATCGCAGCTTCCCTCCAACCATCGAAGACAAGGACGTCATCGACGTTGTCCGTACAGCCATCGAACGATACTTCGACGCCCTCGACGGTTCCCCCTCTGTCGACAAAACCACCACCAACGCGACACCCGACACCGGCATCCTTGCCCAACCCTCCCCCGCAGCCCCCACGCACCCGACCACCTCGTTCCCCTCGGGCGTCAAAACCAACATGAAAGCGCTCCAACTCGAGCGTCCCTCAGGCGAGCCCAAGAAGGGCCAGCGCAACATCGCCGCCGTGCGAGACGTGCCTACGCCCAAACCCACGTCGGACCAGGTACTCGTCAAGATCCTCGCTGCGGGTTTCAACCGACGCGATGAATGGTCGATGGTGGGTGCCTACCCGGGGTTGATCTACACGAACGCTACGATGGGGTGTGATGGTGCTGGACAGGTAGTTGTGCCGGACGGCTTCCAGATCCCTAATGAGCATCCGGACGGCGTAGTCCTGCTGACACCCACACGAGGCTGGCACTCCGACAAAGACGGACCGGAGGCCGAGCTGCCCGGGCTGAGCGACGAGCAGCGAGCCAACGGACTCGGCGGTAAAGGCTTCGGCATCCTCGGCGCCACCAAGCCTACCAACGGCGTAGGCACTTTCGCCGAGTACGTCGCCGTCGAAAAGGATCAGCTTGTAGCCGCGCCCAAGCACCTCACGCCCGAACAAGCCGCCACTTTGCCGTGTGCGAGCGTCACGGCTTACCGCGCGCTCTTCACAAAGGCGCAGGTGAAGAAGGGTCAGAATCTCCTCCTCACCGGCGTCGGCGGAGGAGTTGCCATGCTCGCACTGCAGATGGCAGTTGCGGCGGGTGCTAACGTGTACGTGACTGGCGGATCGGCAGAGAAGATCGCTAGGGCAGTCAAGTTGGGCGCTAAGGCAGGGACGGAGTATAAAGATCCTTCGTGGCCGGCTAAGATTGCTAAGCTACTCCCGCGCTCCAGGCCGTATCTGGATTGCGTCGTCGACAGCGCCGGTGGCGAGATCGCCGTCCAAGCCCAGAAAGCCGGTCTCAAGGCAGGCGGTAGGGTGGTTATCTTCGGCATGACCGCAGCGCCCAAACTGACGTTTACCATGCGAGAGGTGTTGAAGAACATCGAGGTGTTGGGAAGCACGATGGGCAGCGCAAAGGAGTTCGAGGAGAGTATCAGGTTTGTAGAGAGGCACAGAATCGTGCCGGTGGTGGACACGGTTTTGGATGGGTGGGGAGAGGTGGGCAGGGGTTTTGAGTTGTTGGCCGAGGCGGACAAGAGGAGTGGTGGAAAGGTCGTGGTCAAGATTGCGGAGCTGGAGGGGAAGAAGAGCAAGTTGTGAATGCTTTATTGGAATGCTAGGTCTTTGGTTTCTCGGCAACGCTCGTGTGATCCAAAATTCCTTTGACGATGCTCGTGTGATCCAAAGGATTGGCAGATGGATGGTTGTGCTGAACGTTTAGTTGAGCTTGAGATGGTACAAATATAAATGCGATCCCTCTTCACCGCTCGCTCAATTCCTAGTCGAACTCGGCGGCCCCATCGCCCCCTTTGCACCGGGCAGCAGCGAAAACTGACCCTCCTTGAACCACTTCTCCTCCCTCCCCGCCTCTCGCTTCCTACTCGGATCGACCAACTCGATCCCCTGCACCGGCGTGAAACTCAACGAGCTCGCCATCCCATCCACCGCCCCCGCTCCCTTCAACGTCGCCAACCTGTTCTTGTTCGCCTTGCTCATCCGCGCCTTGCTCCTCTCCTCGACCTTCTGCGCCCTCACCCTCCCGGAACTCGAACTGTGGATCATACCCAACCCTACACTCTCGTCGTACCCGAACGCCTCTTCTTCCTGCTTTCCGAACTCCATGCGGTTCTGCATCTTGCGCAGCTCTGTCATGCCGTTTCTCTCCTTCGCCTTGCGTGCACGTCGACCGCCACGTCGCTTTTTGCCGCCACTCCCCTCTTTCGGGATGGGTAGAACCTTGTCGAGTTTCTGCGGCGGCGGTTCGAGCAACTTCTCGATCTTCTTAGCCAGTTCGTCGTGCAGCTTCCTGCCGTAAGACCCGTCGCGCGTAGACTTGCCCGCGTCCATCCTCGCCGCCAACAGCGCTTTCGCAGACACCATCCTCACCGCTTGCCGTTTATAGTCCTCCGGCGTATCCTCGATGAGTTTGCACTGCAGAATAAACCCAGACGACTTGGTAGATCCGCCGTGGGCAGACGACAGACCGATCGAGTGCTTCTTAGCCGCTCCCAGCAGGTGCACGTTGCACGCCGGGATCTTGGAAAGACCGTCGAGACCGCCTGCGACGCCGAGCAGCTTGGCGGCGGTCCGCGTGCCGACGACGGCGGAGAGATTGGGTGCGACGTAAGACATGCGCGATTCGACGTACGCCAGAATCCGGGTGCGGATGGATTCCAGCTCAAACACCAGCTCTAGCGCTTCCTGCACGGCCTGCCACTCGGAGGCGGGGAGAGGGGGAGCGGTGGAGGTGGACGCGGTCATGCTGATGACCACGACGGTGCCGTGCGGGAGGATACCCTCGAGCGACGAGGTGGGGATGTCGGGAGTGTTACCGATCGCCTTCACCGCCTGAATGTAGTCCCACGGGCTAGGAATGAGCGTCTCCAGTTCCGGGAAGCGCGGGGAGTAGTGATCGCGGATAAACTTGTGGACGACCATGACTTCGTTATCGACGTCAACGGCGATGTTGTTCGCTTTGACGATGAGATGGTACTCGGGCGAGTCTTCGAGTACTCCAGCGAGGTCGGGCTCGGGAAGCGCCATAAAATGGTCGATCTGCTGAAGGACGCTAGTGACGCGACTGCCGGTGTTGAGGAGGGTGGCGACTCTGTGGACATTGTTGGTGTTGGACAGGTCGAGTTCGTCTACGTCTGCCTGGTCTCGTTCTGCGGCTGGTTGGACGGCGTTGCGACCCAGCTGTACGCCGTTCCCATTGCCTTGCCCGTCCGCTGCTGATGAAGATGACTCTGCTGTCCCTTCGTCCGCCATGTCATCGTCGTCGCTGCCATTCTCGAGATCGTCTAGGTCAGCATCGTCGACGTGGGCTCGTTTGCTGTCCGGATCATCTCCATCTTCGGCATGCGCGCGCTTCCGGCTCTCGCTGCCATCGCCGTTGGTGGATGGCTGAGCATCGGCTTCTTGATGGACGCCAATCTCTTGCTCGTCGTCGGAGCCAAAGTCGGCGAGCAGCTCGTCTGCGAAGCTGGCCATCGCTGTAGGTCGTTGCCCTGAGATGGGAGCTGGGGTTGGTTTTGATGGTGGTGGTGGCAGAGCAGGAACAGGTGAACAAGGGTCCAAGCTATGAAAATCTCGGCCGCAAAGCTCACATGTGGAGAAAAAGCTTCTCGCCGAGATCCGGTTCCAAAAAACTCAGCCACATGTGAAGCACCTCGTCCATACCATTTGACCCGCTAACCACCGCCATCACCTCGTTCTGACGTCGACCGCCTTGCAAATACAGCCCCTGGATGCGGTCTCAAGCCCGTCAATCGTAGCAGCGATCACGATGGCGCAACTCCCGCCCTACCTCGTGCGAATCGTCGCATCGATGCTAACTCAAGCACTCACCCGCAAGCTCGCCAACTCACCGCTCTTCTTCCGCGTCGTCGACCGGATGATCCACGAGATCGACCACATGCCACATCGAGTCCAGGGTAGACAGGTGCCTACGTATCAGCCGCCATTAGGCATGCGCGAGAGCGAATGGAATCAGGACCACGGAGAACCGCATGACGAACCTTCGCCGTTCCCATTGGCGAAGGGCAAGCAGGCGGAGGCGCAAGAGGGGGAGAGGAAGATGAGCTTCGAGGAGGCACAGAGGCATAGAGCGAGGATGTCGTATCAGCAGTCGCAGAGGTTGGCGCAGAGGGAACGGGAGAGACAGAAGGCGAAAGAGGAGACGGTCAAGCAGGATGCCGTGTCGAAGGAGCTCAAGGAGCTGCAGGATAAGCTCAGGGAGCTCCGGAATAAGCCGTGATTGTTCGACTTCATCAGCACCGCCAGCCGACTTCCTTGCGCTCTGCAAGATCTCCGTTGCATAAAACCTTCACACTTGATACCCCTCAGCACGCTCAGCAACCCCTTCGTGATTGCAGGCGTCAGCTGCATCGCAACGCTCCATTCATCCTCGTAGATCCTTGTCATCCACTGCATTGCATATCCGTCGACCACTGAGTGTCAGCTTGCGACACGGTTTGTGAGCGTGGCAAGGACATTGTGCAAAGTCAAGCATGCTCATGTGGCTGTGGCAGTGTTGTTTTTCACAATTGTTAAAGCGTCTCAGGGCAGGGCCTTTAGTACATTGGCCGCCACGACCGGATAGCATTGGAGGTCGAACCAGCAAGAACGGAGCACACTCGTCCAAGCGGGGCTTTGTGTAACCCATCGAGTTTTCCGTCTGTCCTTTGTCAGGAGGTCTTTCGTGGTCAGCATCGAGGGATTGATCCTGAGAGCAAGGTGTCCGAGCTGTGCCGCATCAAGAAACTTTCGTGGATCCGGACCTTGTGTCGGTGGTCAGCCTGTCAGCAGACCAAGGGCCAAGGTTTGTCTGCTAAGCAATTGGCCTAAAGATATTGCGTGGCTGGGTGCACGCGGAAGGTCGTGTGGTCTGCCTGCCGCCTTTCGCTTCTTCAGCGTTGGACAAAGCATCGGCCGCGCTTGATGATGAGGACGCGATTCGACTCGAGTGCACTTTACACGACACGCGTTCGACGCGTCCAGATCAATCTACACGACGAACAGCTGTTTTGGCTCTGAGGCGAAATTCAAGGCTTTCGAGCGAGAAGATGCGCAAGAGAGCACAAGGCATCAACTTCTTCCTCTTCGCAGGCCGGGCAAGGGAACGAGGCACCTCAGCAGAGCTTGTTGGCTTTTCCCAGTGCAGAGGGTTGGCGCGCGCTTCGACTTGACGAACAACACTTTATCTTGGGTCTCGAGCAAGTGGCACTCGATTCTCTTCGCATCCTCACATCGACTCTCTCCATCATCCCTTTCATTCCCTCAACATTTCCGCTCGACTCATCGCCTGCCAACCGGTCGCGTTCCTAGAGACCTCCCCCTTCTTACATCGACCTAGACAATCCCGCTGAAACAGGTGCACACAAGAAAGCGACTCCCACATAAACTTCGAGCATAGAACAGCATGTCGTCCTCCTCTGCCATGCCATCCTCGCCTCTGGGCAGGATCGGAGGCCAGAACCGCAGCGGTGATCACGAACGTCTCGATCCCCTTGCTCTCGGCAGGTCCAACAACACTAGCGGCATGGGCGCCAGCGCACACCGTGCCTTCACACCAGCGACATCCGATGCAGGCTCGCTCAACCTCGAGCGTCAGCTGCGCGGCCAGTACGAGGACGATGCTAGCACTGTCAACGGCGACAGCACCCGGCCCATGGAAGAAGATACCCCTCGTCGCCCTCGACCACGCGCTACCGTCGATACACAAGACATCCCTCCCGTCGTCGACGAGGTCGGTGAACGTGTCCGAGAAGGCTTTGCCCAATTCCTCGAGAGCTTCGTCGATCAGCCCTTGTCGGGCTCGCCTGACCCAAATGGTGAAAAGGTTCAAGATCCCGTCTACATCGACCAGATCTACGCTCTACGAGACTACAACCGCACGACGCTCTTTGTCGACTTCAGCCACATCCTCCGCCACGACGAGGTCCTGGCACGCGCGATCAGCGACCAGTACTACCGTTTCATCCCCTACCTCCGTCGCGCGTTGCTCGACCTCGTCAACACATACGTCCCCAACTACCTCTACCTCAACGCACACGTCGCCGCGACCGCATCGTCCGGTCTCATCCCTCGCGACTTTTCCGTGTCCTTCTACAACCTCGGCCTTGTCTCAGGCATCCGCGACATGCGCACCGATCGCGTCGGCAAGCTGGTTTCCATCAACGGCACCGTCACAAGGACGAGTGAGGTCCGACCCGAGCTTCTGTACGGCGCCTTCACCTGCACCGCTTGCCAGGGCACGGTCCGCGACGTCGAGCAGCAGTTCAAGTACACCGAACCTGTCATGTGCCGAAACCCGATCTGCCAGAACAGGAGGGAGTGGCAGCTCAACGTAGACCAGAGTCGATTCTGCGATTGGCAAAAGGTCCGCATCCAGGAAAACGCAAACGAGATCCCCACGGGAAGCATGCCGCGCAGTCTCGACGTCATTCTCCGATCCGAGGTCGTGGAACGCGCCAAGGCCGGTGACAAGTGCATCTTCACGGGTACGTTCATCGTCGTGCCCGACGTATCGCAGCTCGGCGTGCCCGGTGTCAACGCTCAGATCCAGCGTGAGGCTCAGGGCGGTCGTCCAGCCGAAGGCGTCAATGCACAGGGTGTTTCGGGTCTCAAGAGCCTCGGTGTACGCGATCTCACGTACAAGACCGCCTTCCTTGCGTGCATGGTGCAGAGCGCCGATGCGAGGGGCGGCAACGACATCCGCGCAGAGTTCACCGACGACAGCGAGGACCCCGAAGTGCTCATGGATTCGTTGACCGAGGCTGAGAGGGACGAGCTCGAGGCTATGGTCATGTCCGAAGACATCTACAGCCGCCTAGTCCAGTCCATTGCGCCTACGGTTTACGGCCACGACATTGTCAAGAAGGGTATCCTGCTCCAGCTCATGGGCGGTGTGCACAAATCGACACGAGAGGGAATGCGTCTTCGTGGCGATATCAACATCTGCATCGTTGGGGATCCTTCGACCAGCAAATCGCAGTTCCTCAAGTACGTCTGCGGCTTCATGCCTCGAGCTGTCTACACCTCCGGAAAAGCTTCTACCGCCGCCGGTCTCACAGCTGCCGTAGTCAAGGACGAGGAGACGGGCGAGTTCACCATCGAGGCCGGTGCGCTGATGTTGGCGGATAACGGTATCTGCGCCATTGACGAGTTTGACAAGATGGACGTCGCCGATCAGGTGGCCATCCACGAGACCATGGAACAGCAGACGATCAGTATCGCCAAGGCGGGCATCCAAGCCACGCTCAACGCGCGAACCTCGATCCTGGCCGCTGCCAACCCTGTCGGTGGGCGCTACAACCGCAAGCAGACGCTACGTGCCAACGTCGCCATGTCGGCGCCCATCATGTCGCGTTTCGACCTCTTCTTTGTCGTGCTCGACGAGTGCAACGAGGCGGTCGACATGAACATCGCACAGCACATTGTCAACGTCCACCGCTTCCGTGACGCTGCTATCGACCCGGAGTTCAGCACGGAAGCGATCCAGCGATACATTCGATACGCACGCACCTTCCAGCCGAAGCTGACACCCGAGGCGAGCGATGTGCTGGTGGACAAGTACAGGCAGCTGCGTCAGGACGATTCGGGACCCGGCAAGAACTCGTACCGCATCACGGTGCGACAGCTCGAGTCGATGATTCGTCTTTGCGAGGCGATTGCACGTGCTAACTGTCGACACGAGATCACGCCTGCGTTTGTTCGTGAGGCGTACTCGTTGCTGCGTCAATCGATCATCCACGTCGAGAAGGACGATATCGACTTTGACGACGAGGACGAGGAGCAGCAGCAGCGCCTCAAGCGGGAGCGCGAGGGTACCACTGCTGCGGCGGGATCGGCTGTCCAACCATCCTCCTCGCTCGGCGCGATGGACGAAGACTCGATGGATCCCAACATCCCCTCCTCCACCGCCCAAGCTTCCTCATCCGCTGCACCTGCAACTGCGTCCGGCGACCCAGCTTCCAGCTCGGCAAGACGCAAGATCCGAATCGCCTTCGACCGGTACATGGAGATCGCCAACCTCGTCGTCCTCCGCGTCAACGAGGTGGAGCGACAAACCATGCGCGGCATCCACCGGTCCGAACTCGTCGACTGGTACCTGCTGCAGCGCGAGAACGAGATCGAGACGGTGGACCAGTTCGAGGAGGAGACCGAGCTCATCAAAAAGGTGCTCACCAAGCTGGTCAAGGACTCGATGCTGTTAGAGCTGCGCGAGCAGATTGATGAGGATGGCAACCCGATCAGCAGTGAAGGCGAGTCGGGTGGCTCGGCAGCGGGCGATGCGGTGCTGATGGTGCATCCGCAGGTGGATATTGATAGCATTGGTGCTACGACGAGCACGGCGTGAGGGAGGTTGTACAGGGAGCTTTGCTCGGTCTCGATGGGGTTTCGGTTTGTATTTTTAGGTTGCTCTGTTCACTGTGAGTATCGATACTGTTTCGTGTCTTCTGAATGCTCCTGACTTGTGTCAAGTGACCGGCATGCCAAGCTAGGAGCTGTGGGATAGGGGCTCAACTATGGGTAAAGGGATGATGTTGAGCAAGGTCATCATCTTGAGCTCCTAATAGTTTGAGGATGAGGTTCGGCCTCCAAGATGCCGAAGCTGAAATTCAGGGTCCTCTCCGCAAAAAGAGAGGCGGTGTGATGCGCGCTCTGCTGCCTGAGGATTCGGCTATGAGCCCCTGCAGGTCTGCTGATTCCGGACAAAATCAGCCTTATCTTGTCGGTGGCGCTTCGGCTGAGGACTCAGCTTTCTTCTCCTAGACATCGACCGACCATCTGTCTCCCACCAAACGATAGACTCTGAGAGCTTGAGCTTGCACAAGGCTTCAGCGCCCAGCGGACACGGCACTCTTGGACTTCTTCGACCCAGCTGCCTCAACGCTCCAGCTCTATGTATACACCGATGCAAGGGCCGGTACAGACTGCTTTCCCCCACAGATCTTCTTAATAGATCCGTCCGCCTCGTCTACAATTTGATCACCCTCAGACAGCCAATCACACCATCCCAGTCCCGACCCAGAATCAAAGTCGACCTCGAACGCCGCTCAGCTGACATTGTCAGCCTCAGCCTAGTTGGCCATGACAGGCGCTGGCTACCAGCCGCTTCCCAGCAGGGAGAGCGAAGAGACATGCGTGTCGATGGATGGGCACGAGAAGGTCTTTGACAAGCATGGATTGGCGCATTCAAGCAGCAGCCCAGATCAAGAGGCTGTGAGGGTCAAGCGCAAAAACCAATGTCTGCTCTTCAAAGCCCTCCTCTGCCTTGTTCTCATTGCGTCCACTGCCTTCGCTGCTTGTTGCGTGTATCGCAGGGGCGGACGCAGTGCGATGTGGACCAATCGACCGATCACCGCTCATCACCCTTCTACCACGTCTCTTGGCTCCGACTCCAACATTGTCTTCGGTCTCGGTATCGGCGACGTCACCGGACCCGTCGTCGAGGTCAATATGATGGGGTACGCTTCCCTCCCTCAAACCAACACCGGCTTGCACATCCGTTTGCGATCCCGCGCCTTCATTGTCGGCTCCGACGGAGCAGATGCGCCCTCTCTTAGCTCCAGACTCGCTTCAAGATTCAAGAGCTTCATCCCGACCGCCGACGGTTCTGCAGACCGCTGGCTGTTCATCAATTCGGACATCTGCATGGGCGATACAGCCCTTCGCAAAGCCATCGTTGACCAGCTTCGACAGAAATACCCCGGCATCTACGGTGAGCGCAACGTCGCCTTTGTCGGTACACACTCGCATGCTGGACCCGGTGGCTTCATGCAAGCTCTTTTGCCTACGCTCACCTCCAAGGGCGTGATTCTGCAGAACTTCGACGCGATCGTGGAAGGCACCGTCCGAGGTGCCATGCGAGCGCACGATGACTTTGTCAGAAGGCAAGCCAGGCTGGCTCAACAGGCGCAGTCAGCAGAAGTAGGCGGCACACGTCTCAGCTACGGCAAGACCAGACTGGAAGATGCGCACATCCAACGCAGCCGTTATGCATACGAGCAGAACCCGCAGGAGGAGAGGGATCTGTACAACGACGAAGACCAAGACCACGACTTTGGTCTGCTCAAATTCGAAGATGTCACCGAGTCCGAAGTCACCCCAGCTGGCTTCCTCTCGTGGTATGCGGTGCACGGTACCTCGCTGTACGAAAACAACACCCTCACCTCGGGCGACAACAAGGGACTCGCCGCCCTGCTGTACGAGACGGCACAGCAGCCGGACAAGCTCCCCGGTCAGACCGACTTTGTTGCTGGATTCTCGCAGGCGCTTGTCGGCGACACCTCCCCGAACACGAAGGGAGCCTGGTGCGACGATGGCTCGGTGTGCGAGTACAAGCATTCGACGTGCGACAACGGGAAAGGACAGGACCGCGTGCAGACGTGTCATGGTCGTGGACCTGCCTGGGGACTGGACGAGTATGTGGGGGTGAGTCCGACGGGTGGATACGATTGGGCGTCCAACGAGATTATTGCGCGCAAGCAGGTTGATGCTGCGCGTACCATCATGGAGCGCGACTCGTCGTCGTCGGCAAATGGCGAATATCAAGGCATGACGCTGCTCACCGGGCCCGTCAAGAGCGTCAAGATGAACATCGACATGAGTCGGTACACCGTCTACCGCCCCGATGGCACCCGTGTCAAGACCTGCCCAGCTGCGCTTGGGTACGGCTTCGCAGGCGGCACCACCGACGGCCCTGGCGCCTTCGACTTTGTCCAGGGCAGCAACAAGACAGATCACCACAATCCCTTCTGGGATGTCGTCAAGCGGTTCATCAAGAATCCTGGCCCGGAACAGATCGAGTGTCAGGCGCCCAAAGCGATCCTGCTCGACATTGGTGAGATTCACAAGCCGTACGACTGGGGGCCATCGATCGTTGAGGTGCAGATCTTGCGTCTCGGCCAGCTGTACATCCTTGTTGTACCCGGCGAATTCACGACGATGGCGGGACGGAGGCTGAAGAAAGCCGTCAAGGAGGCGATTGTGCGAGCTGGGTTGATGGCGGAGGGGGTTGAGCCGATCGTGCAGGTGAGCGGGCCTGCGTCGACGTACGGACACTATGTGACGACTGCGGAGGAGTACAGCGTCCAACGCTACGAGGGGTCGAGTACACTCTTCGGGCCGCACACGCTCGAGGCGTACATGGATGTCTTTTCGCGACGTCTCGTGCCCGCCCTTCGCGACGGCGCACGAGACCTCCCCATTGGTCCGCAGAAGACCTTCGACATGACCAAGGCGTGGAAGCTCAAGACCGGCGTCGTCTACGACAACCCGCCCATCGGCCGTTCGTTCGGAGATGTCCTCACCCAACCGCTCCTCTCCTACCCGCTCCCCACCTTCAACACCACTTCCCTCTTCAACAAACCCCCCACTCTCAGCGGAAGCTCAAACATCACCGTGTCGTTCGTAGCCGCCAACCCGCGCAACAACCTACGTCTCGAAGCAACCTACTTTGAGATCCAGCGCTACACCGACGATGGCAGGTGGCTCGTAGAGAGGACGGACGGCCATCATTCGACTACCATGCGCTGGACACGGACGAACGAGCTGCACGGGTCGAGCATGGTGGATGTGGCGTGGGATGTAGAGCCGTGGACGACGGCGGGGTTGTATAGGGTGGTGTATTATGGGGATAGGAAGACACCCGTAACGGGGAGGATTCAGAGCTTTGAGGCGATAAGTAACGAGTTTTACGTTGGATAGTTTACCTCCGCTCTTTGGCAATGGACTCTTGCGTTCTCACGTGCTCACTGTCCGAGTTTTCAATTGGCGATCGGATGGTCACAACATAGCTCGAGACGGCACTCGGTCAACACCAACTCTGTATTGCAACAACGACACGATCTCGAACATCTAGAGAGTACCCTTCTGAGCGCTCTCAACCGCCTTAGCAGCGGCCTCGTCCAGCCCGTCGAAAGCAAAGATCTTCAAGTTGGAGCTCTTGATCAGCTCCTTGGCCTCCTTCTCGTGCGTTCCCTGCAACCTGACCACCAGCGGGATCGTCATATCCAGCTCCTGGGTAGCCTGGATAATACCCTCTGCGATCTTCTTGCAGCTGACAATACCACCGAAGATGTTTACAAAGATACCCCTGACCTCCTTCGAGTTGAGCAACAGCTCAAAAGCCTTCTTGACCGAAGCGGCGGAAGCGGTGCCTCCGACGTCGAGGAAGTTGGCCGGGTTACCGCCGTTGAGCTTCAACACGTCCATCGTAGCCATGGCGAGACCGGCACCGTTGACGAGGCAGCCAATGTTGCCGTCGAGCTTGATGAAGTTAAGACCGTACTTGGCGGCCTCGACCTCGTCGGGATCCTCCTGGGTGGTGTCACGGAGTTTGAAGACGTCAGCCTGACGGAAGTCGGCGTTCTCGTCGAAACCGAGCTTGGCGTCCATGCAGAGGACTTCGCCGTCCTTGGATTCGGCAAGCGGGTTGATCTCGACCTGTGTGGCGTCCTTCTCGTCAAACAGCTTGTAGAGCTTCTGGAAGGTTTCCGCCGCCTGTTGCTCCTGCTTGACACCGGTGAAGCCGAGCTTCTTGGCGATGCCGAGAGCGTCTTCGTTGCTGAGACCCTTCTCAAAGTCGATGGGAGTGGTGATGATGGCGTCGGGGTTCTCGGCGGCGACCTCCTCGATCGACATACCGCCCTGGTTGGACGCAATCAAAACAGGAAGCTGGGTAGCACGGTCGTTGAGCACGGCAACGTAGTACTCGTGGTGTGGAGGTCGAGCCTCTGCGATCATGACCGCGTTGCAAAGACGACCAGCAGCACCGGTCTGCTTTGTGATGAGGTGGTTGCCGATCATCTTTTCAGCCAAATCACGGGCCTCTTCGGGAGTCTTGATGAGGTGAACACCACCCTGAAGACCCGAGTCAAAGTGACCTTTGCCACGACCGCCGGCAAGCACCTGCGCCTTGATGACGATCTGCTTGCCGCCGAACGACTGAGCCGCCTTGTACGCCTCGTCGGGCGTCTTGGCAGCGATGTACTTGGGCACGGCGATGTTGTACTTGGAGAGAATGTCCATGGAGAGATGCTCGTGGATCGAGAGGTATCGCTTTTGGGCAGCGGGGCCGGATCGGACCATGGCCCTGGCCATCGAGGCGCGTGTGCGGAGCGCGTTGAAGAGCATCTTTACGCGAAGGAGACGGGATGAGAAGAGGAGAGGGTGTGGGGTGTAAAGGGAAGAAGAAAGAAGAAGACGACGATGCGATGATATCAACTTGCTCTCCTTGACACGCTCTCTCAACACGGCGAGAGAAAGCACAGACGCCCTTTTCCGAGCAAAGACAGAACGGCCAATTTCGCCCGGCTGAGACGGAAGCAAGCAAAGAGCTGCTCGGCTTATTCCGTCCAGCCTTTTCGCTCGTTTTTCCTGGCTCGATCACACACTCAGCAGCACAGCGCGATTTCATTTTCCAAATCTGCCCGATGAGCAAGAAGAATGAACGGAAGTCGGATTTCTTCTGTCTCAGCTTCAAGCCAAATTTTCTTCGAAACCGGGGTCCATACGGAAAATTCAAGCCTGTTGGCGACACCTTTCTCACACACTCAACCGCATCTTCAACACCACTCCTCAACAGTCCAACCCATCACCAGAAACGGTAGCGTCCTCGGAGTCAAGATGGCACGCATTCCTATGACAGCCGGCAGGTCTGGAGCGAGAGGATCCAAGATGACTATGAAGGGATCGACCGCAGGACCGAGCTCCTCATCTCGCGCAGGTCCATCCCAGCAGAAAGGCAAGAACCCAGCAGCTGCAGCCAAGCAGGACGACAGCGAATCGGAGGAAGGAATGATGGACGACGACCAGATCTCGCTCGAGGAAGGCCATGACGACGAGCCCGACACGGAAGACGAGATCGAGGCGGCCAAGGGCGCCGGATTCAAGAGCAAAAAGACGGCCAAGCGCAAACGCAGAGCCACCTCTCCCACATCGTTCGGAAGTGCCCTCGAGGGTCTGCTTGGCATTGTACCGTCGACATCAGCAAGCGCCCTCGAGACGCTCGACGAGGATGCCGACGAGGTACCGAGTCTCGAAAGCGACGACGATACAGTCAAGAAGCCCAAGAAGGCGAAATCCTCCAAACCCGAACCCTCCATCCCCGCCATCCTCTCCCTCGCCCCCCACCTCCGCCGATCCGCTCAATCTACCACCCTCAGCGCACGCGCCGCACGCATCGCGCTCGAACAAAAGCGTCGTCGAGAAGAGCGCTCCCATGTCAAGGACGTCATCGGCGGCTGGGGCCCACCCGGCGTTCTGCCCGCACTCGAAGACGAGGACGGAAACATCATCGAGACGTACTACGCCGAGAACGACGACGAGCGATTGCAGGAATTCGCCACGCAGGGAGGTAGTCAGGTGTACGAGCGAAAGCTGCGAAAGGTGGCACAGCGCGGTGTGGTGAAGCTGTTCAACGCTATTCGTGCAGCGCAGACTACGACAGAGGACGATCTGGAGGAGGTCGAGGCGAAGAAGAGTGCAGCCGCGGCTGCTACAGGTAAGGATGGGGTGAGGGGTAGTAGCGCGAGTGCGGCACCAGCGAAGAAGGCTGGGCTGGCAAGTAAGGATGCTCGATTGGCGGATCTGAGCAAGTCGAACTTCCTGGATCTGATCAAGAAGAGCTCCAAGGGAAAGAGCAACGGTGTCGCTGCCAAGTGATGTGCATTCGCCATGCTGTGACTGTTCTCGCATTTGTATACCATCGCAATCAAAGCTTTTACTCGCACCGCCCGAATAGCTATGCCGGGTGGACACGACTGTACAGAGCGAGATGCCGAGTCTCGCTGTCACTCCTGACGTCCGGCGGCTCACATGGCTTTTCCGACGACAGGAGGGACTCTTGCATGAGGATTACAGGGCAGCATCGTCACCGGCGGCCCAAGCGAGCGTCGGCGTTGCAAATGGTATCATGCTAGGCCACTTCTCGACACTCAAGACCAAGATCTTATCAGTACCACGAAAGCCCTTCTTCGTCACGAGGACCGCAAGCGAGGTCTCAGGGGTCGGTGTGCGAAGACCTTCTGATTGTGAGGGGAACGGTCTGTGGCAAAGCAGGGCAGTGATACGGTTGCACGACGTTCAGAGAATTGTGATTTGTGACTTTTTTAAAGCGTGACAGGTTCGAGGCAACGCTTTCGTCATACTGCGCCTTGAGAGCGCAGTCAGCCGGATTTCGTGGGCTTGTGTGCCTGTTTCTCGCCTTGAAGTAGGCATTCAACCTCCGCTTCGCTCGCTTAAAGCATGCGAGCAACCATCTTCGACCTGAATCACAACTTGTATGCAACTTGCTCAGCTTTGTTTTCACCATCAGCTCCTTCCTTCCGCCAACACCTGATACATCCACCAACCGTCGACGGCAGCCCATTGACGACGCGGACAAGCCTCGGGAACAGTGCTGAGCAGGCTTTGTTGGTTATCGTCATACTACGAGGCGCCGCATTGCCAAACCATCGGCCGTGATCTCGTATCTTCCAACCTCGAGTCAATGAAGCTCTGAGAGGCGACGAACCCATCTCCCGGCCCCTCGTCGACCAGCTCGTGCTCGTTTGTCGCTTCAGCTGCTGACACCATGTCGTCCGGAACCTCGTTTGCGGACCTCGCGCATCAAGCGTGGGACACAGCCGCCCAGGCAGCCGGTCTCTCTTCTTTTTACGAAGACTCAGACGCTAACAACCAAGACCAAGCTCAGTCCTCGACAGCCGAAGAACACGACACAAAGCCTTCTGTCTCGTCGAGTTCCGACGGGCAGCAGAAGCAGGAATCATCATCACAACCATATCGAGGCGCGCCCGGAAATCACCCCAATGATCCCGAGGCTCGCATCAATCATCCTGATGCGGTCAACGGTGACTCGCACGGCTCGTCGGAAGAGTCAGCTGCGGAACCGCAAGTCGACCACCATGACTCCAAACAAGCTGACAGCAACGATACAAAATCCAACGAGGTCAAGCATCCCTATCATGCACACCGAGAAGACGACATGGGTCAATCCATCATCGAACGGGCTCTCGGCGACGAGGGTATGACCGCACAGCGACAGGGCACCATCTACGACAAGCAGCTCGAAAACGAGATGGACGGCTCCTACAAGCAGACGGAGAAGGAGACCAAGCCTGACAGCGCCGCCGCCGAATTGGGCCTACCTGTTCATTCCGAACGCAACAGGAAGCAAGGCAAAGGCGACTCGGCCATCAAGGCTGAGGACAACGAAGATGCACACCAGGAGCATGCTGCCAATCGCGGTCCCTCTTGGGCCTCGCGTCCTGACGACAAGCAACGCGCCAAGATCGCAAAAATGAAAGAGGAGCAAGCCGCTGGCACTTGGAAGCGTCGCTTCTCCAGCTTTGGTCAGTCTGGCTCCGCAGGCCCGTCGACACCGTCATCCAAAGATGCGGAAGGCAAGGACAAGGAGAAGAGTGGCGGTCTCTTCAGCGGCACACCAACTCGTCCAGGTCTAGCTAACATCTTCAGCTCAAGCAACAACCAGCGCACCGACACGAACGGAAGCGGCTCCAACAAGGACCAGAACGGCGACGCTTCTCCTTCTTCCGAAGACAAAGGAAAGAAGAGACCCGAACCCTCACGAACCTCGAGTCGCTGGGCCGACAACTCGAACAAGATGCGCAACGCCTTTGAGCCTCAGACATCTTCCGCAGAAGCTGGCCCAGGCGGAGCCGACGGTCAGCAAAAGGACAACAGCGACGTTCCCACTCCCGAGCTGTCTCCTGACGACCAGAAGCTGCGTGCCATCACCAAGATCATGCTCGGCTCTGAAAAGGAGCAAGAACAGGGCGAAAAGAAGTCTTCCGACGAAAAGTCGCCATCGGGTCTCGGTGGCGCACCGCAAGCACAGACAAGGTGGGCGCAGCTCAAGCAGAAAGTGCGAGACTCGCAAAAGACCAAGAAGGAACAGCAGAAATCGAGGGCCGTCAACATTGATCTGGCAAAAGAACTACAGACCGGCATTCTTCCCGTCTTCCTCCTCAAGATGGCCGTGGAGCGCGATGAGGCCAAGCGACGTCGCATCCCCGTCTTGCTCAACCATCTCCGTCTCCGCGTCACCGACAGTGTCAACCCGATGCACAACACGCACGCTGTCTTCCGAATCGAACTCGAGTATGGCGACGGCCTAGTAAAGTGGGTCATCTACCGCGAGCTTCGCGATTTCATCAACTTGCATGCGCACTACCGAGCCGCAGCGCTTCGTGGCTATCTCGGCCGATCCATCGGCAACAACTCGTCGAGCGAGGGCGATGTCGGCCTGCCGAGTTTCCCCAAGATGAGTCTGCCATACTTCAATCAGCTTCAAAGGCAAGGCAAGGTCTCGAAAGCCGACTTTGCCCGTGCTCAGCGAGATTCGCTCGAGAACTACATCATCGAGCTCATCCGCAGAACCATGTTCCGTGCCGAGGCGAATCGTCTTTGCAAGTTTTTCGAGATCTCGGCGCTGTCCGTCTCCCTTGCCAGTCGTGGCGGGCATCAGGGCAAGCAGGGCTACCTGCGCATCTTGTCGCGCTCCTCGCGCAAGAAGGACCAGAAGAGCATGCTGACGCCCGCAAAGTGGGCCAAGGCGTACGAACCCAAGTGGTTCATCGTCCGCGAGAGCTTCATCGCTATCGTCAACGAGCCCGACAGCCTCCAGCTCTACGATGTCTTCCTCATGGACAACGAGTTCAAGGTCGAGCGACCTAAGCGTCTCTACAAGCAGACCATGCACATCGCTCACGGCTTGACGCACAGCGACGACAAGAAAACTGCAGATGTCGAAAGCTCGGAACAGCCCGATGAAGGCAAAGGGAATGGCAACAAGCAGGCCTCGTACGATCAGACGGCCCTTCTGACGGGCGGCCACTTCAAGGATGCGGACCCAAACAAACGTGAGGAGGCGCACAACGAGGAGAGGCATGCCAGTAGCCATACGTTCTACCTTCGCAACTCGGAGCGCAAGCTCAAGCTCGTCGCCAAAAACGAGCGCATGATGGAGCAGTTCATCGTCTCGATGCAAAAGATGGCCGCAGGCAACATCTTTGGCGGCACCAACCGCTTCGACAGCTTTGCGCCCATCCGTCTCAACGTGTCCGCGCAATGGCTGGCCGATGGACGTGATTACTATTGGAACCTGAGCAAGGCGCTCATGATGGCCAAGGATCGTGTCTTTATTCACGACTGGTGGCTCAGTCCCGAACTCTATCTGCGCAGGCCCGGTCATCCCAAGTGGCGTCTCGACAATGTGCTCAAGAAGAAGGCCGAGGAAGGAGTCAAGATCTTCGTCATCATCTACAACGAGGTGTCGAACAACTTCACGCCCACGGACTCGAACTACACCAAGCAGCGTCTCATCGGTCTTCATCGCAACATCTTCGTGCAGCGCTCGCCTAGTCACTTCCAGACAGGAACGTTCTACTGGGCGCATCACGAAAAGCTTTGCGTCATTGACGAGACCATCGCCTTCATGGGTGGGTTTGATCTCTGCTTTGGACGTTACGATACCCCTGCTCACGTGCTTGTCGACGATGCACTCTACCACAAGCGCGATGGAGAATCTGAGGCAGACCACGGCTTGTCCCAGAAATCAGGCTTCATCGGCCCAGTCAAGGATGGTCGCGAGGCTCACATCTGGCCAGGCCAGGACTACGCCAACGAGCGAGTCATGGAGTGGCATACTCTCAGCAAGCCTGCCGAAGACCTGTTCCCACGTGACAAGTTCCCGAGGATGCCGTGGCATGACGTCGGCCTTCAGATCGTCGGACAGCCGGCTCGCGATCTGTGTCGCCACTTCATTCAACGATGGAACTACTTGCTGCGTATCAAGAACCACACGCGACAGATGCCGTTCCTCGTGCCTCCGCCGGATTTCACGCCCGAAGAACTGCACAAGTATGGCCTCACGGGAACCTGCGAGGTTCAGATCTGCCGTTCGGCGGGACCTTGGAGTTTGGGCACCACCAACAAGGTGGAGCACTCAATCCAGAACGCCTACCTCAAATCGATCCAGATGAGCGACCACTTTGTCTACATCGAGAATCAGTTCTTCGTCACGTCGACCGTCATGGAAGGCAACAAGATCGAGAACAAGATCGGCGAAGCGCTCGTCAGCCGCATCATTCGAGCTCACCGGGAAGGCACGCCTTGGCGCGCCATCATTGTCATCCCGCTGATCCCTGGTTTCCCGATGCCCATCGACCATCCCGATGCCTCGTCGGTGCGACTCATTGTCGATCTGCAAAATCGCTCGATCTCTCGAGGCGAACACTCGATCTTTGGCAAGTTGCGCAGAGAGGGCATCGACCCGGAGCAGTACATCAGCTTCTTCTCGCTGCGCACGTGGGGCAAGCTGCGCGGAGGACAGCTCACCACCGAGCAGATCTACCTGCACGACAAGATCTGCATCGTCGACGACCGACTGGCCATCATCGGATCCGCCAACATCAACGAGCGCAGTCAGCGTGGAGATCGCGATTCGGAGCTGGCGGCTGTCATTCGTGATCACGACATGATCGACAGCTATATGGGCGGTCAGCCGTACAAGGTGGGTCGCTTTGCGCATACGATGCGGATGCGGCTGATGCGGGAGCATCTTGGCATCGATGTGGACGAGCTCGAGGCTAAGGAGAGGCAAGGTGAAGGAGAGCACCAGTCCAGTCGTGGGAGAGGCTCGGTGAATGGCGATGATGGAAATGCGGGTACCACTTCGGTCTCCTCTGAAGATGGACCTGATCTGGCAGACAGCGACGACGAATGGGATCCGGATCACGAGCAGAGCCATGGCGGTCTGAAGCGACACGGTGACGCCGAAGGCACGCCATCGGATCTCGTCGACGTGCCGACCACGAGAGAAACCGTGAAGAACAAGGCGTCCAACCTAGCCGAACACGGCAGCGGCACCACTTCGACGATGCGTCGCCAGATCAAGGAGACGCTCTCGACTGGCAAGGAAAAGGCAGAGGCCAAGACCGAGATCAACGAGACGTCGTCTGACTCTGCCAACCACAACGAGCGATACCAAGCTGCACGCGAGGAGCGCGTCAACCTGGCTCTTCAGGGACAAGACTCGCAGAAGTTTGTCGACGGCAAGTACGACAACAGCATGGAGCCTACTTTGGAAGAGAAGTTGCTCGTAGAAGATGGTGCAGCTATCAACGGTCGATCGCGTCACTCTGCCGATGGAGATGCCAGACGATCGGGACACGGACAGCATCGTTCCGGACCCGACGCACGACACCTGCTCGGCTCTCTCAGCTCGTCCAGTCTCGGTCCGGACCGTGAAACCGAGATGCTTCGACGCTCCGAACAACGCGGACGTTTCCTCAGCGATGCCTCGCGCGGGGGCGGCATCGACGATGCACGCCGCAAGCTCGCAGGTCGCATGTCGAACGACCTCTGGAACCTACCCGCTGCTACGGTCGAGATCGACCCGATGCGATTCCAGGATCCGGTCGACGACTCGTTCTACGTCGACTACTGGCTGACGTGCGCAGTGCACAACACGCAGATCTTCAGGAAGGTGTTCAAGTGCGTTCCGGACGACACGGTGACGACGTGGGCCGAGTACAAAGCCTTTGGAGCCTGGGCGGACAGGCTTGCGCGATCGGGCAAGTTTGGCGCCAAAGAATCGCGCTCGGAACGAGACGCACAGGCGCACAGCGTGCCCGGTGCGAGCGTGGGCGGTCCCGTAGGCCAGGTCAGCACGGGTGCCGACTCCAAAGGCGATCCCCAAGACGACGCGAAGAACGACGACTCGTCCCAGGTACCATCAACGCTTAAAGACGCCAATAATGGCAAGGAGAAGAAGGAGAAAGAGGTAGAAGGATTCTCGAGTAGAGAGCTGGAACAGATGGAGGCGCTGCTGGAAGAGTGTAAGGGAAGTCTGGTGTTGCATCCGACGAGGTTTTTGGAGGCGGAGGACCATTCGAACAACTTTTTGTTCGCGATGGATCGGATTAATCCGCTGTTGATCTACGATTGAGGCGGGTGCAGCGGGGCGAGCGATGGCTCAAAAGGGAGGAGGAAAGGGTGGCGAGAGGAGAGGAGACGAGGTTGCTCTGTTGCAATTGCATTGTTTTGGTACGAAACGGTGTTGAGGGTTAGAGTGCGAGTTTGGTGCGATGAGTCGGAGGCGGGAAAGGGTGCTTCTGCTGTGGATGAGATGGCCTGGTGTGAGATTGTTTGACAGGGGTTCATGGTGCAGTGCTGACGATGCTGTAGGGATGCCCGCTCCTCACCGAGGTTGAGCGCCTCGAAAGGGGAGACGCTTGCTTCTGCTGCGAATGCGATGGCTTGGTGAAGCAGTCGAATTGGTCTTACGCTTCTCATGTTGAGGTGAGCAGCTTGGAACGTGATGCTGCAGATTGCCTGTTTCTGCTGTAGATTGCCTATGCTGCGTGGGTACAAATACAATGAGGACCTCCTCTACTCGTCGTGATTCTGCGCAAACAGCTGCGTATACATCCTACACATACTCTCGTACGCATTCCTGTCACCACTCCTTAGTAACGTCGCCGCGTCCACATTCAACGGCGAATCTGGTTCTGGAGCGTCCAACAACGCTAGCACAGCCGTACACGCCGAACTCAACCCCCACGCCGGCGTCCATTGCTCCTTTAGCACATCTAGACAGATCTCCCCATCCTTCCAGGCAACATTGGGGTGGAAGATCTTTGTACGAAACTTGATCACCGGTGGCCTTGTAGGGTAGGTAGGCGGGACGACGATGGAGAGCGTGAAGATGCCAGAGGAGTAGGGAGTCGAGGGAGGACCGCGCAAGACGGCCGTCCACTCGGTGAGGTCCTGCGCATCGAGATCGTAGGGTCGAAGCTCGATGAGGTCTGGGTTGGAGGTGGGAGAGCGGGTAGTGTTGGGTAGGAGTCCGAGCTCGCGTGATGTGGTTTGGTATTCCTTTAGGAGGCGCTTGGTTGATGTTGATGCGGCCATTGTGGAGGGGTGGATGCGAGGCTGCCTACCGCGCGACCAGCTTGTGTGGTATGAGGCTTCGAGACGTGGACGGCTGAGCTCTTGGCTGTGCGCTGACGATGTTGACGCTGGTATGAAGCTAGAGTGTAAGCTGAAGGCAAAGACTGCGCTGAGCTTTGAGCTGTTGATGCCGTGCGCCAAGTGATGGTGGTTTGCGAGGAGCCCCTTTCACATCGGAAAGGAGTCCTTCTCATTCACAAATTCTCCACACTCGCTTCCGGCTTCGGAAACAAGGCTTTCCCGGAACGCTCGCGAAAGCTCAAAAATGTACTTGTACACAAATCTCACACTCGACAGAAAATCCAAAGCCAGCGAGGGTCTGGATGGTCCGTGTGAGAAAAAATCGTCGGAGTCGACTGACTGCAGGGTTTTGACGCCTTCCCTGTCCCTGTCCCTGTCCCTGGGCCGTGAGAGTCGAGGCGAGGCGAGGCGAGAGCAAGAGCAGAGCTGTCGGCATCGATCGATGCACGAGAAGGAATGGCATCCGAGGCCCTCGAGTGAGACAATTGCTAGTCTTTTCTCTTCTTCCTCCAGCCGGCCTCCAGCAGTGAGGAGCGTCGCCCAGTGCCAAGAGGTATGTCTGACAAGACTTGAAGGCAATCCGATATGACGAGCCTTTGCACGCCGTTGCCAGGCCAGACCATGAGGACCGCGCATGGATGCGGAGTGTACGAATGAGATCACGTTGCGTCTCATCCTCCCCTTCAAGCGTTTTAGCGCTGATCCCTATCATGAAGCTCGTATATCCCCGCACCATTCCACGCTGCCGAGTCTGGCCCGCAAAGCTGCACGGAGAGGGAGCCAAAGCAGGTGCTGTAAGCGAAGGACAAGTTGAGGAAAGCGATCTGCGCGACCGTGCGCAAATTGGGCGGGCACATCCGATACCCTGACAGCCAACGTGCATCCGCTTGTGTGTCGGCGTGGGAAGAACGGCCAAATTTAGTTCGGTGCTTCCGGTGCTGCTGACATCAGTGAGCAGCTGCTGCGACTTTTTTCAGGGATTCCCTCCACACTCTCTCTCAGCCTCGGATGGGCCGACGCTTCGATCTGGAGAGACAGATCAAATGACCTCTCTCTTTCTCTCCACACCTTTGCTTCCCACGCTCGTTTGAACAGCTGAGCCTGCGCCATCCCTCGGTCCCACACGTCTGCGCAGCCAGAATGCCGTTTCCCTGTCTGTGTCTGTGTGCGCAGTTCTCGAGAGCAAGGTCAGCATTGCAGTGCCAGTCCGCTGTAACTTGAGTCTGGCGTAGCCGAGCATCGCAGCATTCCATCCCAGGTCGCTTTGAAGGAAAAGCCCTTACTGAGCCAAGCCCAGACCTACCTCTGGCCTCCCTCCGACGCTTCATTCATAGGCCTGATCTAAGTCCATCCGACGTTGTGCCTCCTCCTTCCTCTCCACCACCACCACCACCATCTCCATCTTCAAGGTCGTGACCGCTCCCTGTTTCAACGAGCACCTCAAGCACTCGTTCCTCAAGACCACCACCACTGGTACCGCAGAGCCTCCCCTCTCTCACCCAAAATGAACTCGTTCTACTACGACGGCGTCCTCGACGCTTTCAAGACGCCCGATGTCGGCATCCCTCCCATCCCCCCTCACCTCAAGCACCCCATCGAGTCGACCCAGTATGGTCACACCTACCTCTGGGCCGTCTTCTTCATCATGGCCGGCTTCTCCGTTCTCTTCTTCATCTCGTCCCAGCGTGCTTCCTACCGATACCGTCTCATGCACACCACCACCTTCTTCATCACTGCTATCGCCGCCATCTCGTACTTTTCCATGGCTACCGGTGTCGGCAAGACCCTGACTGTCATCGGCGAGGGCCACCACAATGCTCCTCGCGAGTTCTTCTACGCTCGATGTAAGTACACAGGCGGCGCAGGATTGATGCAAGGACGGTCAAGGTCACACAGAGCCTAGCCTCCCCAGACGCAACTGATGACTGACTTTCTCTCTTGATGCTTTCTTTTTGGACCCTCTCACTGCAGACATCGACTGGGCTCTCACCACTCCTCTGCTGCTCTTCGATCTTACCCTGCTCGCTGGTCTTCCCGTTGCCGAGATCATCGTCCTCGTTCTCGCTGACGAGGTCATGATCGTCACTGGTATCATCGGCGGTGTCCACCCCACCAACGTCGGCAAATGGGGCTTCTTCACCATCTCGTGTGTCGCCCTTGCCTGGATCCTGCTCCAGCTCATCACTTCGGGCCGCTCCACCGCTTTCCTCCGCAGCCCCAAGGTCGGTGGTCTGTACAACCAGATCTCGCTCGCCCTCATTGTCGTCTGGACCGGCTACCCCATCGCTTTCGCCCTCTGCGAAGGTACCGGCAAGCTCAGCCCCGACAACGAGATCCTCTTCTTTGCCATCCTCGATGTCATTGCCAAGCCCATCTGGGGTGCCTGGTTGCTCCTCGCCACCCCCGACGAGGGACACGTCCTCGTTCCCGAGTCGCTCTGCGCTCCCGCTGGCTCGCCCGCCTCCGGTGGCTACGGCGCCATCTCGCAGGAGCCCCGTGCTGAGGACGCCTAAACGAGTCTTTCCTCCTCGTACGCGCAGGATTCGAATGTGACGCGATGCAAAAGAGACTGCTCTCTCACGCCTCTCTTGACACATCTCCTGCTCCCCCCACTCCAATTGATACCGTCTTCCTCCCTTTCTTCACAGTCGCTTATCCGACAATCCCCCTTCTAGGCCGATCCGACGCAGGAATTTCTTCGACGCTCTTGCCCGTTATCGCACCCTTCCCCTTGCCCTTCTGGGTTTTGTCCCCATGCCTAGCTTGTCTATGAGATGTCCGCTCTGCTTGAGTACGAAAACTCCCAAAGTTTCACGTTTTGCTTTCCGTGCATCGGCTGTGCGTTTGACCTGCTGAGACTGTGATGTTCGGACTGTGACGAGATGGACCTCTGAAGCTCGCGTTTGCATCATCGAGCATTGAGACGAAAAGAGGATGCGGGAGGGGACGCGTTGAAAGACGATTTTCTGCGCCGTCATTTTGGGACACCAATTTTTTTTTTTCGGTTGAGATTCAGCTGCACCCCCGTCGACCTGACCACGTCGGCTCACACACATGCACTGGCCATCGAGAATGTACATCGGGCTAGCACGAGTCGAGACAATCGAGCACCGAGGCACCGGGGCGATTGCTTAGGGATCGAGACTATATACACTGAATCCACGCGGTTAGGTTCTACAAATCCTTCTTCTCGCCCCTCTCCTCCTCGATCCGCTTCTGCACCGTCTCCCTCCTCCTCCTCTCCACCCGCCTCTCACTACCCCTCGTCACCAGCGGTTTAGGCTTGACATCGGCAAACAACGCCCAGAAGCTCTCCAGCACATAACTTCCCACAAAATCAACCCCCATCGCCGCCACCAATCTCACCTGGTACGCCGGTTGCATCTTGACCAGCTGCAACCACTCGTTCAACTCGGGTACGAACTCGGTCGCTCCGCTAACCGCAATCCCGCCTACGCTGACTAGACCGTACCAGAGGTATTTGTTTTCGCGGATGCTTTCGCGCCACGGTCGACCGATGTAGTTGACCGCAAACGTCGAGATCGTCTGCGATAGACCGAGCAGGTAGACACCCGTGTTGAGGAGCGACGGCGAGAACTTGGCTTCGAGATCAATCACGTCGTCGAGCGACTCGTATGCGATCGAGAGCGATTGGATGTAGTACATCGATGCGATGTGCAGCGCCGTCTGCGTGAGGATCGAACCAAAGACGTAGGCGTTGAGAATGTTCGCCACCGGACGCTCCTTAGACAGCTTCTCGATTGGCTGCCCTCGCGAGATGCACAGGAAGCACACGCTAGCAAGCATGCCCGAAATCGTCACCTGATAATCACCGAACTTGATCCCGTCCAGATACAGCACCGACAGCGAGTAGGCCTGGATGAGACAGTTGAGCGCTAGGATCTTGTACATCTGGATCGTCGCTACGAGCGTACATCGTCCCTGTCGGATAATCGCGATGATCGAAGCAACGTTCGACAACTTCGAGGTGAAAGGCGCTGCAACCGAGGCGTCACCCAGACGGATTTGCGGCGGACCGTCGTCCAGATCCGCATCGGCCATCTGGGCGGTGATGGCGGACAAATCAAACTTGGCGGTACGATCGGTGGTGCGGGCGCTCTGCATCTTGGCCAGCGCATCGTCGCGTGCCTTTTCCAGCTCGGGGAACTTCTCCTTGAGCGCAGGCGGCACGGGAGGCGGAGGCTGGCCGAATCGGGCGGTGAGCGAGAGCTGCGATTCGTACACCTTCTTCATGCGCTCCATCTTCTGGTGCTCGGCGATCTTCTGCAGGTCCTCGGGCGTACCGTCCAGTAGAGCTACACCGATGTTGGCGGCCTTGAGCGCACCGACGTCATTGGTACCGTCACCCGCCATGAGCGTGATGTAGCCGAGAGACTTGAGCGAGTTGAGGATGAATTCCTTCTGCGAGGGCGAGACGCGCGCGTAGACCCAGGTGTTCTGCACCAGCTGGTTCCATGCGATGGGGCTGTCCTGATACTGCTTCATGGCGACGCCCGTGATGCAGATGTCGTACGTGTCGAAGAGTTTGGTGTCGAGCGGCTCGGATGCCGTGGCGGGAATGACGACCTGCTCGTCCACCGATCGCCACACGAGGTCCTGTTCCGAGGTGGCGCCCTCGCGCACGTCGAGGATGAGCGTCTGGCGGTCTACGATCTCGACCTGGGTGGCGACATGCACCGCCGTCAACGGGTTGTCGCCCGTGATCATGATGCAGCGGTGCGAAGAGTCGTTGAGCTGCTTGAGCGACTCGACCGCATCCGGCTTGAGCGGGCAGTGGAACACCAGAAAGCCGGCAAACTTGAGTCCATCCTCGACCTTGTCCCGCTGCATGTTGTTGATCGCGTTGGTGTCGTTGGACTGAACATTGTCGACGAAGCGGTACCCGAGCGCAAGCACACGCGATCCGCGTCGAGTGAAGCCCTTGTAGGTCTCGTCGTAGTGGGCGGGCAGTTCAGCAAACATGGTCTTGAGCGTCTCGGGCGCACCCTTGACGGCGATGAAGACACGACGGTTGCCGCTCTGGTCAATGACGTGGTTGATGGTCGACATACGTTTGAGTGCAGACGAGAACTGGAACCGACGTCGCACCTGGACACCGAATCGGTGAGGGCCAGCCTTGGGATCGGTGGGGGTAAGCATGTCGCCCTTGTTGAGCTTCCAGTCCATCGCTTCCAGGGTGGTCTTCTCCATGGGGTCGCCGACAAGACCGTCTTCGAGCAGCACAAGGGCATGAGCAGATGCAAGCGTGAGCGTCGTCTCGGCCGAAGCTTCCTTGAGCGGGATCAGGGGCGAGTCGCCACCGGGCGAGCAGTTGACGACACCCTGCACCTCGAGATCCTCGCCGGTGATGGTGCCGGTCTTGTCGAAGCAGCAGACATCGACGCGACCAGCGTAAGGAATGCGGAACGGTTCGGTGCAGAAGATGGCGTACTTGGCGAGAGCCATGAGCGAAGCGTTGACCGCCATGGACAGCTCCATTGGCAGCTCGGGTGGGACGACCGAGGTGATGATGAGGACGCAATCGAGCAACAGCTTGCCCTTGGGTCGCTCCATCTCGTTTCCGCGTACCCAGACGTATCCACTGGCAGCGATGGCAAAGATGAGGAGGAAGCCGATGAAGACGAAACTCTCAATGTTGTTGGCGGTGACGCGCGATTCGTTCTGGAAGACCATGAGACGGATGAGCTGACCCTGCGAAGTTCCAAAGCCAGTGCGGAGCACGATACCGAGGGCGCCGTTGTCGGGAGCACGCAGCTTTGCATAGGTGCTGTCGGCTTCAGGTGCGGTGGTCTGAAGAACCTTGGTACCTCCGAAGACGACATTGTTGCGATCGGCGCCATTGACATCCAAGATGTCCTTGCCGTCGCGCAGCTCGATGTTCTCTTTGAGCAGAGGCGTGCTCTCACCGGAAAGCATGGCTTCGTTGACAATGGTGGTTCCGGCCACAAGCAGCAAGTCGCATGGCGTGGCAGAGTCCTCCTTGGATCGGTCGATGGAAACGAGGTCTCCGGGCAGTAGATCGGAGGTCTGCATTTCGGCCCACTTCCCGGCGCGGTAGACCCAAATGCTGTAAGGTTGGATCGACATGGTCCTGAACTCGCTCAAGGTGCGCAATCGCTGGAAGACGACGGTGCACTCGAACACGACGAGCATGAAGAGCGTGAAAAGCGAATAGTACCAGTATTCGTCGAGCATCCAGAGGCCGACGCAGAAGACCTGGAAGACGAAGAAGGGCGCGACCGCATGCTCGAGAAAGAGATCGACAAACTTGGGCTTGGGAATGTCCAATTCGTTCTTGCCAAACGTTCCGAGAGCAAGTTCGACATCCTTTTGGGTCTTGAACCCGCGGTAACCTTGGAACTGCGAGAGAGGCGGATTCGCGTCGGCAGGGTAAGGCAAACGACGGAAGGTGGGCTCCTTGATGAGCGGCGAGACAAAGATGTCGGTGGGTGCAGCAGAAGCGTCCGGAGTAGCGAGGATGTACTTGTCGGCCTGGTAGGTGAACGAGATTTCGATGGGCAGGTTGGGCCTCTCTACGCGTTCGAGCGAGACGATGGCACCGTCGCCCTTGTGGGCAAGGGGATAGACGCGGACGAGCTCAGCGTCATCGAGGCTCTTTGCGGATGTGCAGGTGGTGAGGACCTTGGCAGCGATGCTCCACTTGGTGACGAGGAAGCTGAGTGCGTGACCCGAGATGAGAAGAACAGTGAAGACGAAGGTCCATTCTTCGGACCTGACCCAGTCCTCGTACCTGACGTAGTAAGCGTAAGCCCAGACGGGGTAGAGCGATAGGAAGGGAAGAGCGTAGAGATGAAGGTATGTCGGGATCCTTTTGTGCAGCGAGACGCTGGCAATCTCGGGAGATTGTGTAGCGACCCTCATATTGCTTGACGAGTGTGGCCACCTGTGCAACTGCAGACTGTTGCAGCGATCGCAGCAGTCAGGGACGCAGCAGCGGTGATTCACAGAGGAAGGAGGATGGAAAGATCAACGGAACACCTCGTGTCGAAATGGTGTCCTTGTCTTGAATGATCTTGAGGCGATGGTGAAAGGGAGAGCTGTTTGGAAGCCGAGCGAGCATAAGCAGGTCTGTCTGAGCCCACCTTGAGAAGATCTTTCTTCCTGGCTGAGCCCGATTATTGGTCGGTGGCAGCGCTGACGCCGACGGCTGAGCTTTGCTCCACGTCGACCAACAGAAAATGATGAAAGTGTTAGAGTGGTACTCATCACGTGTCGCACGAATCAAATTGAAGTGCTCTCTGAGACACGACGCAGACAAGAGCCTCTGAGCCTCGACGCGCGTGTGTTTCCAACAGTTTTTTTGGAGAGAGCAACACTCGCAGCAAAGTGACACTGATCCCATCATCCGTCGCTGCTCAACACCACCATCTCAACGCACAAATCACCATGGAGAATCCGCATGTAGGTGGCGCGCACTGCTGAACTGCAACTGTCGTCAGTCTCAGGGTACTGACACTCGCCGTTTGCTGCTACTTCGACACAACAGGAGGAGAGGCAGTCCCTACTGCTCGAGCGAATCACAAAGAGCGTCCACCGTCTCAACGAGGCTCTTCTCGAGCTCGATCGATCCGTCGTCGAGATCAACAATCACAATCAGGCCATCACCATCGTTGCTGAGCTGTCTGAAGCTGTAAGTCTATCCTGTCCGGAAAGATCAACCCGCGATTCGTGCCAGCATGCTTACACACCTAGCTCTCCTTGATCCCCTCCTATGTTCGACGCCAGTACCGACGAAATGCCGCTTTCAACTTGGCAAACATGGAGGCTGTAGACGAGGACGGTCTCGGCAAGGTTTCTTTGGACTAGGAATCCCGCCGTCTCAACTTCTCCCGCTGTATTTGTACCACTTCCAGCCTCGACATCGCGCTTCGCCCCGGTGCCTGGAACGCATCGCCCACGTCCGAGACGGCGGCTTGCACGATGAAATGCTATATACCCATCAGTACGAATGCAAAGCCCGATCGAGGGCTCCGCCTGCGATTTGGATGCCGTGCGAGGAGTCTGGACCGAAAAGATCGCACATTCTTGTTCGGTCTCACCGGTGCCATCTCGCTGATACTGAACCTCTCGGGCCCAGCTCAACCGCGAGAGCAGAATTCTAAGAGTACTAGCTGAATTCTGCTGCACACGGTTTCTTACAGTGTTGCTGCTGACGTCTCGAAAGACGAGTGCACGACAACGCCGAGGTGACATCGAGCTCCTTTGGCGACGCATGACCTTACTCGTTCCCGGAGATGGGGCCAAAGCATCGTCCGAGACGCCACGTGCGAGTCTTGCGATCTGTGCTGCAGAAGCCTTTTGACTTTCATGCTATGGTACAGGGCTTTTGGTCGATGAGACAGTGGGTTCTGTCCATCTGTCGCATGGCTCTTGTCAGTCTCTCTGCCTTACGGATGTTTCCGCTCAGAGACTCACCTTCCCGACGAAGGTCCCAGCCCTCAAACGCTTTCAAGATAGCAATCGGAAGGTTGGACCGAGGCGATCCAATCGCAGTAACGCTCTCAACCTTGCATAAATCACGCGGCCAATCGAGAAGAAACTCGCCCGACTTGCCGTCACGCTTGCTTGATACGGAAACTTACTCGACTTATGCCATCGTTTGACCTTGCTTGATCTTCCTCCCAGCTCTGCTTTCGACCACTCTTTTCGTTTCAGGTGCTATCGAAGCCCAATGCCCGACACGTTATAACTCGGAGCGGGACTGAGTAGCGTTGACCGAGGTTGACCGACGGATAAGAGCGGAATGCAATCCTCTTTTACACGATCTTCTCCGGACAGCTGCAAGAAGAACCCTGGCAATCAGCATTGACCCTTCCAGGAGTCTGATAAAGAAGATGCTCGCCGTCGAATCACGAACAAGTCTTCACATGGCGGCCAATCAGAAGTTTTTGTCCTACGTCTTCGCTTAACGTCTTATCTCTCCTTATTCCGAAAGAATTTGGCGGTCATAAATCCGACCTTGCCGCCTTGCCGCTTCAGCGGTATGTGACACTCCGCCACCGCCTCCCACTTCGCCGTCGGCATGTCAATGGCACAAATTGACCGATGCTTCCATGAGAAGGTGTGCATGAGCGTTCGCATCGATCAGAGACCCTCTGCATGTGGTATGTACAGAGATAAGCGTGCATGGGCTTGTGCGTCTGTAAGTTAAGCGGGGGGGAGAAAGGCGTGATGTCCCAGCGGGCGGCCGTGATCTCGTGGTAGACTCCACAGCCGAGGTCCTCTAGTGGCATGGTAGACTCGCCAGACGACCGGTGTCAGAGTTGCTACTTATACTTCAAACGACTTGGTCTTCCCGATCGTCCCTCCGCACTCGTCTCTCCACCACCTCTGCATCGCGTCCAAGATGGTCGAACGCACCATGTCCGACATGACCCCCGTCAAGACTCCTTCTTCGGACAGCCATAAGGCCGACTCGTACGACGAGCCCAAGACCACCTCCCAATACCATGTCACTTCAGTCACTTCTACACCCTATCACGGCGAGAACGCCAAAGCAGCCGCCCTCGCCGCTTCCGCATCGGACGTTACGCCTCTCGAACTCAAACGTGTCCTTCGCAAGATCGACCTCATCCTCATGCCCCTCATGTGCGTCGCCGTCCTGATGCAATTCCTCGACAAAACCTCTCTCAACTACGCCTCTCTCCTAGGACTGAAGAAGGACACGAATCTGAAGGGACAGGAGTACTCGTGGCTAGGCTCATTCTTCTACGTCGGCTACCTCATCGCCACCCCCGTTCACGGCTTCTTCTTGCAGAAGGTGCGCCTTTCACGTTACGTCGCTCTCTGCATCGCCTTCTGGGCTATCTCCCTCGGCGCACACGCAGCTTGCAAGAACTACGGCCAACTGGTAGCGGTGAGACTTCTGTTGGGGTGGTGGGAAGCCGCTTTGACGCCAGCATTTATTCTGCTTACTGGGAGGTTTTATACCAAGCAGGAACAGGTCACGCGTACGTCGATCTGGTTCGCCAACAACGGCTGGGCACAGATCCTTGGCGGTGGCATCAGCTACGCTCTTCAAGTTCAGAAACCGTCTCATCTCAAGGTTTGGCAGCAGATGTACCTCATCCTCGGAGGCATCGCTCTGCTGTTCGGCCTCGTGGTGCTCCTGTTCATGCCCGACTCACCAGCGACGATCCGGTACTTGAACGAGAGGGAACGTCAGGTCGCAGTGCACAGGATCAAGCAGAACAAATCCGGCATCCACGACACGACGTGGAAGTGGGACCAGCTGTGGGAGGCCATCCGCGACCCACGACTGTACATGTTCTTTATGGGCGTTTGCAGCGCCAACATCGCCAACGGTGGCGTGTCGAACTTTTCAAGTGCCATCATCTCGGCGTTCCACTACAACAGCAAGACAACTGCTCTCCTCGGTATGGCTCCCGGTGCATTCGAGGTCGTCGCGGTGTACTTCGGCGCTTGGCTGTCGTACAAGACCAAGACGCGGGTGATTCCGGGTGTGCTCATGTACATGGTTGCCGTTGTGGGCGGCACCATGATGATCGCCATCCCGGCAACGGCGAAGGCCGCCCGCTTTACAGGATTCGTCATCGTGTACGCCTACCCCGTAGCGTCTCCTTTCCTCTACTCTTGGCTCTCGTCGAGTGTATCAGGGACGACCAAGAGGATCGTCTTCAACACCTTCCTTCAAGTCGGCTACTCGGTAGGAAACCTCATCGGTCCGCAAACATACCGCGCCAAAGACGCACCGGACTACATCCCCGCCAAGATCACTCTGATTTCGATGTTCGGTGTCGCGTCAATGTGTCTGTCTGCGATCAGCGCAACGCATTACTTGTGGAACAAGAAGAATGGCATGCTGGGTAACGGTGGTGTTGAGGGCGAGCAGATGGAGGACCACGAGGATCTGACCGACTTGACTGACAAGCAGCGTGCTAGCTTCCGATACCCCTACTAGTCGAGTTCGGTCATGGACATGATGGTGGTCAGGAGGGAAAAAGAGATGCGCAGCACATAGCTTAGATTTTCCTCTCAAAATTCAATAGATCCCACAGGAAGTCACCGCGTGCACGGGTCCTGCCCTGACTGTGAAGGTTGCAGAGTTGCATGCGACGTACAGAGCACAGACTTCCTCATTGCGGCTTCCCCGTCGGCCGATTTCAGTCCATGAGATACTGCGAAGTCAGAAATGCTTGGGCAAGATTCTGCCTTGGCGGAAAGGAATCAACTGCTGATGCGAAGCGACAAGCTGACCGGCGCCGACAAGGCCTGCAAGAACGTCTCATCCTGACCCTCCTTCCAGGCCTTCAGATCTACCTCTACACGGAAAGCTTTCCCTTCCTCCTTCTCCGCCCCCGCGTCGAGCTCTACCTCCTCGACCTTGATCCACGGCGTCGCCGCGCAGTCATAACGCGTCCTTTCGATCCTACACGTCCTAATCGATTCTCTTCCGCCGCACAGCACCAGCACGCTCACCCTGGCCGCCATATCCACCATCATGCTGAGCACCACATCTGGTGAGCCCGAAGTGTCTGCCGTCATCGGCGTTTCCGGAAGCGATGATGGGGAAGCAGTCTCCTCTTGAGGCTCGGCCATCGATACGGGCACCCGACGCAGCGGCATCATGGTCCTTGACTCGAGACAGCGTTTGAGCGTCGCGACGGCATCTGCCGGTCGCAGACGCAGCCGGCGCAGAGATTTGTCGTCCGAACGCAGTTTGAGGCGGATCTGTGTCGGATTGAGGAAAGGTAGCCAAGAGGTGTTTGCTTCAGTCTGAGCGCTCGAAGGCAGGGCCGAGGTCCACGATGCGAGAAGGAGGAGGCCGAAGACGAGGAGCGTTTGGAGCTTGTCCAGCATGCCAATGAGCGCGTTGCCAGTCTTGCTAGCCGCGATGCCCTTGCCCTTGCGAGAAGCGGGAGTCACCGTGCTGTGCAGCATCGCAAACACGCCGTTGATGAGTGCTAGAGACAAAATCACCGCTCGAGCGCCGGGATCCGATCTCTGCATCAAAGTGTCGATCGGCGTCCTGGTCACTGCCCGCTCTCCGGAGCCGCCAAGGGAAGAGCTTTCGCTAACGGACCGGTTGGAGCGACGTCGATGATGCGACGGCTTTCGGGAATGAGACAGGTACGACCGCCTCCTGCCGTCCGGATGTGAGGCGAGACTTACCGCTTGCACACCTCCTGGCGTCATAAAGTGCTCCGTCGAGCCGAGCACTGCCACGCGTACCCCGGGTACCATGGTCGTCAGCACAGGAGCCACCGTCAGCACCTCCCACGATCCTGCTGCCAGCGTCACGGGGAGGTGACTGCTTCGTCCGTCGCTGTTCAGAAGCCTGATTCGGCCGGTTCGGAAGCTTCTGACCGCGTTCTGGGAGTAGAGCGAGCCGGATACGTTGTCGACTGCGCCCTGTTGGGCAAGCACTTGCTTGATGGTGAGGATGTCAAAGGTTGGTGAGTTGGCGCCGCGCAGGTTCCAAAGGCCGACTGTGGCGCTCGCGGTGGCCTCGTGTTGAACTGTCATCTTGAGCGCTGGTCCGACACCAGAACCGACGAGGTCGTCGAAGATGGCATCCTGCAGCAAGTTGCCTTTTGCCTGGACCCGAACGCCAGTATCGTCGCCTGACAATGTCGAAGGAGCCACCAGAGCGCGGAGAGAGTCATGCGGAGGAGCATCGGCCTTGTCTGAGATCCAGAGACCTGCATCGGTAAAGGCTCGGAAGGAAGCGTGATATCCCGTGTAGTCCAAGCCGTCGCGGGAAAGCGCGTCTTGCTGGTAGCAGTGGGAGAACATGTCGGCATCGCAACTGTGCTCTGGGAGCAACAAAGAGTTGTAGACGTTGTGCGCCAGATGATGACGATGCGCCTCGGGAATCTGCGGGAAAAAGTCGTCGGTGCAGCGAATCGTCAATCCTTGATTCGGGAGAGTCTTGAGCGTGTTGGTAAGCGTCGAGGTGAAAGCCATCGTGTGAATCACGCCGCCCCCTGCTCCAAAGTATCGCGTCGCAGCACCCTCCATCGCCTCAAATGCGGCTTTGCCAAGTGCAGCCGCAGTAGGCGTCCTCGCTCGGCTGCCAAGGGTTGCGGGTGCATTCTCGTCCTGGATCCATTCCCACTCAGCCTGACCATCGATCTTGACAAAGTCAACACCGCTCTGACGAAGAGTGTGGAAAGCTCGGTCCCAGAACAGATGCATGTCGAGCTCCGAGGAGTGAATGAACCAGTCGCGAGTGGCCTGTCGGAACGGGTCTTGGACGCGAACGTGACGAAGGGACGCGCTGAGCCCGGCAGCGATGGAACCCTCAGGGTGGATGCCATCCCAGTAGCCGGTCAGGGTCATCCAGCATCCAATGGACCGGATAGCGGGGAACCTTGCTCGGATGTACGCAGTGTAGCGGGCGAGGTAGGAGGTCGTCTCCGCAGTGGCGTCATCGTCCATTACCATGTCGAGCATGTCGGGACTCATGTCGAAGCCATTGAGACGACCACGATCGTCAACGCCGTGAACGACGTCTTGCCAACCGTCGTCGATGAGCAGGCTAACGATGGAGCCTTGACCAAGACGGCTCTCTGCAGCCTCAAGCGCCGCCACGACCTCGGATAGGTACGGAAGGCGTCGTTCGTTTTGCATCGCCTCCCAGGTGCAGAAGCCCAGCCCTACTCTTGGCTTGGGTGGGCTTGACGGCGTGTCAGCCTGGAATGTGCGATCGCCGTTGACGGTGGAGGCATCGCCTTCGTGTTCCTCTGGCGTCGAGTCCTCACTGTCCGTTCCGGGAAGGACCACCGAGCTGGTTATACTTTGGCCCTGCTGAGAGTCATCTACGACGGTCATGTCGGAGAAGAACGAGTCGTCGGTGTACTCTTCCTCGTCGTATGCGTATGGAATCGAGGGGACCACGTCGTCAAGAGACAACGACGAGTCGCCGTCAAGCAGCTTCTTCGCAGACCATGAGAGGCCGAGAGGTTCGTGAATGGGGGTGCGAAGCGATTTGACGGCGTTTGCGCGGCAAGCTGCGATCGTCTGGGTGAGTGTTGCAGCTGTTCCGAGCGCGAAGGAGACTTTGGCTTGGGCAGCGCCTGCTCCGATGACCTTGAAGTGGACGAGGTCGCCCTCGCAAGAGCCCCGAACCAGTCGTGCCGAGGCACAGTCGTCGTCAAAGGCGGGCAGGACGACGAGGATCTCCCTTTTGCTGGACTGCGCTAGCTCGAGAACGATGAGATTGGAGCCGAACTCCGTCGAGACTTCGGTAAGCGAATGAAAGCGTCGGGAGGTGCACCAGGTCGACTTTGTTCTCTCTATGACCAGGCCTGATTGGACGTTGCTGGCATTGACGCTGAAAGCTACAGTGGTGGGATGATTCGGTCGACGTGATGGCACAAGGCTAACAAGCTTGACCGCCTCTGCAGCTTGGAAGGGCGCGTGGCTTCCTCTGTTGAGCTGGACTTCAGTGCCTGGATGAGGTTGGACGAGCTGCTGGATCGTCTTGCCTGAACTGCGCGGAGAAGGAAGATAGATCTGCCCATCGTTGGGGGGCGATCCGAGCCAATCGATCTTGCCATCGGGATGAACGATGCGGTAGGTGAAACCAAAGGCTCCGTCTGCAATGGCGTCTTTGGAGCAACGTACGGTGGCAGCAAAGGCAAACCCGCCCTTGCGACCGGCAGAAGCATGGAGAGGTAGAAGCGGGATCGCTTTCCATGCAGTGGCTCTAGAAGCGGAAGCCGTGTCGAGGTCCGAGATGGGCAAGTCGGTCCAGAGCTCGAGAGAGGCTTGGCCATTGGCGAGAGAGGCGGCGAACTCGTCGGCAGGGTAGTGAGCTGCAAAGGTGATACCGTCGTTGCATGCCTGGTGCTGCGGCACGGTCCGCGATGAATTCAGCGCGGGTTCAAAGAAGGGTGCTGAACGCATTGTGCCTAGCGTCGAGAAGGAAAAGGGTTAGACCTCTCCGATGAAAGCCAGGACGGCCAGGATGATGGAGGTCAAGACGACAGCAGCAAAGTGATGCGGGGGCAGTGGTGACCTGGCAGGCGCTGCTGCTGTATATATCGATCAGGTGCGGAGAGCGTTCCGATTGCGGGGCATGCAAAGCTGAGACGCTTTAGGTTTCAACGAGATGACAAAGGCAGGCAATCGATGGTCGCTTTGCAGCCGAAACACTGGACGCCACTCGTCCGTCTCAAGCGAGAGGAAGGAGACAGAAGCGCCAACAACAAGAGACAGGCGGAGAGGCAAAGATCAAAAGGCCTCGGAGATGCCGCGATCGAGATAACGTGACAGTCGGGATCGAAGCGACGGTGACGGTGACGGTGGGGGGAGGGAAAACAGTGGGTGCTCCATGCTGAGCGAGATGTGGATGTGGCTTGTTATCAGGGCATGATCAGTTCTAGTCTGTTCCTTTTTGCTGTGACTTGAGAGGATCATCGAAAGAAGGATGAGAAGGATCGCCTCTTTAGACGCTGACAGGATAGGAGTATGCACCTCAAGTTTTCTTTGACGCGCTCCGGGTTTGCACTCGCCGGAAAACAAACACTGAGACATCTCCCTTTCTCGAACCCGCCTCGAGGTCGATCAATGGATCAGCGCCAGCAACACGAGAAGCGAGCAAGCCACACATGGGCTCAACCTTCTTGGATCCTCTCCGCCAACCGCTGCTGTCCTCCTCGCAAATCACCATGTCAACAGAGTGTTGCAACCTGGAGAGATTTTCTTTGTGTGATGTTCAAAATGCTAGCCGGGCTCATTTGTCGGAGGTCGGTGTCGCAAGAGCTGCAAGCTGCAGGCGTCGATGAGTTCAACACACGTGGTTGGGTTGAGCTGCAGCAACGCGCTGCTTGCTTACCACCTCCTTGCTGCTGACCAGCCTTGCCGCTGTGCCTGAACGCCGCTCCTCTGCCTTGCTCCTGTTGGTCTGCTGATCTGTTCGGAGATGCTACGATCGAAACCTCGGCATCTGCACTAGTCAGTCACATCGATGGTAGCCTTGTGAAGTTTCGAATGCATCTGCATAGCCGTCCGTTCTCACATTCATGTTCGCTTTCGCAAAGAAACCATCTTTGACCGTTTTTGATCTGACTGCGATCACGACGGATCACTCCTGCTGAAGCTGGATCAAACCGTGTCAAGGGAGTAGACGACCTGCCAAGGGACAGATGCCCACCGACACGGGCAGTGATACGATGGCGCACCTCTGAAATGTCAGGTCCAGGACCAGAAAACAACACCACCTTCACTGGCTTGGCGCGTAGAATTTTCCGACGCGCGATGTACCACCTCGCCTGTCTGTCGCTTGACTCCCATGGATCTGCAAGCCCGAGGCGGGGCTTCAATTCAGGCCAGCCTTCATCATATCGCATCTTGCAATCGATTGATCTGTTCAGCATGTTCTTTTGATGCTTTCCGGTGTCCATTGTACTTCGATGGAAGCTGACGACGCCCAACTGAGTAGAGATTGCACTAAGGTCGTCATCGAGCTGCACAGTGTCAATCAATAAAGCGATGATCATTGATGTTTACGCTCGTTTCTGTCATCATCCCTCGTCAGTGCCATCCTTGGGTGTATGAAAAGCTTTCTATTGTATGCATTGTATGCAACCAACAACGGCTAAGGCTGGCGTCGATGTAATGGGGGATCGCTTCTATACATGCCTCCGTGTGTATCCTTGCCCACAGCGGGACACCGTCAGCCTCCGTATCAACCCTGCTTGTTGCGACCAAAGCCAAAGGTCTTGCTCAATGTTCGAGTCGACAAACTTGGCTTCCGCGTTGGCTGATTTCCCTCTTCCACTGCACCTGCGGCAGCGCTGTTCGCATTCGTCCCGTTGGAAAGCAACTGCATCGAGCTGCGCTTCGACTGTGCCGCCGAAGACGACGCCGACGATGAAGACGGAAACAGGTTCGACAACATCCCTTCCTTCTTCTCTCCCTTCTCTGCTGTAGGCGACAGGGGCGTGTAGCTCGAAGATGCCCTTCGTGCAGTCTTGGCCTGCGACTTTTGGTTCTTCGGAGACAGCAGCCTCTCGAGGGGCGCGAATCCGCTGCTTGTCGATGCTTCGCGCTGCGATGGGATAGGCAGTGCTGCAGCAGGAGCCCCATTTGGTTCGAGGATCGACGGCGTCACCACTGCGTGATGCCTTGCCTCCGGCTCAGCCACGAAGTTGCCTCCAAACACGGCGGATCGGCCGTTCGTGTCGAGCGGCGCCTCTGCAGTCATCCCGGACGACGGGAAGCCTTCGGAAGCGGCACGAGCACGACGATTCATGACGCCTCGCATCAGATTCTGCTCGCGTGCTTCGCGATTCGCGGCAGCAGTGCCCTGGTTCGAAAGCATCCGACCGTACTTGGACTCGCTGGGTGACTCGGTCGTGGCGCGACTGGCGTCGGTGTCTGTGGTGGATCCTGGCATGGTGTCCATCGTCGAGAAGCCGGTGCGCACGGGCGAAACACCAGCCTCTCCGCTTGCGAGCGACCCAGATGGGAGACCTCGAGAGGCGGTATGCTCGGTCGCTGGTGTCGCTGAGGTCGAGGTCAGTCCGGATGCACCTCGAGATGTGGCGTCGTTGGCAGCGGTCGAGTGCGTCGAGACAGAAGCATCGTCCGGTGGTGTACCTCCAACATCGGCAGCTCCGACTTTGGCAAGATCACCGACAGTCGTGGAAGCAGGCAGCTCAGGCAAGCCAGGCGCTGCAGGTTCCGCCGATGAGCCCGTCTTGGGTCGTCGTCTCGACTGGCTGCCCGCGCGTTTCTCACGATTGCGGAAGGATCCGAACCAGCCATTGCTGCCCTGCCCTGCATCGGAGGAGGCCGCTCCAGTAGGACTCATTGCACTGCCTTCGGTGACCGAGCCGAGACGTGATCGGTTGGCCGTCGCAGGCACAGCACCCGATCGGTCCGGTGAAATGTTGCTGCGAGGGTCCGCGAGGTCAGGCACTTTGAGACCAGCCCTGCCCCTGCCGTCTGCATCTGCAGCTGCAGCTATCCTCTGCTGGACCATAGCTTGAAGCGCAGGATCTTCGAGACCGAGACCCTCAAAGTCCAGATCGACGGCCTGATAGAATAGCACGTAGGCGCTGCCGAGGCCCGGTCGATCTCCGTAGTACTTGGTGATCTCGGCCTCGTCGATGTAGGTCACGACATCGTCATCGAACTGGACCCAGCGATCGCCGACCTTGACCACGGCGATGTAGTGTCCGTGGTGAGGGCCGGCACCGATATGCACCACGATCGCGCAGAGCTCGTACAGTCGATCGGGATCTTCGGCGTCGTCCGAGGTATTGAAAAGTCGAAGCTCCTGCGGGAAGACGACGCGGTAGGCCAGCTTGACGTAGCGCTGCACCGTCTCCTCGTACTTGAAACGCTTGAGGTGCAGTGCAAGCACGTTGGGCAGCTTCTTGATCTTCATTCGCTTCTCGGCCTCTTGCAAGCCAGAGCACGAATCGCAGAAGAACTTGTTGCGCGAGCGCAGCATCTCCGAGGCCGAGAATTGACGCAAGCATGAAGTGACGGACGAGTTCTTCTCGATATCGATCGAGAGGTCCAAGAAGCACTCGTCACGAGATGTCACGGTCTCGCAAGTGAGGCAGCGAGTCTCGTTGGTGAGGACTCCTTCAAAGAGACGGTGGACACACGTCTTGCCGTTGGGTCCCACCTCCATGACGCTGCGTTTGCGCTGCGCATCCACCGTCTTGTCCGACTCGGTCCTTGCGTTGAGATACGGATTGCGGCTCTGCATCTTGACGCGGTTCTTGGTGGCCTTGTCAGCGTCGATGAGATCCTCACCCACCTTGTTGAGCACAAAGTTGAGCATCTCGTGTGCGTCCTGGTGCATGGTGCTGTCAAAGAGGACATTCTCGCGCTTGAGCGTGCTGAGGAATGCCTTGACCGCATTCGAGTCGACTGATGGGAATCCGGAAGCCACGGTTCCGATGGTGCTGGTGGAGATGGAGAGGTTGGGCGGACCTGAGCCTGCGACCGAGTTAGGTGCGATCGGAATCGCCTGGGCTGCAGTTGCACTTGCATTGACGGTAGCAGCAGAAACTGCATGGCCACCTGCGCCGCCTCGTCCGGATGTGGTGCCAGCGGTGGATGGGCGGCCAAGAATCGACGTCTTTCTCGTAACAGCTGGTGAGTCTGCAGGAGTCGACGTGGGTGGAGAGGGCGAGATGGGGCTTGAAAGCGGCAGAGACCCGGGTGCTGTGGATCGAGTCGGCGACGAAAGCGCCTTTTGCTGTCCTGATTGCTGGAACACGTCGAAGAGATCACGCAAAGCAGCGAACATCGTGTCTGATGGAGGCACTCCATCGATGGCCTCGGGTGTGGGATCCGGTAGGGTCCGTGAGGCGATATCGCCGATGGTGTGAATACCGTGCTGACTTCCAGCATCCGACTCGGAGCGCTCGCGACCTGCGCTCTTGTAGCTGAGCAGCGAATCACGGAAGGGCCGACAGAAGTAGAGCGACTGGATGATCGAGTTGACATAGCAGGTATTGCCAAAGTTTTCCATTCCCAGAAGGTATCCGCCGCCTTCGACCGAGTTGACGGGAATCTCCGAGGGCTTTCGCGAGATGATGGAGGACTGTGTGGTTGATGCTGAGGACGGGATGAAGCTGGTGCTGTGATAAGAGGTGGATCCTGGAATCATGGCTCCGAACAGAGGCACGGGGGGCGTTGGGTTCTGAGTTGCCGAATATGGATTCGCATTGAGCGCTGTTCGAGACGCAGAGGTGCTCATCGCAGACGCACCTGCAGAGCTGGATGTGGCTGTAGGATTGCCAGCGAACGAGTTCGGTGTAGCATGATTTGCGGTGTTGGCGCTCGATGCCGCAGAGCCAATGGCGGTTACTGATGTGCTGGGGGAAGCCAGGGACGAAGCCGGAGTGTTCTGGTTGTTGACCCCTAAAAGGCCTTTCCAGCTGAACGACATTGCAGCTGTGGGGCGCAACGCGTGCTTTTTGATGGGTCGTCAACAGCAAAGACTCTAGTCGGCAGTGCCGATGACGAACGGTGCTCAAGCAGAGCTGGCAGAGGGAACCACCTCGAACGGCGTTGGACCTGTCAAGCTGCGCTCTATCTATCGAAACATTCTAGCGGCAAGGCAATTGGCTTTGTTCGGCGGTCTTGTGGAAATCGAGCAAGATTGACGGCGAGGTCCGAAGCGTCGACGCAGCTGGTTAAGTAAAGCTCACGCCTTGACAAAGAGGCGTGGGATCGTCTCCGTCGAGATTAGCGTGAGATCGAGTCCGTCGCAGGAGACGCCGAATTGAAGTGAAGTGAGAGAAAGAGTGCGGAGTGTCGCCGACAAATGTGATCGGTGTGGATGAGGAGGAGGGAACGAAGAGACGCAAGGGAACCTGACCAGAAGATGGGGTGAGGAAGCAGACAAAGCAATTAGAAGCACGGCCCTATCCGCGTGGGCTTCGGCGCAGACGGCGAGAGAGAGAGAGAGAGAGAGAGAGAGGCAGGCTGCAGGACTCGTCACTGCGTCGACCCAGTCATTGCAGACATCGGGATTGAGACAAACGCCATTCTGCGCTGTGCGGAGGTCGTAAGGGTTCTCTCTCGCCTGCTTGATCCCTTCGCTCTCTGGCTCCTGCTGGGCTCGGCTCGTGGGTCGGTCGGTGGTCGGCCAAGTTGATGAGCGCAGCTCGCTTGCATCCTTTTTTGCTGCTTGTGCCGTGCCTGACTTTTCAATCTGGCTGGATTTCGCAGCTCATTCTCTCTAGCTTGAGACCCTTCTTTTTTATCGCTGGCTTCGCCTCGATTTCCGGAAGCTGCTCACTCTCACTCGACGCTCTGAAGCGTTCTACTGTGGTGGGCCGTGGAAGGCATCCGCCATCGAATAGGAAAGCTGTACAGACTGTGCGAGCTGCAGCACGCGCCCTCAAGTGTGGGGATGCGATCTGCCGGTGCGGCGGATGGTGATTGCGGAGAGATCCACCGCGGAGCCAAAAGGACGAGCTCGTTCCGAGTTGTATTCGCGTCCAGGGTTCAAATTCAAGCAAGCGAGGACCAATTCAAGTCAACAAAGCTGGTTCTATTGGAGTCACTACAAAGTCTTTTCGTTCCCCAAAAGAGAGCGCAGTTGAGCAAAGATTGCCGAAGCAGAGAAGGCAAGGCCGGGCCATGTGTTCTCTTCCAACGCTACATCATCGAGCAGCAAAGCAGCAAAGCTTCGGGCTGGAACCGGTCCGCTGGTGAAATGAGGTGTCGTCTGTCTCTCAAGGGTCCTTCCTTGCTGGTGGTGGGCAGCAACAGCCGCAGCAGCCGCAGCAAGCCACACCTCAGCCTCTGACGTTCTCTCTTCCCCGCAACCAAGCGGCGTGTGGCTAGTGCACTCCCGAAGCATGAAGCTTGCTCTGTCGTCTCGATGCACGCTCAGTCGTTCTTACCATTCGGGAATGAAGGTCTGGACCGGCGAACTCGTTCACCGCCTGCGAGGAGGCTGCAGGATCGGAGATGGAGCGCCGATTGAGAATCGAATTTCCATGAATGTCGAGTCTTGACTTGAAGACGATCAGCAACATTTTCATCGGTTAAGCAACTCTCGGCGAGCGGAAGCAGAAAAAGTCATGTTTCTGCGCAGGCGCATACAGCTCTCTTTTGACATGCCGTTAGGAAAATAGAGCTGCTTAGCCGGCAGGCGCTTCCCACTCAAAGGGTTGTTGCCAGCCAGAACAGGCGTAAAGAAAGCCTCGAAAAGTCAAAGGGAAAAGTCAAATTTTGCCTTTTTTTTTTTTTTTTTTTTTTTCCAGTAACCGCTGCGCACGACAGACCGACGGGCGGATACTCTGTAGGCAGGCAAGCAGCAGGCAGGCAGGAAACGCTAGCTGGCTCACTAGCTCACCGGCTCAGTCACGCTTCCGCACCTCTCACACCTCACTCATCCTTTGCCGCAAATCCCTATCCATTGTCCATTCATCCATCTCCGTCTACATCCTCCCCCCTCCGTCCATCTACATCATGGACACCACGATGGAAGACGATCTGGTCGGAGAGCGACCCAGGATCCGCAACTCGCAAGCCTGCTTGGAGTAAGTACACATAGGCGCAGAGACATCTTAAAGACACGCTGCGAGACATCCGAGCCTGCGGCAATGCATACGCTCCTCGCAGCATGCTCCGCCCTCCTGCCCTTGCCCCTCCTCGATATGCTGACCATCCCTGTGCACTTTTCTGACCATTCGACACTCGTCATCATTGCGCTCGACATCGCGTCGTCTTCATCTCCCTCTCTTGCCCCTTTCGCCCATCACGACTCTTGTCACAGATGCCGAAAAGCCAAGATCAAGTGCAACGGCAAACGCAAGGACGCACAGAACTGTACACGCTGCGAGGCAAAGGGTCTTGAATGTAACTGGACAGCCTCTCGTCGTGGCAAGAAGCCCGGAACCAAAAAGTAAGTCGTTGTCAATACATGATCTCGTCCGTCGGCACATTTCATCTAACCTGTATCTCCCCCTTCGACTCGTTCTCCCACTCTTGGACATCTTTGCAGCCTAGCAACACGCGCGCGCGAGCAATCCGAAGCTATGCAGCGACAGCTCGAAAAGCCACATCACGCACGCAGCTCGATGGACAAGCTGGATCGTAGCTCCCCCGCTCCGCAAGACAGCACGCTTTCTCAACGACGTGGCGTTGCTTGGGACTATTCAGGGTCCGGCAATCTGAGCGCTTCGTACTCACACCCCTTTGCAGCTGATCCCTATCATGCGCACCATCGTCAAGGATCTGATGCTAGTACCAGCAATCACCAGTCGCCTCAAAGTGCAGGTGCTTCGTCCTCTTCGGGCTCGCATCCGTCCTCTTCCGTTCCCACTGCCATATCATCCACCGGCCAGCCGAGCAGCCATGTCAGCAATGCCAACAGCAACGGTCGACGAACTTCAAAATACCACGATGGTCACTTGATCCGTGAATCGCACATGCCCCCGTCCTCCACCAACCCTCTCCTCTGCCTTTCGGAAGCTGCGCTCGGCAAGCGATGCTCTGAATCGGACAGCGAAGAAGACGAGCTGGCCGCAGAGAACGATCGCCCCGACGACCCGACCTACAGCCCTACAGCACCTGTCGACTTGAAGAAGCGTGGCTCCTCGCATGTCCACCTCGACGACCCGGCTCACGACGAGGACGATGCGCAGTCTCGATCTGCTCGGGATATTGCCGCCATGCTCGAGAACAACGGTTGGACTCGATCTTGTCTTGGTCATGCCGCCTGCGAGCGTGCGTCGTACTTCTCCGGCGCCTCCGCTTCCGCCCATTGGGACACTCGCCGATGCGATCCGCTCGATCAAGGCATTGTCACCATGGACGACGTGCATCGTCTGTTCAAGATCTTCATGGACGTCATCCACGAGCAATTCTGCATCCTTGACCCCATCATCCACAACGTCGAGACCATCAAGGAGTCGTCCAACTTTCTCTTCTCCGTCATCCTCGCCATCGCCACGTCGGTCGACCGCAGTCCGCGCTCCGTGCAGCAGTTCGAGCAGCTTCGTGCTCTCGTCGACTCGCTCGTTGTCGAAGTGCTCAGCCGCAACGTCAAGAGTGTCGAAGTCGTCAAAGGTCTCATTGTGTGGCCCATGTGGGCGCATCTCACGCCTCTTATGGCTGAAGATCGAGCTTGGCTGCTCATCGGTACGGCCGCACGTATGGCTAAGGAGCTCGATCTTGCCATGCGTGAGGACACACCTCAAGAGGACGAGAAGGCCCGTCGTCACGCTCGAGACCGCTCTAGGACCTGGGCTTTGGCAGCCATCATGGAGAGGAGCTTCAGTTCCTTCTCGGGCCAACGACCCAACACGACGCTGGACGTGGATTGGGGGACGCTCAATGACTGGCTCAAGTCGCCCATCTCGCTCGACGGAGACATCCAGGTCGTCGCGTTCCTGCATCTGCGTCGCATTGAGGAAATCATGCGAACCCGGATTTTCAGTCAGAGCTACTACGAGGTGGGCTCCATCGAGAGCATCCGTGTCTCCGCCAATGTCTTGCTTGGCGCCTGGTCCGAGGCGTGGTGTGAACATCCCGCACTGGTCAGGCATCCGCTCACCTCAACAACGATGCGCATCATCGGTCTGCACATTCAGGTGCTCATCAACACCCACGCCATCCGAGAGTCGGATCGAAGAAGGGCCATCTGCGAAGCTTCCAACATGCGCATCCTGCGCATCTGCGGTGACTCTGTCAAGGCTGCCCGAGAAAATTGTGTCAATTTGCTCACCGATGCATGCCGACTCGCGCTGCACAACCTGCACGGCAACGCCAATATCGTCAGCCGCATCGTCGCCGCCATGCTCGGCTGGTCTGGCGTACATCTGCTCAAGAACGGTCCCATCGAGACACGCGGTTTGGTGGTGCAGCTGGGTCTGATGCTAGCCGGTGATCCGCACGACAAGACGCATTCGAGGTCGTTTGCACGCTTCTACGGACGATTCATTCTGTCGCTCAGCGCCGAGTTGGTCGAGAGGGACCGGGCGGAAAAGTCAAGGAGGAAGCGTCAACGGCTGCGAGGTTCGTCGCATATGTCGGCCGGGTCTAGTGGTATGGGTGCTCCGAGTCCGCGTGCTGCAGGAGATTTGATGGATATGCGACGTAGTGTTACGGCGAGTGGTGCAGCTCCCGGTCACGAGCTTAACAAGGCGTCTGCAGCGCGACCCACGACGCCGGGCACGTCGATGGCAGGCGCGCCGATGAGCGATATGGCGTTCGCCTTCGAGTCGGCCGCGCAGAACGGTTTGCAGACGCCAGGCCTCTCGGGACGACCCCCTTTCGTCGCCGGCGCGGGCATAAACAGCATCTCGACTTCGTCCGCAAGTTACCCCTACCCGTACGCGACGACACCCGGCATCCCCACCTCGGGCCCCGGTGGTAGTAGCATGGCTGGAATCCTCAACAGCGCGCCCTCTCCGCTGTATCGGGGAGGCAACATGTCAACGCCCACGGGCACGAGTACCGGGCCGTCCTTGGATTCGGTCACGAGTACATGGCTCGGTACGGACGATCTGCTGGATTCGTACATGCAGAGCATCTTGCCTATCTTTAACGATTTTGATCATGCGACGAATAACAGCATGGCGAATGGGATTGGTGGTGGAGGGGGTGTTGGCGTGCCGTTGTCGGAGGTCGGGCGCTGACAGCAAAGCTCATTGGTGATAGCAAAAGCGGTGGCTCGGTTCGCAATCTATACCCGTCCTTGCGAGCAACGGCTTGAGTGCTTGTGACCGTGCTGAGAAGACTGGTCTAGAGGGATGCTGGGCGAGGTATGCCAAGCAAACGCCACTAATGAGCGGAGCTGAGATTGCAATGGATTGCTTAACCGAGATTTGAGTCGAACAAGGATTCAAGTGTCGGCAAGGGTCTCTGAGCTAGCCGCAGGTCGGGACCTCTGGCGCGCTTTCCGACCGACGGGTTTGCTCTTCATCAGGTTTTGCGATTGACAGGCTGTCACATGTTCAACGTCTCACAGCGTGGAGACCATTTTGCAGGTGACTCTTCAGCGATGGTCAGAGCAGCTACAGAGAGACTGTTGAGGCCATCTGAGGAGGTGCGACACATGCCGGAGAAAGGCACGGGCTCTAGAGGGACCGAACGGTTGACAGCTGAAAAAGAGGGTTTCAAGTACCGCTCGCTTGAACGTCGGCGGAGGCAGGCGCGAAACAGGGCTGGTGGTTCGGCTACGCATCGTCCTGTTCGAGGGTGCTGCATGCGGGGCATCCTTTCAGGAGCTTGTGGCGAAGAGCGAAGATGCAGCTTCCTAGATATGCGCTCCCGAGCAAAGCGTGTGCACGGTGAGCCGTTCGTCCCGATGAGCTGTGCACTGTTCTCACGACCACCATCTCGTTCACTCGGATTCCCTGCCCGCCACCAAGCAACGCTGCAAGATATCTATCAAGCCGTCTTCACCCGCCAACGAAGCGGAAGCAAGCACGCACGCACACCGACCACACCATCTCAAATACGGCAATGTCATCGCCAGCGGCTTCCTCCCTGAAGACTCGGACGACGACGACGAACGACCGTCCGACCCTACCTTCTCCGGAGGCGACGCGCTCTCCATCACCACCTCGTCCTCCAGCCGCGTCCCTCGCGACGCCACCTCTCGCAAATGGCGCAACCTCGAACGTCAAGATGCCCACTCACGCGCACTCCACTCCTCCCGGCGCTACCTCTTTCGCCGTCCCCGCGCACTCCAGTATTTTCGCGGTACCACCCTCGTGCGCTCTGACGAAGAACGTTCCTCTCACCGCCTAGAGCTGTTCTTCGACCTGGTTTTCGTTGGGCTCATCGCGACGCTCGCCGAGGAGGCGATTCATGAGCATAATGGGGATGCGATTGTGCGGTACGTGTTGACGTATACGGCAGCGTGGATGGTCTGGAACTATATGCGCGAGGTGTTTAATGCGTTTTTTGTCGACGACCTGCCTCAGAGGGTGTTGGTGTTGGGTGTGATGGCGTGCCTAGTCGTCTTCGGCAACAATGCACCCAACGCGGAGGAGATGCGCGAGGAGTCGGGTGCACGGGCAACAGCTATCGGAGCGTATCTACTGGCGGGCGGGATGGTGTTCGCCGTGATGTCGTTCTACTCGTTCTACATCTGCCAGTATCGGATTCAGATACGTTCCCAGGCGCTCGTCTGGATAGCGCTGCTGGGGTTGTGGATTGGAAGCATCTTCGTATCCGTCCACGCGTGTATCGCCATGGTCACAGTAGCGCTAGTGATGGAGTATGCCTCGTGGATCTTCTTCTACAGCCCCCTCTTCAAGCGGCTTGCGAAACTTCGCTACAGCTCCGCCGTGGCGATCGAACACGAGATCGACCGCTTCACCGATTTTTTCGTCACGCTCGTGCACGGAGAGTTCCTCTACAGCGTTCTCTCGGGCCAACCTGCCGGTCGTGGAATGCATTCCGGCGTGGCCAGAGTCATTCTCACCGTCATCATCGCATTTGTTCTTCACGGTATGTACTGCACAGGCGCCGGGAGTAGGAGCATCACCCATCCCATCCGACGCAGTATGTGGCATGCACTGCCGTATTTCGGACTGCATCTCCCGCTGGTGTCGGCGATCACGCTGTGCGGAGATGCTACTGCCGAGATGGTTAGGGAGAACGAAGTGGCGCAAGGGGTGAGGTGGATTTTCGCCGGTTCGTACGCGGTCGGGGTGGTGTGTACCGCGCTGCTGGTGATGTTGGAGAAGGAACACGACGCTAGCGGGGAGCTGTGGTTCTCCAAACCCGTCCGGATCGCACCGCGCTTCGTAGCGGCCACCACGGTGGTTCTGCTGCCACTCGCAGACCAGGAGCGCGTCAATTCAACGGCCTTGTTGGGCGCAGCAGCTGCGTTAGGTGGGGTGGCGTGGATGTGGCAAGAGGTGGGATCGTTGGACGGTCCCAATGCGCCGTGGTACAGGACTGCAGAGGAAGGACAAGAGGGAGGGGAGGGGAGAAGGTGGAAAGGGTGGCCGACGTTGGTGGAGCCGGGCGCGTGGATGGTCGACTCGACCAAGCAGCGCGGTCGCTCGACGACGTTCCAAGAGTCTAGGCCGGCGGCGGGGGAGGAGGGGGTGCAGGGCTCGCCGTCGAAGCTGTCTGATCTCTGAACGTCACACTTGCTCTCAAGCGGGACGCCAAGCCGATGATGCTGTATAATAGGTATGGGTGATCGTGTATATTACAACTCTTTCTGGAATGGTACGATATGGCCGGAACGACCTCTGATATGCAGCTAACCTGAGGCAGTGTAAAGCGGTGGCCGAACCACACAAGGGCGTGCAATCTCTCAGCTGCTGAGCAGGCCGAGCGAGGACACCAAAAGCAGCGAGACGAGGGACGAGCATGCGGTCCAGAGGAAGATGGCGGCAGGCACAGCGTGATCGATGGACCAGCGGTAGATGACGTTGTTGATGAGAGGACCGGTGGTCTGCATCACCGTGGCGAGGAGGTTGAGGAAGCCGATGAAGGCATCCCGTGCGGCGATGGGGTCGTCGGTGGGTCGGTTCTGTGCGAGGAAGAAGTCGACGCAGAGCGCTTGGACCGAGGGCAGGGCTCCCGAGGCGAACAGGAGGAAGAGGGTACCTGTGAGGTCGAAAGGTCAACAGTAGAGAACAGGAGGAGTCAGCGATCGTCGATCAAAGGGAAATTCGGTGAAGATGCTACGTGCCGGACCTAAGGTACTCACTGCCGTAGATGCCACCGGCCGAAAGATGTAAAGCAGCCACCCCCATCGCAACAAAGCCAATACAGTCGCACAGGAGCGAGCCTGTAGCAATGATCCGGTCGGTCTTGATCACCGATTCCTCGCGCTTGACGATCCGTGTCTCGTCCGGCAAAGACTCGACGGAAGCGGCGACCAGCTCCTCGCGCATCCTCCTCTTCACGATGCGGTGCACTGCTTTGACGATGATAGGCAGACAGAAGAGGGCAAAGAGGCCCTTGCTCGCTCCAAGCACGCCGAGAAGCGTTGAGATCTCCTTCGGACCGAAGCGGAGGTGGGTTGAGCAGAACACCACCAGGTTGGACCAGACCATCGTGATTGTGTCGCAAGTGATGATGGCAAGGAGGATGAGGGGAAGTTTGTAGTCCTTTTTCGCCCCGGGAGAGGGTTGATAAGGGAGGAGATAGCGGAAGAGGCCCAGTGTGTCCTTGATCGACTGCAAAGAGGTTGTCAACCATGATCGGGGTCCGTCAGTCGAGAGCGGAGCTGGTGGTGCACCTCTGCTAGGATGTGCCAAGCTGTCATCGCTCGACACGGAGCTCCTGCGCGATCGTGACGCTGATGATGCCATTTGCTTTGTCTCGGGAAGGAAGAGGACCACGAGAACCAAGGTGATCGCAAAGTTGATAACCACGATCCAGAAGGGCGAGAACGGTCCAGTATGGTGAAGGATGCTGAAGTTGAGACCGAAGGCCGGCAGAATGAAACGCAAAAGCACCGAGGACATGCCCATACCTAAAGTGGTGGCGGCGTAGACTTGGGCGAAGGCAGCTGTCTTTTCGTCCTCTTTGCATACGTCGAGCGCCATGACCTGAGCGAGAAGCGGCATGCCTGTTTGAGGTGCGCCGAGCAGACCTCCGAGGACGAACAGCGTCAACAGAAGATTGAGCGAGGCCGTTGGATGAAGCATCGAGGTGGACGGCACCGCTGCGTCAAACGAGTAATGGGTCGGGATCGCGGCTGCAAGGATGTACAGAATCAAGGTGAACACGGTCGAAGCAATACCGAGCGTCCTTCGGCTGAAGCGAGGAAGAATGATCTTGGCAAAGACGAGCGACATGATGCATCCTGTGAGGCTGCTGAAGGTGTCCAGGTAGGTGGCAATCTGGTTTGTCCGCTTGTCTACCCAGGGAACGGAGCACAGGTCTGAAGGGTCTCCCGCGGCTGGAAGAGTGGGGAACGGCGATCCTTCAACTCCGGAGGGATAGTAGTATTCGGCGCACGCTAGTGTCTGTACGAGCTCGATAGCGAACGAGTTCCAAATGCCGATACCGACATAGAAGAGTGTGTTGAGGCCGACGATGAGGAAAACAGCCCGTTTTCGCTGCCATTGATGGTACTCGTCGCCGTCCTTGTCCTCTGGCTGAGAAAGGAAGGAGAGAAAGGCTGAAGATCGACGACGTGCCAGGGACCACCTTCCTTCGCCGTCGGCAGTGCTGCGGTAGGAAAGCAACGGCGTAGTCTCATCCTGCGGGTTAACCGCTCGTCCGGTCATTTTGGCGGTAGTCTCTTCAACGATGGAGCATCGAGGCCGATGTTGATGTGCAGGGGAGAGGCCCTTGTTACCAGCCCTGCCGGAAGGTTGACGTCGACACACTCAAAGAGCACGAAGAGCTCGAGCGCCGGATGATGATGGTCTATGATGGAGGTGAAGTGGGGAGGACAGAGATACGCATTGATGATGTGTGATTGGGCCGAGGAGCAAATCAAGCACGCTGTCGTCGGTCATGAGACAGGACCCTTGACCTCGGCAATCCACTCCAGTCAAAGCGCCGTCTTCGCGGTCTTCTCACAAGGATCACGTTAGACATCCAACGGAATGTCTACGCTTCACTACCAATCATCGAGATGACCGACGATGCCGGGATCTGAGGGAGAACACCGTAGTGATTGTGCAGCCGAGGATGCAGGCGAGGGCATCCGCGATATGAGAGGTGACTCTGGAATTCATGCAGAGCCGGAGCACCCTCATCCGGTGTCTATGCGATTTCGCGCTCAGCATACAGTATTTTCCGTCCGACATTTCTCCCGCCGATGGATCGGATGCTGTCGCTCGTCGTGACGCCTAGAGCAGCTCGCTTGGTACACCTTACCACATTCAAAGAGGCTCGAGCTTCCCCTGCTGACGAATGACCAGTGCACTCATTCATCCCGTACATCACAGAGCGCGTCGCTACTTGACAGCTTCCTCGGTCGCACGTTCAGCCGAAACGAATATACAGTATGCACAATAAGATCATGTCGATGATGCGTCGTGTAATCTACGGTACATGAGAATCGAAGCCATCAGACACGAGAGGTAGTACGACGTCGAGTGGCCGCTGAGCGCTGGGTTTGCAAGGTGACCGCATGCACAACAAGAGAATCGCGATTGCAATGCTGCGCTTTATAGAGTGGGGCGACCAGCTTGCTTTTTGGGGTGAGGAGGGATGAGATGCGATTCAATACAACAGCTTAGTTGGCAGCGACGGCTGGTGTTGATGCTGCTTGCTGTGCCTCTGCCGCGGGTGCCGACTCGCCATCCCGCTTCGAATCGTTATTGTTGTGGGCGTGCGAGCGGTCTCGCTGCCCGCCCTGGTTGCGCTGGCCACCACGACCGCCACGACCGCCGGCACCACCGCGCTTGTCGTTGCCGTTGAGGTTGTGTGTGTTGTTGTTGAACGAAGGTGGGTGCGCCTTGCGGTCGATGGCAGTGCCCATGGCAGAGGTGCGGAAGGTGAAGCCTCGTGTCTTCTCGATGATGGTCTGGTAGATGGGAGGGTGCGTAGGGTTCATGAAGACCATGCCCTCCTTGAAGTCGATCTTGGCATCGGCACGGGTGTCGCGCACGAGGTTGACGATCCACTTCTCACCATCCTCCTTGGAGAGGTTGAGTCGCTTGACAAGGTCGGCAATGTCGACCTTGGAGTGAATACGGCAATATGCTTCCGAGATGACGACGCGGCATGCCTCGATCAGCTCGTCCTTGAAGTCAGCGAGGAAGAAGTCCTTGGCTGCCACCTGCTCGGCGAGGGTGAGCTGCTCCTGTGCTGCCTCAAAGTCAAAGTCGACAAAGAGTTTGGAGAGGAAGTCGACGATGGGATCGGTACCAGCAAGTCGGTAGGACTCCGAGTCGATGATGTTGACAATGTCCTTGATAGCCTGCTGTGGGCTCAGCTTGTTGACGTTGGCGCTCGACGCGGAGGCCATGAGCGTGGCGGGAGCGGGCTGCTGCACCAGGTAGACACGCGTTGTTCGTCGCGAGAGAAGCAGCGCAGCGACGACGTAGCGAAGCAACCACCAGCAAGTGGTCTGGATGGTGTTGAGGTAGACGGGGGACAGGAACATCTCGACGAGCTGCTCTCGGCCTGCAGGGTGGTTGAAAAAGATGAAGAGAGCCCAGTGAAGCAACCATGCGCGCTTCTTCAGAAGACCTTCCTGGGTCAAGTCATCGTTCTGTGCGGTGCCGTTCGAGGTCGAAGGTTGAGCATACGAGGCAGTAGCGTGGGCGGCCGAAGAGTCGATCTGCTCTCGCAACAGCTTGAGCTCGCTGAGGGCCTGCTCCCATTCACCGACGAGGATGTCGCTGGCGAGCTTACCCCAGTGCGAGCTCATGATGAGAACGGGGTCGGTCGAGAGAATGCGGAAGTGGTAGAGGTACGAGGAAGCATCGCCGTAGTTACCGCAGTTGAACTGGAAGTATCCGTATCGGTAGAGGGCGTTGATCTGCTCGCTGGTGAGGTTGTACTTCTCCTCGAGCCATTGCAAGTTCTGCGCCTTGTCCTGCTTGAGCGCAGAGGCGACGCTGGGGTCCTGAATGACGTTGAGCACATGGTCGACTTCCGATCCGAGCTTGTCGTTCAGGGCAATGGCGGTGTCTCGCTGCTTCTCAATCTCGGCAGGGGCAGGCTGGTTGGGGTAGGCCTGTTCGTGAAGCTGCAATGCGTAGTCAACCATGGAGGTGTTCTTTGCGAGTTCATACTGGGCCTTGGCGATATCGGTCTCGGAGAAGATGCCGGAACCAGCGAGGTGAGAGAGGAGAGGCAGACCCAGATGCCTGTCGAGGTAAGGCAAGAGGGTCTGTGTCAAGTCGTACTTTTCCGCCATGATTGCAACGGTGATGTGGTCGAGCGTGAGAGGTTCGGAGCCGATCTGTTGGTGGAGGGTGTAATTGAGGTCCTGTGCAAGCAACGATGACAAGCTGCTGCGATGGACGACGGGGAAGGGGTCGAGATGGTGGTATAAAAAGCGTCGTGGAAGAGCTTGAAGTCAATCTTGACACGCGCTGCAAAGCCCTCTCTCTCTCTCTGCAACCAACGCTCTCAACTACGGCAGCTGCGCGCAACCTTGCTTTTTCTTCTCGTTCCCTTTCTTCTTCTTCGCGAAGCATTTCAAAGTCAAACCTTTTTCTCTGGCCTCGCTGAGCTTCGAGGCCTTTTTAATTCTCGTCTGCACGCCTGGTACCAAGTTTGTATTCAACTTTTGAGCCCTTTTCAAAGCAATTTGAACTCAAGGCTGAAATGCCATCGCCTATCGGGAATGCGTTGTATCGCCGATTCTGGAGCAGCCTGCTTCGCCTGGACCCTGCATTCAATCATCAAGATGGCCCCCGCATTTGCCACTGTCCTGCGTACCGTGTCGTCCACCATCAAGACCTCCAGTATTAGTCCGAATAGCCTTTGGACCCTGCGCTCGTAGATATGGTGCTCACAAGATCCCGTTCAGCGACTCCGGCCAGGTCGATTGCAGCCTCGTTTGGGCCACCAACCAAGGCTTCTATCCCATCTCGCTCTGCCCCGGCCAAACGTGGTCTGCAGCGATCAGCCACGGACAGCAAGCTCATCGCAGCGAAAGAGTCGGCCAGCCCCAAGAAAAGACAACGCGTTGATTCTAGATCCTCGTCCAGCCCGCAAAAAGCGACCGCAGTCAAGCCTGCACGACAGTCGAAGGAGAAGGCAGTCGAAGAGCCTTTTGTCATTCCACAGGACGCTAGCGAGGAAGACTGCTTGACACGGACAACGGTGCCATTCCCTGCGCTCCCTTTCGACCTGTCGCAAGCTCAAGCACATCTCTGTGCTGCAGACCGTCGCTTCGAGCGACTCTTTCAGAAGGTGCCTGTGCGCTGCTACGAAGAGGCCTTGGACCCATCCACATCCGAGACGAAAGATCTCAACCTTTTCAAGACGGTTACCACCTCCATTCTCGGGCAGCAGATCTCGTGGCTAGCTGCGAGATCTGTCCTGTACAAGTTCTGTCGGCTTTTCTTCCCCGAGTCGATGCCCGAGAAGCCCGACTTTGTTGCCTTTCCTCGCGAGCAATGGCCGTTTCCGACTCCTTTGATGGTGCTGCGCACGCCAGATGCCGATCTTCGAGCTGCAGGCCTTTCGTTTGCCAAGATCAAGTACGTCAAGGACCTCGCAGGCCGCTTTGTGGATGGTCGTTTAGACACTCGTAAGATTCTCGAGCTCGACGACGAGGAGGCATGCATCACCGAGCTGAGCAAGGTCAAGGGAGTTGGCAGGTGGACAAGCGAAATGATCCTGATGTTTGCCGTGCGCAAGCCCGACATCCTCCCCTGTGCAGATCTCGGAGTGCAGAAGGGTATGCTCAACTTCTTCCTCAGCGACGCTCAGGGTCCAAAGATCAGTGTAAAGAAACGCAAGCCAGGCGAGGAGGAGCCCGAGGATGCAATAGACGACAAGAAGACCGAGCCTAAACGCGGAATCAAGCAAGAGGCGGCGTTAGAGCCGACAGAGGAGGAGGGAGACCAAGTCCCGCTCTTGTCGCAAACCGAGGTGATGCCAAAGCCTGAGCCGGGCTTCAACGCAGAACAGGCGGCGGCAGAATCGCTGGACCACCTCATCACCAGCGAGCATGGACTCAACCGACAGGTGCTGCAATCGCGAGCCAAGGGCAACAAGATCAAGGGCGGTCAATATCTCAGCCCGGACGAGATGAAGGCTCTCGCACAGCATTGGTCGCCATATCGATCCGTAGCTTGCATGTTCATGTGGGCCCTTGTAGACACTTAGAATCGAAGAGCAAGTTGCATTGCCGCTGTCTCCAATCACCACGAAGAGAGCTCGGTTCCTTGATCTGACAGTGTCACTCAATTTGAATGAACTTGTCGCACGATATTTTCGTCACGTGTGTGAGAGAAGAATTGAAATCGAGAGGCAGCAGAGCGCTTTGCGATCGTATTGGCCGTCTCGGAGCCAGAGTTGAGCACCGAAATTGGTCGCTCGCTGCCGCCGTCTGCGAGTTGGTCCATTGTCGGATTCGCGATTTCTCATCATCGTCGCCATCTCGCTTTACGTTTAACCGCATCGCTTGTCTCACCATCTCCTGATCGCCGCAGGACTCTTCTACATCCTCCTCGATACACCAGTCCCAGTCGATCTCGGGCAGGCCGCATAACATGGTTCACCTCGTCGGAACAAGCGCCGCACAGGCTGCTTCGTCGGTCCTGCGATCCGAAGCTCGATCCTCACTTCTCCGCGGTGCTCAGGTCGCTCAGGCTCGCAGCATCCACGATCTCACCATCAACCGAAAGACGGGAAAGCCCATCATCAAGTCGGGCCCTTACGGCGGTGGTCGGTGAGTTTTCTATCTTGCATAAGGGCGGCGGGCGTTCGACCGGCCGGCTCGACCGCACGAGCCAAGCTCTCCGTGGCCATGTTCAACGTCGAACGTTGCTGCTCCCAGCATGCAAGCTCTCAGCATGTATTTGTATTGGTATGACTACTGACACTTGGCACTCTGATCACTGGCATCGATTACAGATCCTCGGTCTCGGGACACGTCGTGACCGTCTTTGGCTGCACCGGCTTCCTCGGACGATACGTTGTCAACCGTCTGGCGCAGAAGGGTACGCAGGTCATCGTTCCTTACCGTGATGAGGACGAGAAGAGGCACTTGAAGGTCATGGGCGATCTCGGACAGGTCGTCCCCATGGAATGGGACCTCAGGCACGATGAGCAGATCGAGGAGTGCGTGCGACACTCGGACGTGGTTTACAACTTGACCGGACGACACTACGAGACCAAGAACTTTACCTTCAACGATGTCCACGTCACCGGTGCTCAGCGCATCGCTCAGATTGCCGAATCCGCCGGTGTTGGCCGCTTCATCCACGTTTCGCACCTCAACGCTGCTGCCGACTCGCCATCTGCTTTCCTCCGATCCAAGGCTGAGGGCGAGGCTGCGGTCAAGCGCGCATTCGAGGGCGCTACCATCGTCCGCCCCGGAACTATGTGGGGCCACGAGGACCGATTCCTGAACCAGATGGCCGTCTACCCGTACGCATGGCGCGTCAACCACGGTCAGACCAAGATGCGTCCCGTCCACTCGCTCGACGTCGCCCACGCTCTCGAAAAGATGCTCGAGGCCGACGTCACATCGATGGGTGCCACCTTCTCGCTCGCCGGCCCCAAGGAGTACACCATCGGCCAGATCCTGCAGCTCGTCGAGTCGCTCACCTTCACCTCGCTGGTCAAGCCGGGTCTCAACACCCCCAAGTTTGCTATGAAGCTCGCTGCTAGGGTCGCGGACCTCGCCTGGTGGCCTATGATCTCGCCCGACGAGGTGGTCCGACGCTACATTGACGATCTGCCCGATGCACCTGGTACCAAGAGCTGGGCCGACCTCGCCATCACCCCCGACACGCTCGAAGAGACCGCCGCGCCATACCTCAGGAGATACCGTCCTACAACAAGGTTCGAGCAGCCCCTCGAGACGGGCGGTGCTCGTCTCAAGAAGCCCAAGTACCACGTGCTTGACTGAGGTGGAGCATACATGTATTGTCCGTCCAGAATTCGCAATCAACGTCGTGCAAGTAGCCTGAGGCCGATGTTGAGGTTGTGTGTGCCACTGTTGACGTGAGATGAGCGAGCCGACCGCATTGGGTTGGACTCTTCTGTGCTGTCGCACAGTTTTCGCAGTCTTTTGTGTGGATCGGCGATGTGTTTCAATGCCATTCGAGAACAGCGCTAGCGAGGGGGCTCGGATGCTATTAAAAACGGGCTGATGCTGCAGAAAGCGTTCTGTTGCCAGCACTCCAGCCACCGTCTTGGCATTTGCTCAAGCTCATGCACGATCTGGTCTTCAAACTGCCATTTCGTCTTAATGTTGGACGCATCCGACCCTCTGCTGAAGCAGTGATGAGCGATGGGTATCCAGGTCCCCGCCCTACCTGTTGAGTGAGAGAGGTGAGGTGAGGTCGCTTCGAGCCAAACAGAGGGGAGGAGTAATCTAACAACATGGCATTTTTCGGCACCTTTCGTAGCCATGCGCAGAAAACGCCAAGAAACGATGGATCGACAGGCTCACTTAGCCCGGAGCGTTTTCATAGAGTGTGAGTTCTTCTCGTGGCTGCGCAGCGCCTCGGAGCCTTTTTTGATCTTGCCAACCGGCCAATCTCGACGGTGGATGGCGCCTTTGCGAGTCTTCGAATGAGCTGCGTCGCTCTCGACAGCCCGACCTACCCTCCATCTCCCACCATCCATCGACGAACGCTTCCCACATGTACAGAGTCGTTGTCGTTACTGCGTAGCTAGAAAAAAGCACGACGAGAAAGGCGCCGAGCCGTCCACTGTCTAGCACATCGGTCGGACTTGATCCCACCTCGCCCCTCGTTTACGTCTTACAAAGTTCAGAAGGTCGTACCCTAAAAGGACGCCCAGCTTCAACGACCATCCACCGGCTCCTCCCTTTCCTCTCATCAGCATAGGACACCCTCCCGCATACAGCAACACTCGACAAGAATGGAACACTCACTCCTCAAAAGACACAAAGAGGTGCCTGGCTGCGTCTGGAAGCCAGGCATGGTTGGCCCCGGATGTCGACCCCCTTCCGCGCTCAAAAAGGCTGCCATGGCGGGCAAAGACAGCTACTACGAGATGGAAAAGTACAGCCTGATCACCACTTGGGTGCTCCTCGCCCTCCTTGGCCTCGTCGTACTTCGAAGTCTCATCTCCAAGCTGCGGCACAGCTCCAACTCTCGACTCTCCCTCTCCGTCCTCTCCATCCCAGGCTACCGGACACTCGCAGCGGTGTGTCGAGGCATCGGCTACTACCGACCCAAGCAGATCTTCACGCGTCGCACCGTGCTCAACGAGATCGTCTCGGCCGACCGCTTCCCTTCGCTTGGCAACATCCTCTTTTTCTTCGTGCCCAGCATCGGGTTTATATGCTGGTGTTTCGCCGTGAAACCCTACTACCGCGCCACCGTCGTCTGGGGCAGCACCCCGCTCGGCGTGCGCGCCGGCATGATCGCAAACGCCTTCTTCCCCTGGCTCTTCGCCTTTGCGCTCAAGTTCAACCCCCTAACCTTCCTCACGGGGATCAGCCACGAAAAGCTGCAGTTCTACCATCAGTGGACCGCGCGCCTCATCTTGCTGCTTGCGGTGGTGCATACGGTGCCGTTTCTCTGGCAACCCGTCCACGATGGGGGGTGGAGCAATTTGAAGGCGTGGTACTACTACGATCGGATCTGGTGGACGGGTACTGTTGCGTTGGCTCTGCTGGTGTGGTTGGTGGTCTCGTCGTTCGGGTGGTTTAGGAGGATGTCGTACGAGTTTTTCGTGGTGCAGCATGTGGTGACAATCGTGCTGTTTCTGGTGTTTTACTTTATGCACACGAGAGACCTGCTCAGCTCGTGGGCCTGGTTGTGGCCGAGTATCGGCGTATGGGCGTTCCACGTGCTGTTCAAGTTCGCCAACAGCCTCCGCATCAGCAAGTTCAGAGGCGTTCAGGCGACGGTGACGCTGGTCGACGAAGACGAGAGACTGGTGCGGGTGGATTGTTCCGCACCGGTGCGTTGGGCTGCTGGACAGCATTTCTTCCTCCGCTTCCCCGGCATCAACCGCGCCGCACCCTACCAAACACATCCCTTCACCGTAGCAAACCTACCTTCGCAGGATGCGAACGCGGAGTCGCACCTCGTATTCTTCTTCAAGGCGCACGCCGGGCTCACGGGCCAGATCTACCAGCGTCTCGCACAGCAACCCGCGGTAAAGGGCAAGGTGTCGACGGTGATGACGGTGGCACTGGATGGTCCGTATGGGAGCCCGTTTAAGGCGGAGAGGTATCACGAGGACCTGATGATGGTCGGGGGCGTGGGGATGACGTCGGTGTTGCCGGCGTTGATGGGGCTGTGTTTGGCGGCGAGGTCGCGCGAGGCGATGACGCGGAGGGTGGCGGTACACTGGTGCGTGAGGAGCATGCGGATGTTCGAGGCGTTCGAGGGGAGTTTGACGGCGTTGGTGGAGCATTTGAGGGTGTTGGGGATGGATGCGACGTTGGACGTGTACTGTCGCGAGGCGAACGGCGAGGAGAAAGGAGAGAGCAGCAGCAAGTGTATCAGGGTGCATCGCGAGAGGGCGGACGTACCCGCGATCGTGGACGGCTTCGTCGACACCGCAAGCCGCACGGTAGGCGTGTCGGTGTGTGGGCCCGCATCGATGCTCAACGAGACGGCGAACACGGTGGCCAGGCTGCAGTGGTCCCGCGTGCTGTCGAAACAGAGTCCCGTCGAGGAGCTTTACCTGCACACCGAGGCGTTTGATTGGTAGTTTCGCAATGGCTCAATCTAGAAATACAGACGTGCCCACCCCGACACCATCTAACCTCGAAGGATCGTTCCACGGCTGTGAGGTGCTGGAATCCTCCCCGCCCACATCCGATGATGTCTCGTCCGCGGTCGAGCTTGTGGTGACTTCTGCCTGTGCTGCTATTGTCGGTGGTGATGGGGCAGGAGTCCAAAAGGCATCGCCGATGATGTCGCAGTGCAGCGTCCTCAACACGGCCGTCTTGTCCTTCCTCTCCTTCTTCTCCTGCTTCTTCGCCTGCTTGCCCTCCCTCTTGCTCTGCAGCTTCAGCCGTAGCTTTTCATCCTTTGTATTCGTCAACACCCTCCCCTCCTCTTCCTCTCCTATCGCTCTATTTTCCTCTGAAAGCTCTGTCGGTTGAAAAGTGTTGGAATCCGAAGCGTGGGTCCAGACGAGCGTGCTCCCCTTCCTAAACATCGCCTCGAGCTGGTCATAGTTGATGCCGAACCTCGAATGCAGCAACTCATGTTTGTCGCTCGACACCGTCCCCTCCAACTGTTTTGTCGCTTGCTGTTCCGTCATCCCGCCCTTCAGCACTAGCGCCCAAAAGGTAGTATTGTAGAGGTTGTTGATATGCGTATCCGCCTGTCTCCAGCTGAAATAGTCCCTCACCACCGTCTCGTTCGGATACACCACCATCCTCCCATCGAAACTTGGCGGTACCTTCAGCTCCCTCCCCGGGAAGAATCTCGGCCAGTTGAAGACGTATGCCGAGGTGAAAAGCGATACGATATGCGTAGTGATCTTGCTCTGTCTCCGGTTGTACAGCGTAGTGCTCTTGCGCAGGAGGAAGGAGTATTCGTCGCTTTCACCGAAGGCTAGGGCGATATGACCTTTGAGAGAGGACATGACGTAGCGCGCGGATTCGTTCATCAGCTCGAGCGCCCGTGGGTCGTTGGGCTTGTCGAAGGCGTGAAGGGCGGAGAACTTGTGGAAGCCTTTACCGTCGATTCGGACTACGAGGTAGGTGGACGGAATGACCGAGTCCGGCAGCTCGAAGTTGCGGACGTAGGCGAAGCGTGTCCCCGCCATCTTGATTGCGGCGAGGGGCCGTCGGCCAGGCTGACGAGCGAGAGGAGGTGGGGTGCTGGGTGCGTTGAAGGTGGTGATCGGGGAGGGAGAGTTATGGCGAGAAGGTGGGGAAGTGGAGCTTCAGGGCCAAAAAAATTCTAGTGCGGATCGCGGAACGCGGGACGCGGATTTTGCTCGTCCTGACAGGTCCTCCTCCTCGAGCTTGGTGGGACTCTCGCCATCTCACGAACAATGGACGACCGTGATGCGAAAGTGGTCTTGCAGGCAAGTGCACATTGATACTGCTACTGTGGGTACAGGTACATTCGCGATTCGAAGCGATTGGGTATACAAAGAGAGGATAAACCGCTTCGAGCACGTTTGCTCAGCAATCAAGGAGGCGAGACCATGTAGATAGGCACATTCAACCAAACCGTCTTCCTGCGGTTCTCCATCGTCGTCTCGTGCTTCTTCGACTGAGCCACCCTCAAGTCGATCGGACTATCTAGCGATCCGGATCGGCACGTCCTTGTCGGGGTGTCGACGTCGTACCGTCCCATCGCCTCCATCCTCCTGTAATGGCTTGCGCCCATCCCCTTCGTCCCCTCGGTCATCGTCTCCTCCCTCGTCTTCTTTCCTTCCGGGCTTCTGGGTGGACTTGGAACGAAGACGTTTGTGGGCGTCACTGGAAACTCGTCATCCTCCTCGTCTTCTTCGGAGGTGCAACCGGGCGAGCCTCCCTCGAGGGCATACAGCGCGTCCCTCCTGGCGCACTGCTTGCTGCAGTAAATCTCCCTCCCCGTTCCCTCCCTCTCTCTCACCGGCACCCCGCAGAAACACCGCCTTGCGTAAAATGCCGAACTGCATCCCGGGTGGGTTTTGCAGCTGAAATAGTCTTCCTCCTCCCCCTCCGTCAGGCACCTCTGTTTGTGCGAGGAGGCGAGCTGAAGCGGTGCGGGCTTGCGGTAGGATTTGGTGCTCGCCAGGGTGATGGATGATGTGCGGGGTGGAGGCTTTGGGATGGATGTTGGGAAGGGGATGTCAAGGTCTGAGTCGAGCGAGGAGCAGCTGGTGGAGAACGAGAGACGGGTGTGCAGACTCGATGAGGAGGCCGTGGCGATGGTCGAGTCGGAGAATCGCGATGAGAGCTGCATCTTGTGCGGTGGACGAGGGTATCAAGGTGTCTTTGTGATATAGGAAAGATGTGTAGGCTCCGAAGGGTGGGCGGGAGATGGTATGAAGGACGCCGGTGATGGGTGGAAGAGGTGGTCAAGCGACCCGGAAGGCGTCTGATTATATGTCGATCGAGGTTGGAGGTGAGCGCTCTTACCGATACGGCCAAGAGCTGCAGCGCAACGGCAGGCTCAAGCGAGATCACCATGGCTGAAGAGCGGATCTGCAGGGTCAGAGGCGGCAAAGCAGGCAAGGCTCGCTTCATGGTTATGCTCTGTCGCTGGACCAGCCCCGTCAAGCGAGAGCCTACCTACAAGGGCCTCGACGCACAAAGGGACGCAATGCAGATGGCCAGATAGAGCGTCGAGACACCCAAACCGCTGCAACACCACAGTAGCAGCTCTCGAACGTGGTGCCCAACCGTGCCAAGCAGCAGCCTCGTTGCTTTCCAAAATTGGCAGGTCCGAAGCGTTGGTTCGACGGCAGACAGAACGGTGTCGAACTACAGAGGCAGCCGAAAGCTCGGCTGGCGTCGAGCTAGCAAGCGAAGCCCGACGCTGTCAGAGGCCAGCAGAAACACCGTCCTACCGGCACCATTCGCGGCATTTGGGCTTCACGTTGCCAAGCACCTTGGGTCAAACTAAGCATTGGCAGACGAAAGGCTCAGGGCGGAGTTGCAAGCGGAGAACCACACGTTTTAGCGCCTGGCAGTTCTGTGGGGAGTTTCAATGCGTGGACAGAGGGCAGGCAAGGAGGTTCAGCAGAGCGTCGGGGACAATGGAAAAAAAAAAAAAAAAAAAAAAAAAAAAAAAAAAAAAAAAAAAAAAAAAAAAAAAAAAAACGTAACGCCGCCAGCAGCTGGGCGTCACAGAGCAGCACGCCAGGACAGAGGATGATCGCTCCGACGCTCGTTGCTCGAAATGTAGATCTGTTTCGCATGGATCAACAGAACGCTTTGACGGTTTCCCAAGATCTGCCAGGGGGTTGACAGCCTATCGTCGCTCGTCGCTTTACCTCTCATCACGCCAGCCGATAGAAGTTCGGGCCTTTCGTACGTGCTGCAGACGGCGTTCCTCGGTGGGTGGGTAGAAGCCGTTCTTCTAGGCCTTCCATGTACGCCCTCGTTGGGGTTGGTATGACAACTTGATGACAATGTGCAAGGCGTACGGTTTCGCCATTGTGCCAGGCTACGCAGCCAACTTATCAACCATTACGGTTGTGACTGTGTGGGCTTGCCGCTCTTGGTGTGTTATGTGTCGTTTGGAACGCGTCGGTGAGACCAACACGACAAGGTTTCGCTTGACAGCTAAGCGAGGCTTCTTAGACCCGGAGCACAAGCGAAGCTTTGTAGCCGAGGGTTTTTTTTCTTTTGCTGCTCCTCCTCGTCTTGCTGCTAAGTTTCACGAATAGCAACCTCTGTTCAATCTCCGACACCATCGCACACGGTGGCTTCTGCCTGGCAATTCGACAACGTCCCGCTGGGTTGAAAGGTGTGGTCGACGTCATTGACTCGGTGTGGCACTCCAACAACGACACAAGCGAGCCCGATCTGGGATTTCTTTGAGAGTGGCTTGCGATCGTCATAGCGACGACGATGAGGGTGGTGGCTTGCTGGCGATCAGCAGACGTCGTGTTTCGTTCGAGCTGACGTCGTGTAGCAGTGATGGTTCGACGTTGCACGATCATACGATCACTCGCACCACCCCATCATTGACGCGTCCATGCCCCGGCGGAGATCTCGTCGCACCGTTCCGACTGAACTTCAGATCTAGAAGCATGCAAGGGGGCCGCATCTTGCGCAGACGCACCTTTCCAAGCGAAACAGCTCGTCCCTTGCGTTGTCGGTAGAACACGTCCAAAGAAGACGGCAAACCTCCTCACGTCGGGAACACCTCGCGTTTGGACGAGGCACTCCTGACATCACTTGGCCGAGCAAGCCCACCGCGTGCTCGGGTTCGGAAGCCCACAATTCGGTTAGAGAAGCATGCCTCGGTGATGGACCGGGTGGCGCTGTCGGGTCGTGTCGAGCGAACCTCAACCTCGTCGAGATACTAAATGAAATGAGCGATTCTGCGTTCAGCATGACACTGTAGAGAATGATCAGGCGTTGGTCGGTGGCAGCACCATTGTTACCCAGAGCCGCGGTTCAGACCGGCTTCGTATGTCTCCAGACCGTGTCTCTTGAGTCCGCCATCAACGATCTCCATCGACGAGACGCGCAGCACCATGCTCCTTCGCGCCCGACAGTCCGGTACCACACGGGCTAGCACCGTCGACGCGAGACCTTCACCAGAAGCGAACCAGAACCAGACCCTGCTACAGTACGTATGTACCTTTCCCCGTCCTGCAAGGGGAAAGGCAAGATCTGCAGGGTCTCTGAAGCTTTCTTCCTTTTTAGCGTCGCGTCGAAGCGAGGTGTGGATCTCGCCCTCCTTGCCTCGGTGTTGATGGGAAAGCGTATCGGGCGACGTAAAGAGAATCTGATGCTTTCACGTCCCCGACTCGACCAAGTGGTGGTCAGCGTGGATGATGGCGATGAAGGTTGCTCTTCCAGGCAACCTTCGCAACCTTAATCTGTCGGCGCGAATAGTGCGGGCTGACAGTCGCCAGTTGAAATCTCTGTTGATCTCAAAGCGGCTGGGCGTGCAGACAAGCGGAGCTGCTGCGCCCTGCTGATTCCACTCTCACCTCGATCTCGTTTTCCATCTCCCTGAATATTCACCACGACCAGAAAAGCCAACCGAAAAAATACAGCGTGAAAAAGGAGGTCCCAAAATTCGCATCTCCTACCTACACCTAAAACCCTCAGCAAAGATCTGCCTCACCGTCTCGTCCGCATAACTCCCGCTCTCAAAACTCTTTGCCGACATCACCCCCCTCTGTCCCAACCACGGATCTACCGGACTACTCGGCGGCTCCTCCCCCTGCTCTGGGCCAAAATCAAACGCGCATGGCGACACGGGTACGTCCAACTGATCACTCCGGGCGTGCCTTGCGTATCCATCTAGAGGAGCTGTGGGAAGGGATGCGAGCGGGCTGACAGGTTCGTGATCGGTGAAGCGCCGAATGATGCTTAGGTAGGCGTCTTCGAAGCTGTACGGTGTCGAGGTCGAGGTGGTGAGGGCAGAGTTGGGTTTGGATGTGTAGTAGTCGATAAAGGCCGAGGTGGAGAAGTCGGAGCCCGTGCGAGGGTCGTGTGGGCTGGCGAAGTCTCGAGCTGACAGACCGAGAGAGGGTAGAGTTTCGGATGCAGACATCATGGGGGTGGAAAGATGCTCTTTGTCGTCCATACCCCACTCATCGCGTGTCTGGGTTTGCAGCTGTTCAAACAGCCGGATCGTATCCAGCATGGACGCGCTCGAACGACGTCGTTCGAACTGCTCCCTGTATGCCCTTCTGCAATGGTCAATAGCCTCTTCAATGCTGTGCAGCCACTCGCTCAGCTCGGCCACATTCGCCGAGCTGAGGATGCAGACGGCGTTGGTAGGCCTTCGATCTTGGGAGTCCATGCTGTGGTTCGACTTTGGCGATGCTGTCAGCTGAAGGTCTTGCGGTCGGGTCAGCTTGGTCGCCTCTCCTGTGATGACGAGTTGCTTGTGTCGAATCTGAACCGGCTCATCGAGCGTGTCCGCCTCCGAGGGACACGGTTGCATCTCGACGGTGCTGGAACGGGTGATCCGAAGTCGCATCTGAAGGTTTCTCCTCGACGTCGACCGCAGTTTGACCAGGTCTTGCGTATAATTGTTGAGATGGATCTCACCATCCTTGGCACTGCTGGGTGGCGACGACCTCGGTGTCTGCAGCGATTCCGTCGCTGATGATGCCGACGATCTTGACTCTGAGCCGCGATCATGCGATGACGAAGACGTTGGCACTGCCCAGCTGGTGGGCGGGATCCATCGGCTCTGATCGGCCAGGCAGGGCGGTGCCGGATGCGGCTTGTGTGAAAGCAGGCTGTCGGCCTCGAACGCAGAGGGATCGCAGGCGTTCGGACTCGCTAGAAAAGGCACGGATGGGAAGCTTTGCAGGTTCCAGGGCTGTTTGTGGGTCGTAGAGTCGTCGCTGTTGTTCGCTGCCGGATGACTCTGCTCCAGAACGACAAACACTTCAGGATCCTTGGTCGTGACACGATCCTTGGCCACCTGTCTACGTCTCAGTGCCTTTTCGAATCCGCTGAGCGCGCCTCTCCTGCTCGGCTTCTCCAAAGAGTTCCTCCATGTGAGATGACCACTCTTACGCACCGAGCTCTTGGTGGAAACCGTCGAGGCTGCAGCATCGAATGCGTACGAATGTGTAGAGTAGTTGGTTGAAGCAGACGATGCCGGGGCCGAATTTGTGGCTCTATCAGTGTCAGCGTTTGATGGAAGAAAGCTGCTGTATGGATGAGAGGGCGCTACTAGGCTCGCTGGAGTCGACACTGCGAAATATGTGTCCGAGAAATGCGATTGGCCGGAAGAGCTAGGACGTCGGTGAGCTCGGGACGTGGATGCTTCTTTGTTCGCAGACCACGCCAGGTGCAAGTTGGCCGGCCGGCTGAAGACCCGGTTGGAGGTGGTGCGTGTGCGACTGGAATGGCTAACAGAGGCCATTGCTGATGGCTTCGTGGGTGCAGAGTAGTAGAGAGAAGTGCGGCCCGGTCGTCTTGGGAGAGTGGGCGGAACCTCGACGGTGGGTCGAGAAGGTGCGAACACTTATACCTAAGCAAACCCTGTGGAACCAATTGGCTTGGACCGGTTCAAGAAGAGAAAGATCTTTTCTGTCTCTTTGAGCCGGTGTCTGTCCAACAGCTGCATAGTGCACACACGTGTGTGCCAGGTGCAAAGAGAAAGGGACCAAGGACACAAGGCTTTTGAAGCGATCATCCGCACTTCAGTCTGCCACAGCGATAAATTATCGCATGCACAGCATGCTCGGTTCCTGAAGAGTCTCGGAAACCCTTCGATGGAAGGTCCCTTTGTTGTCATGCATGGCGAAGCGAAATAATCCTTTGGCGGCAGCAGAGTTTTGCCGCATCGTCCACAGCGGGAGGGCAACCGCAGTGATGCGACATCGCTCGCACGCAGCTTTGAGGCACTGTATAGAGCTGCACTTGGCTTCGAGAGCGGAACCACATCGATTCCATGACGCGAATCGAGGCCTACAAACAATGGTGCAACGACGAGGAAGAGAAAGAAACAAAGAGAGAACAAAGGGATCGCTCGTCATTGTCGTGTGCCAAGGTCCTGTTGTCTCTTGAGAGAGAGAGTCCCTTTGTCTGTCCAAAAGCGCAGCTGTGGGAACTCGAGCTTTTGCCGTCGGAATTTCAGCTCTATGCAAAGTCAGCACGACAGTCTAACAGTGTTGGAGATTTGCACCGAGCCGATTCGCTGCGGACCTGTGCGCACTGAATCGGGACGATTGATCTTGTTGAAGCTCCGTTTGAGCGGCCGTCGTCTTCGAGGTGAAGTTCAACGCTGGCCGCGGTGGCCAGCTCTTGCTCGCAAGCGCTTGAATGAAGAGCACGTCGGCAACGTATGGAAGCGTCTCTCTGTTCCTTGCAGCGATCTCAGGTACAAGACCAGGGACCGTTTGTTGTGTCAGATGCAAGGAGAGGTGGCGCGAACACCAATGCGATCTGGTGGATGGGGTCGGTGGACCGTTGCCGAGATCTGAGCTGCGGTCCGTGACTGCTTGTCGTCGACGGCTCCACTGACCGCATGGAGATACCGCCCAGCAATAACGGTAAGGCCTTCGAAGCGCGTTGTAAGCGAAGTCTCCTGACATGAGACACTCTTGCTTTGCCGACAGCATGGCAGGCTGGACCCTGGACTGAGATTCGCTTATGCGGCCTCGTGGATGATGGTCCCGTGTGAAGTATATCCGTCGCTTCTTTCCTCCGCGTCGTATGGTCGTTTGACGCCTCACATCGAGGGCGGTAAGGTCGCGAGTAGGATCTGAGTTCAGATCGACATCCAGTCGTGAATCGAAGCAGCCTTGTGCAAGAATCACTGCGCTCCAAAGGCTGCCCAGGTCGAAGCTGAGTTCGACGACCCGAGTAAAGTCATCGAAGAGGCCGCCTCTTCGAGGCCGTCCTGGGCGACGGTGGCGCATAGAAGAGAGGCTCGCCATTCTTATCGATCTTTGCCTCTCGAAGCATCATACGGGCCAGATAGAGGAGGTCGCTGTAGCTTGGTTGCGGTTGCCACCAAGTTTGATACTAACTCCATCGGAACCCTCAGCCTGGGATCGACTGCGCATGGCAAGTGGCGAGCCCCGAGCTTGCGGCTTTGTCCGCAACAAATTCTGGCACGCCCGCAGGCGCAACGCGGAAGAGCAAGGAACGCCTCGCATTAGACGTTCCTGTTGTATCGAATCCAGGATCCATGCTCAGGACGTGCTGCCAAGCTAGATGCAAGCTCCGTTTTCACGGTTGGTAGCTTGCGGTGGCTTGGCGCAGCGAAAGCGCGGTGAGGTATGGTGGCTGCTTCTCGATTGTCGTTCTGCAGCCTGCAAACAATGAGACTCGGTGGCAATGCCTCTCCGCAACACCCGATCTCATCGAGGAGGTCATGGCGCAGCACATGCCCCTTATGATGCCACGCTCTGGCCCGCAACGGAGGTGGTAGGGGCATTGTTAGTCTTGAATAGTGGGTCCCCCTTTTCCATTGTCAGCATCCGTCGACTAAAGTGGACAACAATAGGAGCTCGAGCGGCTGTTGTTTGCTCGAACGAGGGTGACTCTGCGCATTGAATGTCTGCTGTGGGAAGCTCGAAATGGAAATCAGAGAGACATGCTGCAGGTGCAAGACAATTCACGGTCCCGTCATCAAGACCCGCCAAGTTGTCTGTTCGCCGCCGCCGCCTCCTGGCATGCTTCCCGAAAGCACATTCGAGCCGCGCGAGTTGCAGAGAGTCACTGGATTGAGACTGCGCTGCCTTTCATTTCACACACACACACAGCATTTCCCCTTCCCCTCTTGCCGCCTCTGTGCTGCGCTGCAGCTGAGTTTGGTTTCGCGCTGTGTGGAAATTGTTTGGACGGAGTTGGCGCCCAGATCGGCAGCTTTTCCGTTGAAAAATTGAATGGCAACCCATGCAAGCCGCCTGCCCGTACGGACGTCTGCCGAAGTGTACCTCATCAAGCTGCAGCTGCAAAGTACGAGTTTGTTGTGCGGTCGGCTGAAAGTGGCTTCGGGATGTCGGCGGGAAACAAGCGAGTGGGGCTATTGTGCCATTGTTCAGGAGGAGGCGAGATGTGTCAAGAAGCTGATCACGGATTGACAGGCTCTTTCTTGTTCGAACGCCCAATTCGTCTTTTGTGTGGTGCTTCGAGCGGATTTGGTTGGAATTCAAGCGCCGCTTTGGCCTCCTTACCGTTGAATATTCCCCTCCCCTCCCCTGCCTTGCTCCCTGCTGCTGCATTCTACTGCACCCTTAGACCCCTTAGTCTCAGCTGCAAACGCAAACCCTCTTGTTCTCCATCTCCACCGCTGCTGGCTCGCTCATATCATCGCCAATGCGGTTCTTGATCCAGATTCTGCAGGCAGCTCTGGTCAAACCCAACCCACCTTACGCACAGCTCCCTCCTTTTTTCCACTCCTTGTTGCGCTAAAGCACATCCAGGACCATCGTCACCTTGCCGCTTCCTGCTTTGCTGGTGGGTGGCATCGCTACGAGCGGACGGACCCCTCTCACCCAACCTTACCACCTACCAACTCGGCTCTGACCGACTCCAGTCTCGCTCGCAAGCGGTTCGATCCTTCGCTTGGCCACCTTCGACGATCCTCCCTCCTCGACTCTGCTTCAACGACCCACCCAACCTGCAGCTGGCTGCATCTCATCCTGTTGCACCCTCTTAAGTAGCAAGCATCTTCAGCTCCTTGTCGACCTCGAAGCCTCGCTGTTCCCTTCTGCTTCTCGACACCTCTGCTAGCCACATGTCCGGCACCATTCCCTGGCTTCCTGTCTAGCTTCCTCGCCATCACAGCACTCAAGAAGCGTCAACATTCCAGCTCGTTGCAGCATCATCTCATCCATCACTCCCGACCATGACTTCACCTCCTGTCTTCCGCGGCTCAAGTCAAGGCCAGGCCACGGCTACCTCGACAAACATCGGAACTATGCCTCCTTCCGACATCTCACTCGCTGCTGACGACTACAGGATCCTGCAGCCTGGCGACTTCAAGAGGGTAAAGAGCCAACCCAGTCTGCGTTCCAGACCCGTGTCGCGCATCGTTGCCCCAGAGTCGCCCAACCCCGCTGCGTCATCATCATCATCATCATCATCTTCCCACTTCACCTTCAATCCCTCAGCAGAAGCAGCTCTTCCACCTCCGGACTTGGATCTCGTGATCCAATCCAGACCCACCCAGCTTGTTGAACGCGAGACTGGAAAGCGCGACACTTTCGGACCATGGCAAGACGACACCATCGACTCTGATGCAGACGACTTGGCTGCTCAACCCTCGGACTTCCACGAAGAGCTGTTCAGTGTTGCAGACGACGAATCCGTCTCTGGGTCTATGCTTGCAGCCGACGGGCCCATTTCTGTCGATCACTCGTCATCATCTGTGGCAGCATCATCTTCGTGTTCCTCGCTCCTCGATGCGCATGCCAACCAGCTCAAGCAAGAAGCCGAGCATGTCTGGGCCAATTATCGCCCTGGAATGACTCCTCCTCAACAGCATCTCCCTCTGCAGAAGCACAAGAGTCGCGATGTCAGTGTCGCGTCTTTGACCCGACCACCACACATCCCCCAACGCGTCGCATCGCTACGCAGACCATCCTCACGGGCTCTCCAAGCTTCGTCCGCCTCTACCTCTACGGTCAGCAGCCCATCTCAGGCGTCTACGGCCGCCTTTAGCCCCACTCCTTCCAGCTCAAACGCGCGCCTGGAGACCGAAACATCTCCACGCCTTCCTTCGTCTTTGTCGCATGGATCAGCCGCGACCTGGGCAGGCACTCGTTCGTCCGACCTGCGTCTCCCACGTCCTTACACCGCCTCGGTCCTCTCGTCGACGTCCGACAGCAGCTTCCCCAGCCTCCAGCACAGCTTCGAGAGTGGTATGAGCCCGCTCCTCCTCAACATCTCCGCCCCGACCAGTCGAACACTGGCCAGCAGGCCGCGCCCGCACACATCGGGCAACGTCCCTAGCATTCACCTAGGAACGAACGCATCGATGTCCTTTGCCCGACCAGACATGAGCAATCAACTCTCTCCCGAGGAAAGGCGTCAGCAGGTTCGCCGGCAAAAGAAGCTCACCCAATTGCTCGGCGAGGAGATGCTCCTTGCGTCCACATCCACCAACGCCGAGCCGCGATCTCTCGCCGCCAGCTCTCGCCCACGTCGCAAACAGAATCGCACGCAGAGCATGCAGTTCAGCCCCGACACCTTCAGCGCCTCCGCCTCAGCATCGAGCAACAAGACCCGCACACTGTCTCAGATGCTCCTCAACAGTCGATCAAGCCGAGTCAAGAGCTTGGATCATGCTTTCTCCGATATGATGCCACCTTCGGCTTCGACGCCGGCGAGTCTCAACCGCAAAGCGGCCGCCATCCTCGGCCTTGCCCACCCGTACTCTTCCAGCGCGCTTGCTCGGGTGTCTGCCGAAGACGTGCTTGCCAGCGACGAAGAGCTCGATGTCCTCGGCGAGCTGCGGTCGCGACCTCTGATTCCTTCCGGTTTGGAAGAGTTCAATGAGCCAACGCCGAAAGTCGCTCAGCTGGCCGCGTTCTCAGCAGCAGCTCTGGACGAGGGTGATTCTCCGACGTTGCCCGATGATGGGCCGTTCCGAGCTTTCAGTGATCTCGGTCAAGTGCCCGTCACGTCCGAGAGCCGCAAACTGGCTGCTGCCCGCGATGAGCGCCGTCGCCGCGTTGCCAAGATGTCGCGTTGGCTGGGGGAGGCTGTCCCGGCCGAGCTCATCCTGTCTGGCGCTGACCAGGAGCAGACGGCTGTGATTCGTAGCACTGGCGTGCGGGCTTCTTCACAACCCGCTTCGACCGAGAACAGTCACGACTCTGCTACGTACATTGCGAGCGACGGCGGCAGTACGCGTCGCAGCGTACATCCTCAGTCTGTCTATACCGATTCCGTCGTCGGCCACGTGTCGCACGACGGATCGATGGCACCGAAGTTGAGGTCGTTTATGTCGATCGACAGCAGCGATGAGGAGGATGATGACGAGGATGAAGTGGTACGAGAGCTGCCAACTTTCGAAAGCCGTTCGGTGGAGCCTTCTCCGCTGAGCATCGCTTCAGGTTTGCCGGATGTCGTCTACGGCGATTCGATCGACAGCTACGAGCACTTGCTCGAGGATCGTCGACAGCGACTCTCGGAGCTCGCATCCATCCTGACCGACTCGCAAGACACCATCTCCTCGAGCACGACCAGTCCGTTCGCGCATCCTTCCCGCTCACCCGTCCGCGCGAGGACGTCGTTGTCAGCACACACCTTCATCACCCCTTCCTCCCCCACCATGCCCAGTCCCCACCCGCAACACGTTTCCCTCCCGGCAAACCAGCCTCGTCCCTCAGCAGCCTTTCTCGACCTCTCCGGCTCCGAAAGCGACAGCACCACCGAAGAACCGCTCGACGAGTTTGAAGAGGTGCCGAGGGCGCAGGACAGGTCGTTGTCGAAGTTGTCGAATTTTTTCGGGTCGACTCCGGCTCAGATTGCCGAGGCGGGCGGCGCGCTGAAGGGGATGTTGCGGAGTTTGGAGGAAGAGGCGCTAAATGAGTGGTGGGCGCAGAAGGGTGATGGTGCGAGGAGGGGGAGTGGGTTCAGGAGGCGGACGAGGGAGTTGTTTGCGTGAGCGGAGAGGCGTTGGACGAGGTTTAAAGTTTTCGCATGCACACACATCGTACACAGTCTTTGGTCCTTGTTAATGCACACATTTCGATCGAGATATGGGATGGAACAACGTTGCAAAATGTGACAAGTGAGTAGTGCCAAAGCCGCCTGCCGGTGACAAAGGTGGCGATCAGTGGTCGATATCCTCCCAAGCGCGGCCCACGGTCAACTTGAGATCCTCCTCCGTCAGCTGCTTTGTCGCGCTAAAGTAGCCCGCCTGAATCTTTGCGTCGATCTCTACCCTCGAATCCGCCGGAATCAGTTCCTCCGGCAATTCATACCTGTTCTTGATCTTGATCCCGCTGTTGACCGCCGCGTCGTGTTTCATGTTGCTCATCGAGATCCAATTTGTGATATTGGTCGCACCGAGCCAGTGGAGTACGTCCGGCATAAGCGCTTGAAACCGCATGTCCTTGACACCGGCGATGTTTTCGGTGCGCTTAAAGTAGTTGCTAGCCGAATCAGTGCCGCGTTTACGCGCGTTGTAGACGAGGTACTTGGTCACCTCGCCTAGCGCACGACCTTCTTTGCGGAAGTAGATGACTGCGCCGGCACCACCCCGTTGAGCCGTCTTGATGCATTCTTCAATACCGAACAGGAGGTAAGGGCGGCAGGTGCAGATGTCGGAGCCGAAGACATCCGAGCCGTTGCACTCGTCGTGGATTCGAACGGTGACTTCCTTTGTGGGGTCGCGGAGGTCTTCGGGTCGGCCAAAGATGTAGACGGTCAAGCCGGAGATGGGGGGGAGGAAGACTTTGAGATCGTGTCGCGTGAGGAGTTCGGGGTAGGATCCACCGGTGTCTTCAAAGATCGCGCGTCGCAGAGCGCCTTCCGTGACACCGAGACGCTCGGCGACACCAGGGAGGTACCACACCGGGTCGACAGCGGCTTTGCTGACGCTCACCTCGCAACCCGGATCGACGTCCTCCGCCACCCCCGGCAGACGGATGCTCTTGACGACAATCTTGCCGTCGATGGGGAACACGCCCGCCTGCTGCGCCTTGTCCAGCTCAGGCATCTTGATATGCGCCTTTGTCAGCGACGCGGTCGGTCGAATATCGATCCCGCCCTCGAATTCGGAGCGGTACACCTGCGGCGCAAGGTGACCCCACGGATCCATGGCGACGATCTTCGAGGGATCGAACCAGGACGGGTTGGGCGGGATATCGAACGGCGGCTCGGTGTTGGTGTAGTCCGGACGATGATTGGGGTTGAGCTGGCCCATAGCAATGGCGAGCGAGCGGTAGACCGAGTAGCTGCCGCCATAGGCACCGATGGCGTTGCGCACGCGGATCGAGTTAGGGTGTCGGCTCGCAACCACGGGTCCGCGCTGCTTGGCGTCGGGCGCGGCCCAGTTGAGAGGCAGCGGCTTGATGCCCACCTGGCCAGGGTAGGTGGTGAGGATGACGCGAGAGGAGTAGTAGCCGGCGGTGGAGCTGGTCGAGGCGGGCTGGGAGGGGGAAGCTGCGCCATTGACGGGGAGCTTCTTGAGTCCGAGGTCGGGAGTCTCGACTGGGCTGGGTCCGTTGGTCTGGGGCAGGCCGCCCCAGGGATGAGCAGGAGGTCCCAGCGGCTGAGGAGGAGGCGAGGTGCCGAATGCAAAGTCAGCGGTCTGCGAGGGCGAGAAGCTGTGAGCACCCAAGGCGGTGAAGCCGGTAGAGCTCTGTCGACGGGCATGCGACGACGGTGAAGGTAGCGCTGCTGCATTCTGGAGAGAGTCGACCTGATTCGAGCGAACAAGAAGGGGAAAGCATGGTATCGTCAGTCAGCCACATGTCTCTACGAGATGCCGAATGGTGTGAGTACACACCTTTGCCTCGAGATGCGAGTTCTTGACCTTGAGCTCGGTCAGCTCATCAAGGATGCGTGCGAGGATTGCGTCGGTTGACGAGGTCATCTTGACAACGTACGTCGACTAGCAGATGTAGATAGCTGGGGGCCGAAGAGGGGTGTTCCACAGTGCGTGTCCAGACGGGCGCTTGCTGATCAAAAGGTCGAGCAGGAGGACGGTCGATCGTGAGTGACACTTGCAAACACGGTTCAACTTGACGAGAGTGGGAGCTTAAGAGTAAGTTGGGCCCAAGCAAGGATGATGATAATGACAAGCAGAGTGTGCGGATGGTCGGCTCCAAATGCTGAGCCAACAGCAGTCGGCGGTCTCCGAATGCTGCTCTCACTATCACAGAGCGAAGGACGGCGCCATCGGTGGGCCTACAACACAGCCGGCAGTCTAACCTTGCGGTGCGGGCACGGATCATGTGAGCAGGAGGCCGGCACAGTCACAGTTGAACCCTGAAATCGGATGCAGGCCGACGCAGCCCAAGAGTGGAGCAGATAAGGGTCTGTCTTTCCCTTGCAGCACACGACAGCTTGGGCAGATCACCAGCTGAAATTGGAAAATGTGCTCGAGAGCCGTCAAGGGGGCAAGACATCCGAGCATCCGCTGTGTGCTGAAGCTCGCACGTTCGCGCGCTCGTTTGCGGTGGAACCGGTACCGACTCGTCAGGATCATCCCTTTCATCTCATCTCTTCGTAGATTTGCCTTGTCCCAGGATGGCGGTGTGCGAATGGGCGATGATCGAACGAAGGCTCATGCTGAGAAATGAAGGCGAACCCGTGATATGAGTGGTTCTGCGATGCAGCCTTCGACGGCCCAAGACCGGCACGCTCACCGGGACTACGCTGGCCAAATCCCAGACCCGAGACTGATAAGAGATAGAAGAAACGCTCCAAGAGAAATCCCATTGATCCAACGCAAGCCCTCGAAGCGACGTGGAAGCCTGTCCGACGGATCACAGCCCGATTGTGCCGCTCGTGGCGTCCGATCCGGCTTGTTGGTCTCAGATCGTCTCATTGTCTTCTGACAAGGGGTCAGGCGCCTTGTACCGGCAGTCATGCGCTCAAAGAAGTCCCTCGACAGCGCCTCGAAGACTTTCAAGATGCTCGACATCGCCTCGGTCCGGGCCCACTTTCCAACGCCATTGAGCTTCTCATCCTCCAACTCCTGCACCCTCCAAGCTGGCCCACAGACTGCCTTCGACCTGTCGTGAGAAAGCGTTCTGATTCGGTGTGATTACGCAACGGTCAAGAGGATGGAATCGGAGTGAAGGATATCCACATTTTCAAGCCTGCGTCTTGGCCTTATGCCCTACATGTTTCTGCTGCAAGAAGTGACGGCAGGTGGCGATGTTGGTCGTGGTGGTGATCTAGCTTCGTGATGCGGCGCAGGGCCCTGCGCATAGAATTCGATGAGCCAACTTCGTGCTCAGGGCCCCGCTCGAGACTTGCGTCTCCATTCAAGCTCGTCGCTTGAGGTTGGTGCTCAACCACTCGAGACCCTCGTAGAGACCGTCACCGCTGGTGGCGCACGTGGCCTGGATGAACCATTGTCGCTGTCTCAAGCTGTGCAAGCCAAGCTTGTCGGTGATCTCGGCGGCGTTCATGGCGTTGGGCAAATCCTGCTTGTTGGCAAACACGAGCAGCAAGGCGTCACGCAGCTCGTCCTCGTTGAGCATGCGCTGCAGCTCCTCGCGCGCCTCGGAAACACGCTCTCGGTCGTTCGAGTCGACGACGAAGATGATACCGTGCGTGTTTTGGAAGTCTGCAAGTCGTCGGATGAGAAGGAGTCCAGGTTTACGGCCAAAGTCAGCGTCCATCGCCATCATCTAGGTCTTTGCGTAGGCGACTCGCCGGAAGAGGCGACAGCCATTCGTGCGAAACTTACAGTGCCTCCAGAGAGGTCGGATCTTGTCCTGTCCTCCCACGTCCCACACGGTGAACGAGATGTTCTTGTATTCGACAGTCTCAACGTTGAAGCCTGCAGGTCGAAAAGATCCAGGTCAATTAGACGTCAGTACTGACTGCGATCATACTTGCAGCAGGACGCTGTGCTCAACGTTGAGGTACTTACCGATGGTGGGGATGGTCGTGACGATCTCTCCGAGCTTGAGCTTGTAGAGAATGGTCGTCTTACCGGCGGCGTCGAGTCCGACCATGAGAATTCCTGTCAACGAGAGCGAAGTCGAATACAGCGAGCAAAGGGTGAGCACACTATCGATGGATGGCCAGTCTGGATCTGATTGCAACGGCGAGGGAAAGCGATGGACAGCCTCGACTTGCAGATGGGTGGTCAAGATTCAACGTGTTGCCGCGAGTGTGTCCAGCTAGGGCAGTGTCGATGTGATGTTCCATCAAGCGCGAGCTGCTAGTTCGCGGAACGGAACGGAAGTGTTGCGTCGCGTCTGCATCGTCGCAGCATCCATCGCTTTCCTTGTCGTAGGCCGTTGTCATGGGCAGAGATACTTACGCATCTCCTTCTTGCCGAAGAGGCCGGAGAGCAGCTTGGAAATAGACATGCCCATTTTGGAAGAGTGGTTTCTCTAGACCGAGAAGGTTGACGGACTGAATAGGAGTGCAAGAGATCGATGTGCAATGAAAAAATGCGAGCGCGGATCGAATGGGTCGAGATTAGCAAAACAAGTTCTTCGTCAAAGAAATCGAACGTCGGATGACCGTGTTTTCGCGTGGTTGTCCGAGTGCTGACGGTGCTGGAGCTGATACGAACGAGTAAGGGGAAGGGTGTGGTTGACGAAGGAGGACCAGAGACCGCAAAATGGACGAAAAGAGCCGTATCGGTCAAGTATGATGGTAGTCGTGGAAAAGCTTGATGACGGCGACGACGACCGAGAAGGGTTGGCGACCGACCGAACCTACGCGGGGAGCTGTCCTGTCGCTGCTCGCAAGTCGTTGGCTGGCTGGCTGGGTGCGTGCGTGTCTGCTGAGACCGACAAGGCTTGAGCGTGCATCTGCTGGCCGCCCCTCTGAATTAGAATTTTTTTTAATTAGAAGAGCCCTCGGGCTAAAGAGGCGATGCGGCGGACGCATCTTCCCGTCGAACGAAACTTGCTTGCGTGTCCACTTTGCTGCTCTTAAGTAGGCGCGCCTCGGATTCGAATTCAACCTGAACGTCTTCGTATTCGAGACCACCCTCCCGTCTTCAAAAGGTTGCATTGCGTATCGGTCGATCAAATACAAACTTGTACCGGAGAACAAAGATCTTGCAAGAGACCGAGCTTGAGAACTTCGATTCAAGTCCGCCAGAAGAAATCTCGCGATAACAACACCGCGACGTCGATGTTGCAGCCCATCTCCCGATGCATGTCTTGATCATGTGAGCCAACCATCTGCAGCAAGGAGGCTCTAGAAAGCATATCAGTGCGTTTCCGTTGACAAAGCTTGCTGTGAGAGCGTCTTTTCTTGGAGCTCATGGCTTGCAGGGGCATGGTGCTGTGGATTATACGAGGATCATCGTGGTAAGGTCTCAATGAGAGCATAACCCTAAGCAGGACGTAAAACCCTAGCATCGAACAGCAAGCTCTGTTACGGTCACCGTCCAGGTCGATCGTTGGCAGCGTTCCTGAAAGCGTCAGGTGGCATAGTCTGCAAATGTCCGGACAGAGGCCAAGTCAAAGATTCAGCCCATCGAAATGCTGGCAGCATGGGCATTCGCATCGTCCACTTCGGATTGTAAGGTTGGCCCTGACTACATCTGTGCGAAGTCTTTGGATGATGATTTGAGGACGAGAGGCGCTGGGAAGAATGAACGGAACACAAAGACATCGAGGAGCGACAGCAAGACAACGACGGTGGTAGCTGCTATACTTGAGCCGCAGCTGTCAAGCTGAGCGGGTCGACGCGCTCAACAGCGACGATGAAAGACACGCTTCGGCGCGAGACGACGCCGAAAGACGGTGGCTTTGCGGATATGACGAAGACATTTGCCGGCATGGTCCACCACAGGTCAAAGATGCTCAAAGAGGAAGGAAGGAAGCTGCCGCGATACTCAGTCAGATGGCTTGGACTCCTCGCATAAGTGACATGTTTCCGCGGACCGGCGCCCTTCATTCCAAAGAAAATGTCAAGCAAAGGTCGCGGCTATCTGCGCCCTCTGCCGAGCTGGACAGCTGTTCTCGAAGTGATATGCCCGTTTCTTTGCCCCCTCCGCTTATTCAATGATGCGCTGCAAGCTTCATACCGCCCTCAGTATGTTTGTGTCTGCGGCCGTGTTGGCCCTTGCTTTCTCCCTTCGCCGTGTCTTCGATTGCTTGGAAGGCCTGGCGATGCGTGCTCCTCTAAGCTGCTAAGCGAATACAATGTATGCTCGCTCTGTTCATTGTCGATCCTTCCAAAAGAGAACAGCCTGCGCCTCATTTGCCTCGTTGATCTCGTTCGGCATGAAGAAGCCCCTCATCCAGTCGGTAAGCGAGCCATGTAGGTACGCCCGGCACTTCGAGCCTTGCCGCCACCAAGGCTGCGTATGTCCGGGCTACTGTAGTCAGTCCATCGCAATCGATCGTATTCAAAACAGCACAAGCCAGCCGTAAGCCTGACCAGGCTATGGACCTCTATTGCCAGCTGCATATCGCCTGAGACTGTCGATGACAGCTCTGTGACTTCCATTGCCTACATATAATACTAACGAGTTCAGACCATCTGCGCATGAAAGGTCCCACATCCCTCCCATCCCATCCCCTCCCCCCTCTCCTCTCCGCTTGGCACCGCTCCCCTGCTTCCCCTCCCAAAGTCACGTTGCTGCGGTGGAGTCATCTTCTGCAGTCATCGTATCACCACGGTCTCTACTAGTACGGTATCTAATACTACTCACGCTGTCAAAGCAACGTTATCCTCATCGACGCTAGTCGACTATCAGTATATCAACGTAGCTTCGGTTCGACTCCTTTTGCGGCCCCGGTAATCCCCTGTCTCGTCTTCTATCTTAATCTGTACTTCTGTCGATCTGCTCAGTCTAGCTCTTACGCCATGTCATCTTTCTCAGCCAATCGCGAGGGCCGCCCTAGACCGTCCAATATCGTCTTTGGCCGCAGGCGATCCGACGACAAACCCATGCCATCGCCCTCTTTCAACAGCTCGATGTCGCTGGGAAAAGTCGACGATGTATTCTTTGACTCTACACGATCCGTTGACCGGCTTCGTCATCACTATCTTGCTATGCCTACCACTCCTTCGAGTCTCGACACTGGCAGCTCGCCCGGTACGCGGATGGAGCGCCTTCCTAGTCTTGCAGAGCTCTTTAACCGCGATATCTTGTCGCCGCCGAGTAGCGGAGGTCTCACTCTCAGCTCGTTACCATCTGATCACCATGGCGAGGTTATGCGTCGAACAAGCTCCATTTCGTCGGCGTCTTCTGGACGCAGTCGACTCTGGATACCGTCGTTCCATCACGACAGCCAATCTGGCTCTATTGGTCCACCTGCCACGCCTCTTTCTCCCTTCTTTGCACTCGCGAGCTCAGGTCCACTCATCTCTCCCCGGACTGTCTCACCGGATCAAAGCTCAGACCCAGCCAGCGACGGCGATAAGACTCCTAGAGCCTCATCAAGATCCTCTTTCGATTACCCGGACGGATCGAGAGGATTAAGTCCATGCAAGTGTCCTGGAGCTCCTGTCATCGGGGTCCTCAATCATGGACACTTCCTAGACCAGACTTGGCAACAGCAGCGTCGCGCGGGATCTCTAGGCACCTTCCAAGGTGTGCGGCAGCAAGCAGCTGATGCACATTCCAAACCAGCTCCTCCCCCCTCCAAAGACTCGACCGAGCAGAGAGCTGCAATGTCTAGACTTGTGACCGGGATGCCCAAGGCAACGGGTCTGAGCGGTCTTGGTATCTACATGGACGAGGACAATGTTCAGTCGCCCTTCCGAAAGAGAGCGCACAGCCATTCACGTTGCACCGAAAGCCAAGCGATCTCACCAACCAGTCGTCCCGAGGCTGCTGCGAAACACACCGGCTTGACTCCGATGGTCAAGGCATCCAAGGTATCAGCAGCAGCTACGGCCACACCCACTCGAACAAACGCAAAAACGTCCCCGGTCTCTCACAATTCACTTGTCTCAGAGTCGCCTCGACACACGACGACGTCGGCGACTTCCTCTTCCGCTGCTGCCAAAAAGAAGCCTGAAGTCGCGCAGACGCCGCTCGGCAAGTCTCGACCCATCTTTCGCTTCGATACTGGATCCGGTAAGAAACCGAAAGGCCACAAGATGAGTCCAAACGCATCGCCTTGGGGCGTCTTTGGCGTCAAGGATGGATGGAAGCCGCTCGCTCCCCCGAATGTATCCCGAGCTCTGGCTGAAGCCAACAAGCTGGTAGCAGAAACAGCCCTTGCCGCCTCGTTATCCTCATCGCCGTCGCAGAAGTCGTCGCCCCTCAGCAAACGACATGCGCACGGCACTGGACAAGCCTCAAGCCCGTCCAAGCGATCGCGTATGAACGAGTCGCCGGGCAAGGAGAACCAGCAACCGTCCCTTGCATCACTCTCGCCATCCAAGCGGGCACACTCGCGCTCCAAGGTTCACCGCGATTCCCCCACAGCTCTGCCCCTCTCCACCATCCGTTGAACACGACCTTGCACCTCGCTTTCGCGAAAGCACGAAGTATTCACGCCTTCACATCGTGTCTGTACCTCACTGGAGAATGCGATACACGTGCCTTCATCTTTTTGATCGACATCGCATGAGTATGAGAAGGAAGAATGTCCAGGCAGACCAGACAGGCTCGGAAAAGCAAGCAGGCTGGCGCAATTGAGCATGAGCTCGAATATCGGCGATTTTGCCGATTTGGACGAGATGTGACTTTTGCAGTATTTCGCGATGAAGGTGGTGTTGGTCTCGAGCGACGCGTCTCTCGCGTTAGTTTCCTCTGTCCGTCACACGAGGCCAGCAAAGCCTGTTCAGCCCGACTGGCTTCCGAGGCTTGTGCAGCTCCTCCGATCCATCGCAGCACAACCCAAGCTGCTCGGATCGCAGCGTATGACATCGCAATCGTTGGGGACCGCATCAATTGTTTCGCATGACGTTGGACTTGGGAGGTTCCGCTCAAAGCATTGCAGCTCCTGCTTTCAACTCACGACAGCCCGTCTGATCACGGCTAATATCAACGACGTTTGTGCTCAGTCACATTCGCGCCAAGTATCGGCCACGCCAATGTCAAGGCAAGCCCACGCCATGACTGTGACAGTGTGAGAAGGAGGACGTGAATGTATGCGTTTGATCAAGTGTCTCAGGCGAGGCGAGGCGTGTGTGTGACTGACTGTGTGTGTGGAGCAACCGACGCGAGATTTTTCAAGGGCTGAGCGCGGCAGTCGAGGTTGGCAAACGAAATTGTGGGCAGCAGATTCACTGTGCCACGACACAGGATCTGCAACTGCGATTTTTTTGCGTGTGGTGAGTGTGACAATAGCAAGGCGTTCGTGTTGTCCAGAAGAGCCGTTCCTCTTGCTCCATCACCTGTCACTTTCACTCAGCCTCGTTCTTTACCTTGCCTTGTACGCAGCTCGCATCGTCTCCACCACAAGCACAAGGCGGCACAAACTCGCCGCCCGTTCCATCTCTGCAAAGGACGCCACTCGCAACGCAGCTCACCGTTCTTGGAATCTTGAGCTGCTGCCTCTTCCACATCGACCGCACACGAGCAGTGTAGCCATTTTCCCGTCAGTGCGACCGCATACTCCCAGTCAGCAGATCGCTGTCTATATAATTGGTTCACCATCACGGTCAGCCTCGTCCCCTTCTTGCCATCGGTCATCCCCTCGCCGACCCCAGCACCACTTCGACACCCTTTAGAGTCTCTGCTTGTCACCCTTCCAAGCTGCCTGAAGCGAGGACAGTCTTGAGCCCGCATCCATCTCGAGCGCATACATCCCTGCACTAGCACGCATACAGCTGCTTTGCTTGCACGCGACGGCATTCAGTCCAGTTCTCAGACCACCAACCCTTCCAAACAGCTTTGGTCGCCGCTGGAGCTCCACCGCTGTCCTCATCTGAGCCCTTGTTCAGGCTCGACCGGCCATCTAATCTCGTCACGACAACGCCGTCCGGATCGCCGCCTTATGCATCGCTGAAGCCCTCGCATCGACGTCTTTTGCGTCCGGTCAACGCCCTTGCCTTGGATCAGTCCATCGGGCTCGGACGACACAGCCAACATGAGTACTACCCGAGATCAACCGGGCTCGCGCATACCCCTCAGCGTCAAGAATGTGCCAACCCAGGATGCGCTCACCCGGGACAATGCGCTTCTTCGCAAGCCAACATCGACGCAACAGCCTATCAAGCATCCATCTGCGCCAGTGCAGTACGCTCGTCCACGAACAAACATCTCTCGGCTGCCCAACTTCGTGTCTCGCTCCCACCTCGGGCTGGATCGTTCCAATCAAGAGAACCTTCCACTGGTCAACGCGACTGCAACGCCCAAAAAGCGCGCCATACCCATCGATGAATCCCATTCTCGCAACGTGGTCGTCGACAGCCCCAGCAAGCGTAGCCGCTCTTCCAAGACAGGTACCGACAGCAGCAATACCGAACAGAGCGTAGGTGCGGCTCTTGCTAGCGACCTCAATGGCATCCGTGTAAACGAGTCGCGACGCCTCCCTCAGCCATCGCAAGTAGCAGAACCAGCTGCGCGACTCCGGCGTCCCGAACAAGTTCCTGTGCCCGCCACTGCCGGCGCGTCCACTTGCGTCAGAACCAATCGCACTCTTCGTGAGCCCACCGAGGAGTTTGCATCTGAAGCACGCAGGCGACAAAGCGAGCAGGAGATCTGGCGTCAAAAGTTCCTTCGCGCCTTTCCCAACTTCATCTTTCATTTCGATTCCGTCGACGATAGCACGGCTCGCAAGTATACCTTGTACATTCAAAAGCTCGGCGGCCATGTGGATCAGTTCTTCTCGAGAAAGGTCACGCACGTCATCACCACCAGGCGCGTTCCGGATGAATCCGCTCTCGAAGAGGTCAGCGCGCCCAACAATGCTGGCAACGCCGAAAAGTCCAACGCACACAAGCTCTTCCGACCAAGCTTCTTGGCTACACGCACCTCGGCCAACAAAACGGGAGGCAACGCGGCTCGCTCACGTCCTATTCCCCTCTACTCGGAACGCAATCCTCTTCAGGAACGACCAGCACGCCAGTACAGTCCAAATGATCTTCTGGTCAAGGCGCAAGGCTTCGGCATCAAGGTATGGCAATTCGAAAAGCTGCAGAATGTCCTGATGCGCTTGATGAAGGTCTCGCCGCGAGACTTCGAGGCCCCCGCCAACGTCAAGCAAGACCTCTCACAGATGCTCGAGAAGGAAAAGGTGTTCGGCTCGACCGAACGCGATCCTGCCGCAGCCAGATCGACGTGGCACTACTTTGAAAAGTCGGCGTTCTACGTCCTCGTGGAAGATGCCACGTTGGAGTATCGACCGATCATGTGCACCGAGTTTCAGTATACCCGCGAGGAGCGGGCGCAGCGCATCCCTCCGCCTTGGCCCATGATCTATGGTCAGACACCGGGCCGATGTCCCTTCACCTACTATCCGCCCAAGCGGAGCGTTCCGAAGGAGGAAGAGGGAGACGGCCAGTCAGGTCCTCGCCTCAGTGCTCAGCTGAGCCTGCGCAGGGCCGTCAGCCTCAACAACATGGCTCGTTCGAACCTCGGCCCCGCATTCCGACCCAACGTTGCACCCATCCGCACCACCAACGACACGAGGCAGCAAGAATACCCCATGGCGTCCGGCAACAGTGTCTCGATCACGTCCAACATCGCCTCCACCACGTCCAACATCTTCACGGACCAACAGAATGCAACGACCGTCGGTCTGCCTCAGAACCGTCGGGTTGCGGAGCTCAACCGAAGAGTGCATACGTCGAACGCACCCACCCGCCCTCCGCGCTTGCTCCATGCCAGTCCTGCTAGCGTGCTGGCGGGCAGCGCCGCGAGCGGTCTCGGCATTCGCCGCGATGGCGGCAGTCCCATGCTCGGCAGTCCCGCCCTTCAACGCGGCGATGCGGAGCAAGGTTCCACCGTACGACGCTTGCTCGGGCTCGAGGACAAGGAACGCCGTGCGGAGTCGGCTGCGCTTGGCGGTGGTGGTCTCCTGCGCAGCGTCAGCGCCAGCGCAGTCAACAAGCCCGCTTCGGCCAAGAAGCCCGGTTACTGCGAGAACTGTCGCGCCAAGTACGACGACTTCACCGAACACATCTACGACCGGAAGCATCGCAAGTTCGCCACCAACGAGGCCAACTTTGTCGACATCGACGCGCTCATCGGCCGCGTGGCGCGACCCATCCGTCCTATGGTGGCCGAAGACCTGTCTCTGGGGTACTATGGATTCGGGTTCGAGGAGATCCCTTCGTCGCAGCCGGAGGAGCAGGTGACTTACGCCGAGTCCGAGGAAGCAAGTGTGTCGGCCGGCTCGCCCGAGTTGGAGGTTGAAGAGTTCGAGCAGGAGATTGGACAGGAGGGCGAGGAAGAAGAGGACGATAGGAGGGACCTTCTCTAGTTCGTGGATCATTGGCTTAGCATCGCCCGTTCGCGGCATCTTTTCTTTCGAGTTTCATACACGGCATCCCTCTCACACTGTCTCCTTCATCCGATCCCTTGTCTCCAGGCGACCCTCCATCCCCTCTGCATGCATCATACCACACACACGCATTCAGCTGCATCCACCCCCTTCACACACAAGCATCCCTCAAGCATCATTGCCCTTCCTCCCGTCCCCTCACCTCACATCTCATCATGTCTTTTCCCCACCACATCGCATGTCCGCATCGTTTCACACGCATTTCGCAATCCAACCGTCTCCGCTTCACCATCTCCTTTCTTGACTCACCGCACGTCTGGACTTCTATTCATGGAGTATGAACCTGGGGTATGCATTGCAAAGACTACGGACTCGTGACCAAAAGAGACAGGGGAGGGGGTTTAGGCGAACTGTACAGGCCGTACGACGCCATCTTCGCCAATAACGCCGCAGATAGGCGATCCATTGATGCTTTGCCATGTAATCACCTCTCCTGGTCTTGCCATACGTGGTTTGGGCGTTTTCAGCGCTTCCTTTGGCAGGTCTGGCTTGAACCTGTCCAGACTCGGAGCTGGATTTGCGCTTGCGGAGAGGGGCGAGGTTGGCAGTTGGGACGCTTTCGACCTTGTCTGCTTCTTCGTTGCCCTAAGAGGTTTACCCTTCGATGTGACCTCAGCATCTGTTCTAGGACGCTTAGTCTTCGCCGGGCTTCTCTCTTCCCTGATCTGATCCCACTCCTCCTGTGTCTCCTTGAGGTGGGTGACGGGGGCGTTATTCATAAACGCATGAATATCGGCTCCATAGGAATCGATGAATTCGGCAAGGCTCAACTGTCGGACTGCACGAGGAATTCGTTCGATGGCTAGCCGCATACGGGTGATCGAGGATTGTACCGACATCTCCAGCGATGCTCGCAAGCGGGATGTTCGAGCTTGGATTTCGAGGTCGTAGTTGGAGAGCACCGCCTGGATCTGCTCTTCGGGTAGACGCGGGGATCGAGGGGTGGGGGTGGTGGATCCTGAGTCGACGGGCTCTGCTGAGTCGGAGGTGGGTTTGGAGGATGTCTTCAACTTCGAAGGCGTTGTCGATGTTGATTTGGTGGTCGACCGTGATTTGGACGATGTGGTGGGTACGTCGCTGTTGGGCGCATTCCGCTCGCCAAGCACCTTCTTGGGCTCAGATGTGCTTTTGGAGCTCTTCTTTTTTACGTCTGTGATGGTGGATGCGTTAGTGTTCTCATCCAGCACAGCGTCTGATGATGGCACTTGGGAGGACGCCTTTGTTGTGCGTGTGGAACGGGTTGAACGAGTCGCCTTCTTGACCGGCATGAAGTATGTTTTCTGAGTGAGGTTGCTGGCAACTTGGCGTGAGAAGACGGTATGGGCACAGCTGATGCGCCAATGAAACAACCAGATGAGGAAGATGCAAGTCAAGAATGATCTGAAGAGGATCTCGAAACGTGATGACGGTGGTACCAGACAACGAAGGTGCATACGGTCGAGGATAGTCAAGATGTCAGATTGGCACATTTGCGTTTGGCATAGCTTAGCGTTCAGTCCAACACCGCGACGCGGCCAAGCGGGTTCACGTGATTTTGAGCCTCTGAGCCTCGATGTGGAGGATTGGCTGCCATATTTCCTAACAGCAACACAGCCAAGCTCGCTCACGTTGATCTTTGTCATGCCAACATACGCACACAGACCTCGCCTGCTGTGATCGTGTCAAACCACCTCTTCGGCGGTATTCGCATTGGCATGCTGATGTGTGTGTATCAGGTGCTGGTGTCGGAGGCGAATAGAGTCGTTGTGACTGTTCAGACTGAAGAAATGTCGAACGCTTTGCGGCTGTCAAAAAAAATGAGCCAAAATTGGAACGGCTGATGACGCTGCAGAATCGGCTTTCGCACGTGCATGATTGTAATCGCCCTTGTCCTCCGCCCCTTTGTCGATCCTTTCTTCCTGTCCTCACCGTCCTCCTCTCACCCCACCGCCTCTCGGTCTACCATATACCAAGATGAGGCTCATAGCAATCCCGCTCGCTCGAGCGAGACCCACCTCGCATCCCATCTCCACCTTTGTCGCACAGACAGCATCCAGAGCTGCCGAGAAGGCAGCAGCCGATGCAGCCGCGGCAAACAAAACCAATGCACCCCAACTACCCTTTACAACACGCATGCTCAACAAGGCCTCGGCGTTCTGGATGGACCTCGGTCGCACGGATCAGACGAGCACGTTGGATTGGAAACGCCGCACCTACGTTACGGGCGAGCGACTGATGGATCGGATCGAGTATCAGGAGTGGGCGTTGAAGGGCATCGATCCTGCTATGGGTCCACATCTCATCCGTGGGCAGGGGAAGGATGCTGGCAACCAGGAGCCGAGTGGAGGCATCGAGAAGCTCGATCATGTGCCTCTACTATATCCGCCTTCGTTGCTTCAGCCAGAGCGGCTGCTCAAGAACCTCAAGAATCTCACGGATCATCGCACACCGCATCACTACAGGAGGTTCTGGTATTGTGTGGTCGGCATGCCTGTTACCATTCCGTTTGCGTTGGTTCGTGAGTATCACGTGCTGATGCTCTTGCCTGGATCATGACAACGGATTGCTGACTTGCGTTCCTGTCGATGCTCTCTTTTTACCTACAGCTGTGGTACCAAATTTGCCATTCTTCTACCTCGTCTACCGAGCATGGAGCCATTGGAAAGGTAAGCCACCCACAACCCCCCTCGCTGCCACACACTCGACCTCAACTCACAGCTTCACCTCTCCATCCAACCTTACAGCATACAAATCCTCCCAATACCTCTCGACACTAATAAGCCAAGACCGCGTCCACCCGACCGAGAGCAAAGTCCTCGACGCCATCTTCTCCCAAGCCTCACCACCTCTCGACACCACATCATCAGAGTCATCTCCGGCAAAGCCAGCGGAAGCAACACCCGCCGAAGACGAGCGCATGCTGCTGTTGAAACACCACATCCCCATGTTGATGGACAAGATGGAGTTTCCGGAATGGGTGAAAGCGGATTTGCGTCGCGCGAGGTTGCAGGTGGAGAAGAGCGTCGCCGAGAACAAGCTGGATGAGCTCGAGAGCAGTGCAGAGGAGGTTCACCCGGAGAAGAAGAAATGATGAGGCAGGGGGCTCGATAGAAAATGATATCTTCACGCTTTTGCACGATCTCACGTCGAACTGCCCTGTCAATCGTGCATGTGAGGGTAAGGATTGAGAGACATGATGGATGAAGCGTGAAGCTAATAGTCCAGAGGAGGCAGCTCAAACGTTCCAGAGCTCGAGCGCTTGACCTCGATAGGTCCCGAAAAGTCTACTTCCGGGTCGATGTTCTGTCGCGTCCAGGTGAACAACATCTTGTCAATTTGGGAACCCAACCTGCTTTCACTGTGATGATGCTTACACCGTAGATATGACCAAAGACGGTCCCAATCGCGGGATCGAACTGCAGCTTGATGGGCTTCTCGCGCTGTCTGTCGACGTTGGATCGCTTGAACGTGTAAATGTAGAGCACATCACCGCAGCCGCTGCTGGGGCTGAAGAAGCGTTCGAGTGTGCCTGGCAGCTGATCCGCCGAGGACAGGTGGATGAAGCCGTCCTTGGTCTGATGCGGCGGCGAGGGAGATGTCAGTCTCTGCGGAACGCCAAAGGGAGAGGTGAGCAACTTACATCAAGAGCAGTGCCGGCCCAATTGGTGCCGGGCACGTCCTGCTTCTCCTGCGGAGTGAGAATCTTGTAGAGCACAGTGCTCGTCGTGGGGTCTCTCATGTTTGCAAATCTAGGACGTGGGGAGTGGGGATCAAGGTGTTTGCCTTCTCCGCAAAGCAGCTGCAGCATTGCTTCGCTCTTCTCCGCTTTCTTCTTGAAAGACAGCTCTCCGGGTTCCGATTTTTTTCGACGACTTCTTCCTCCACTCGAGCGTGTGACACAAGCCTGCATCAAGGTCGAATCTTCTTCCTGCTCAGCATCTTCTTCCCTGACCACACGGTATTCACGACCTCGTTGCTTCGTCACAGGTCGCTCTGCATCGTTCGAGTCTACAGGAAGGGGAGTTCATCGATCTGAGGACTGGCCCGCCATGACAGCTCCCTCGACCAGCAGATCCGACGCGATCGACGCCTACAACCATGCTGTCGCATCGCTGCGCACCCAATCCTCAGCAGATCCCCCTTCATCCCTCTCTTCCGGTCTCGATACAGTCGACACGCTCATCCGCGACCTTCTCACACCTCGCACCCGCCTCTCCACCTCCGAGCTCGCCCGCTCGCAAGTCCATTGGCAGCGCAAACCCAAGCTCGAACACATGCTATGGGCGGAGCCAAGCACATCGTTGCACTCGCTCGAGTTCGTCCGCGCCGGTCTCGAAGGGCGGATTGTCTCGTATCGCGAAGTGTCGCATACTTCCACTCCGCTGTTGGACTCAAAGTCGTCGGCGTCGATGACGAGGAAGCCGGCGACATCCAGCAACTTTGTACGCGGCAAGTCGGCATACGTGCCATTCGCTCCTGGTGGACTCGAGAATGAGGTCATGAAGGACGCAGATGGGGTCGACGAGGATCTGTCGGATACAATACGGTCGCAGGTCGCCGATATGGAGGAAACGCTGAGCTCGGGCAGAGGGCTTCGATCTAAAGCGCCTGGCCTCAGTCGAGCCTACATTGACCCGAACGAGGAGATGCTCGACGACGATGAAGACGGCGACGACGTGCTCCCGACCAAAGTCCGAGACGCAACACAAGCCGTCGACGTTGGGCAGGGTATGGCGCCCATCCCCATCTACCGTCCTATCGAGCAAGACCGCCCTGCTCGCGGATCCAAACCCAACGGCGACGTACCGAACCGAGCGTCTCTAACCGCACACGATGCCGAGCTGGACGAGCTGCTCCCCGTCGAACGACCTCAACCGCTCGCTCGCGTCCGCCGAACCGCCAAGATCGAAGCCAAGCGCGACTGGGCGCACGTCATCGACGTCAACCAAAAGCTCTCCAACTTCCACGAGCTGGTCCCCCAAATGGCCCACTCGTTCCCGTTCGAGCTCGACACCTTCCAAAAGGAAGCCGTCTACCACCTCGAGCAGGGCGATTCCGTCTTCGTCGCCGCCCACACGTCTGCGGGCAAAACTGTCGTCGCCGAGTACGCCATCGCCCTCGCCCAAAAACACATGACACGCTGCATCTACACTTCGCCCATCAAGGCGCTCTCGAACCAAAAGTATCGAGACTTCAAGCAGACCTTTGGCGCAGCCAACGTGGGCATCCTCACGGGCGACGTGCAGATCAACCCCGAGGCGCCGTGTCTGATCATGACCACCGAGATCCTGCGCAGCATGCTCTACCGCGGCGCCGACCTCATCCGCGATGTTGAGTTTGTCATCTTTGACGAGGTGCACTACGTCAACGATCAGGAGCGCGGTGTTGTCTGGGAAGAGGTGATCATTCTGTGTCCGCAGCATATCAACCTGATTCTGCTCTCGGCGACGGTGCCGAATACCAAGGAGTTTGCCGACTGGGTCGGACGTACCAAGAAGAAGGACATCTACGTTATCAGTACGCCCAAGCGTCCGGTGCCGCTGGAGCACTTTTTGTATGCGGGCAAGGAGATGTTCAAGATCGTCGACGCGCGAGCACAGTTTTTGGGCAGTGGCATCAAGGAGGCGGGCGAGGCGCTCAAGCGGAAGCAGGAGAAGGAGAGGGAAGCCAACGCGGCCGCGACCGGTGCCTCGCGGGGGGGTCGGGGTGGCGGTGCAGCCGGCTCCAACTCCCGCGGCCGTGGTGGAGGCATGACCCCTGCCCGAGGCGCTGCTCCCCGTGGTCGTGGTGGTGCTGCCGGTCGAGGCGGAGGCGTCTTGGGCACCACCACCGTCCGCACCGGCCTCGACAAGAACCTCTGGATCCACCTCGTCGGCCACCTTCGCAAAAACAACCTTCTCCCCTGCGTCGTCTTCGTCTTCTCCAAAAAACGCTGCGAGGAATATGCCACCAGCATGCCCAACACAGACCTCAACACGGCTAAAGACCGATCCGAAGTTCACATCCTCATCGAGAAATCCCTCACCCGCCTCAAAGGCCCCGACAAGGACCTCCCGCAAATCAAGCGCATGCGCGACCTCCTCGGCCGCGGCATCGGCGTACATCACGGCGGCCTCCTTCCCATCGTCAAAGAGATCGTCGAGCTTCTCTTCCAACGAGGCCTCGTCAAAGTCCTCTTTGCAACCGAGACGTTCGCTATGGGCGTCAACATGCCCGCGCGCTCAGTCGTCTTCTCGTCCATCCGCAAGCACGACGGAACTGGCTTCCGCGAGCTCCTGCCCGGCGAATACACCCAGATGTCCGGTCGTGCCGGTCGTCGTGGTCTCGACGCCACCGGAGTCGTCATCATCAACGCCGCCGACCAGCTCCCCGAATCCTCCGTGCTGCACAAGATGCTCCTCGGCCAACCGACCAAACTTTCATCCCAATTCCGTCTTACCTACAATATGATCCTCAACCTGCTCCGCGTAGAAGCGTTGAAGGTGGAGGAGATGATCAAGCGGAGCTTCTCCGAAAACGCAGCGCAGAAGATGCTGCCCGATCAGCAGCGGAAGGCGCAGGAGCTGGAGGGGAGGTTGGCGAAGGCGAAGAGGCCGCAGCCGGGGGAGTGGGATGAGGAGCTGTCGACGTACTACGATCTGTGTAGGGCGGTGGTGGGGAGTAACCAGAGTCTGTTTGAGTTGGCGTTGGCGCATCCGCAGGGGGCCAAGAACTTCGGTGCGGGGCGGGTGGTGGTGTTGCGGGATGGACATTTTGACTTTGACGTCGGGGTGATCGTGCGGCAGGTGGCGGGGAGCGAGTTCCTCGTGCTCGCCGCAGTGACAAAGGAGAGGAAGCGCGGAGATCTTGACCTGGCCGATGCCGAGGGTGCCGGTGTTGCACCCCTGTGGCCGCCCAAGATTGCACCGGCAGCAGAGGGGGAGGGGCTGGTGTACGATCTTCGCGAAGTGCCTCTGTCGAGCATCTCTCTCGTCACAGACACTACACTCAAGATCGACGTGGCGCTCATCACCGCCCACCGCATCAGCGCTATGAATCGCGCCCTTTCCCTCCTCCTTCCCCTAGTCACCTCGTTCGCCACCGCCCCGCCGCGCGAAGCAGACTGGACCAAGCTCCGCCGACTCGACTTCCAAGAAGCTCTCCGTTGCCGCGACTCCTACACCTCCCACCTCCTCCCCCACCTCCCCTCCACAACCTCGTCCACCTTCACCTGCGACTACGCCCTCGTCCACAGCTACAAGCATCTCACCCATCTGCTCGAGCAGACTCTCCGGTTGCAGAGCGATGAAAACCTCGAACTGCTGCCGGACTACCATCAGCGCGTATCGGTGCTCAAGCAGCTCCGCTACATCGATCCGGTTACCGAGTCGGTGCTGTTGAAGGGTAGGGTGGCTTGCGAGGTGAACAGTGCCAACGAGCTCGTCCTCACCGAGCTTATCCTGGAAAATGTGCTGGTGGAGTATGAGCCCGAGGAGCTCGTAGCGCTGCTCTCGATCTTCCTCACTCAGGAAAAGACCGACGACATCCCCGAACTCTCCGGCAAACTCCTGCACGGCTACCAGACGATTGTCGACATCGCAGAACGCGTTTCGGCGGTGCAATTGGCCAACTCGTTGGCGAGCGAAGACTTCACCGCGCCCAACAAGATCGCGCTGGTAGAGGTGGTGTACGAGTGGGCAAAGGGCACAGACTTTGCGACGATCGCGGCCATGACGGATATTCAGGAGGGAAGCATTGTAAGGGTCATCACGCGGCTGGACGAGACGTGTAGGGAGATCAGAGATGCTGCGAGGGTGATTGGAGATCGGGATCTGGGCGACAAGATTCAGGTTTGTCAGAACCTCATCAGGAGGGATATCGTCTTTGCGGCCAGCTTGTACTTTTAGAGACACGCTCAGCGTCGAATTCACACACTCGAACATGCAGGACAAAGACTGAAATTGCAGCGACGAGCGGCAACACCCAACACCTTTCTGCGGCTCACGCCACAGGTGGACCACCAGGCACCTCCAGCGCCTCCTCCTTCTTCACACCTTGCATCCCATCCACGTCACCCTCCACCAGTCCCGACGCCTGCGCCGCCGCATGCAGCGCCTGCTCATGCTCCGTCGCAGCAAGGTGGCTAGCCTGGGCCTTGAGCAGTGCATCCGACTCCGGCTGTGCTGTCAGCTGCGACTCGACCAAATCTGTGCTAGCTGACGCCTCGAGGGGCTTCTCGGAGTGGCCTGCTTCAGAGCCCGTCCCATGGGCCTGCTGCGAACCAGCGAGGTGGGGCTGACTTCCGTTGGCGGCATGCTCGCTCTTGGTGTATGCATGCAGTGCCGCGTTCGACGCAGACGTCGATAGAGGGATGGACATCTGGGTGGCGACGGTCTTTTGCGAGGGTGTGCGGTGCAGACTGACTCGGTCGGAGGGTGCTCCAGGTCCAGCAGACGCTGCGCCTACACCGTACATGGCTTGATGCGAGTTCTGGCCTGTGGAGCTTGCGGCAAATGAATCCCGGGTTCGAGACGAAGAGTCGCTTCCGCGCCTGCTGAGCGGAGGCAGTGCTTTGAGCGAAGCCGAGGTGTCGCTGCTGTTTCGACGATCGCCCATGAGACTGCCACCGATGCTTCTGGCCCCACCCAAGCTGGGCGCATGATGCTGGCTTCGGCTGGCCCCACCCAGGCTCATTCCGGCATTGGATGAAGCCAGAGTCAAGACACTCGCGTTGTCGGCGGGGATGGCAGACGGATGTGGGTTGTTGTTGGGATGCGGTCTCGAGTGGGACGGGACATTGATAAAGGTGCTCCCTAGTTCGCCTGCGATGCTGGTGCCAGTCTGACCACTGACGCTGCGAGAGCCATTGTCAGGCGCAAATTGGATGGCAGAGCCCTCGCGAGGCCCAGTGCTAAGACGCTGAGGGTTGCCGAACGAGTCGTCGCCGCCGCTTCGACGTGGCTGAGCGATGTGAGTCGTTGGCAGAACGGTGGGCTCGCGCGTGTCGAGGCTCATGAGCGTGGTGGGCTTAGTGCTCGCTCGACTCTTTGTGGTGTCGAGCGTTCGGTTTCCAATGGAGTCGCGATGCGCCAGACTGCTCGTGTCGTCCGTGTCGGGCTCCACATCGTTCGTCTGAGCGGTGGGTGCGTCGGAGATGATGGCAGTGGGGATGGGGGCAGCAGCACCAGGGAGTGCGCCTGTGCTTGAAACACCAGCTGTGTCGGCATGAACAATGGTGTCGTTGACAGTAGAAGGGGGAGACGCCAACGCTTGGTCCTCCGAAGCTGTACCGGAAGAAAGGACAACGGGTTGCTGCGGACTTGGGAGCGCCCCAGTGTCTGTACGCGGTGACCTAGGCAGGTCGATAGCGCCGAGCGGCTCCTGGGTCGGAATGCCGTCTAGCTGCGGTGGAGGCGTGAGGCTGCCATGTGCATGAACACCCTGACCAGGTACTGTGAGCGTGTTGGCAAGGCCTTGGGCTTGATCCGAGGTGAAGGCGGTAGCAAACTGCGACTGCTGGCCTGTCACGGTTGCACGTTGAGCTCCACTGTTGATGTTGGGCAAGGTCGAGGTCCTCTTTCGTTCATCAGGTCTTGCCCCCTTCCTCACGGGAAGAGTGCCGCTTGCGCCGGCTGAGCCATTTGACGAGAAGTCATTGGAGCCGTGTCCTGGCTCGCCAGTTCTTTTGCCAAACTTCTTGGAAAACCAGCTACCGATCGAGTTCTTCTTCGGTCGACCCATGGGCTGAGGTGGCGAGGATGCGTCTACGCCTGTCTGAGCGCTCATTATCTCGATGAGAAGCAGGTGCGGCTTCCAAGACTGAGCCTGGCAAGAATGTAGATGGTGGACAATGAAAGTGATGTTCGAGAGCACACCTTGACGAGCAAGGACCTCGAAAGCTGTGCTGTGCAGGTCCAGTTTAGCGCAGCCGAGCAAGGGTCTCATGACGCACTGTGACTGCGCAGGCCGCCCTGTTCGGAACGCTCAAGCCAAGTGACAAGCCACCAAAGACAAAAAGCTAGAATTTCAGAGCGCGGCCCGTGTGCGTCCTGAGTCGGACCTTGAACCTCGCATGTCAAATTGAGCTTTCTTTTTTCGGTCGGGTGACGCCAAAGCGACGTATGCTCACTTGCAAGACCTGCACCCAGACACACCAAGAGGAAGTCGGGTCACTTAATATTGCTTCTGCATATGACGAACAATGCAAGCTACATCGCATCGTACCAGAGTGCCGAGAGACTAAAGCAGTCAATTTCAACAGGGACAAGCAGCGGGCGAGACAGACCAAAACCCTGAGAAAAGTCGATCGACACCATCTCAGCCGGCCTGGTAGATCGCAGGACCAGCGACAACATGGTAGTTCAGCAAGGTCATATTTGCCGGGCTCAGGACGGGGTCGCTGTCAGTCAGAGCGACAAAGATGGTGCTGTTGACGAGCGACGGGCCCTCTGGATACACCGTTCCTCCGGGCTGCCTAGCCTTGGCAGTGCCGGCATCCGTGTCGACGTCGTAAAGAGGTGCGTAGGTGACGTTGAACTGCGAGACGTATGCAGCATACTTGGGTACGCCCGAGGTGTGCGTCGTCGTCTTTTGCTGGTAAGGACCTTGGGTCTTGCCCGGATAGTCCCAGGTAAAGGTGTTTTCCTGACCTTCCTGGGTAAGGGCGGTGACGTTGTTCGACATGGAAGGTCCGCCGGCTGCCTGACCCGCGGCGATGGCATCAGGCTGGTTGGTCCAATTGAGAGCGGGATAGATTTCGAAAGCAATCGGCTTGTTCTCCGAAGGGCATGAGACAATGTAGGGACCAAGCAAGGTCCAGGCCCACGACTGAGGAATGCCCGTCTCGAACCACTCCGGCACAGGGAACAGACCTTCGAACTGACGGAACGCAAACTGCTGACGAGCCTCGGTGGTGATGGACTGCAGCAAGATTTGAGCACTGGCTCGGTTGTCGAGCAGGTTGAGGAAGCCATAGACACCCGACTCGCCCCACTTGGTGAGCCTCTGGCTGAAGTCGATGAATTCGGGGACCGTTTCGAAATCGTATCGGTAAGAGCACATCTTAGGAACGTTGGGGCCCAGCATGTTGGAGAGGGCGACAGCGTGACCGATCTCCTGCTGAGCAAAGTGACGGATCAGATGACGGTCGTCTGCGTCGATACCCGCAGCATCGTAATCGGCGTCGGAAAACTTGACCAGACCGTAATTGAAGAGATCGAGCTCGATGTATTCTTGACGCAAGGCAAGCGCGATGGACTGGAAGTCGAAGTTGGAGAATACCTGATAAGTCGGCTTCTCGACAAAGTAGGAAGAGTTGGGCTGGTAGCCCTCAGAGATGTTCCATCCAGCGTTCCGAGGATCACCACCAGCTCCCAGCCGTGCGGGAGGAACGCTGGGGATTTGGTTCCTCTTGAGTGGGCTTGGCGCTGCCGAGACGAGGCCGAGCAGAGACGCGCACCCGGCTGCGAATGGCAGAAGAGTTGAGAAGGTAGTGTGCAGCTTCATTGCTGCAACGAGGTGTGTGTGGGATCGGAAGGTCAAGGGAGACCAAGGATGTATCGAGAGAAGGTCAAGCTGAGGGAATTGCTGCAGTTCTTATAGCAACATCGTAGCCGTTGCAGCAGACTGACGAGACACTTCTGGCATAAGCAGGGTCACAGAGGCCGCTTGCTGCGATGGGCAAAGGAGCCTTCTTGGCTGATCGGAAGGTGACGTGTGGACTAGGAAAGTGACGACCTTGAAGTCCCCCTGCTGCGCGGCTTGCTTAACCCGTTCAGCGAAGATCAGTCAGGCGAATGGTGACTGCGCAGACCTCGTCAAGATCGCACCGACCCTTCTTGCGGTAAGACTAGGCATGGATCGGCAGCATGAGAATGACTGTCTTTGCACGAATCTGGTCGAGCTCAGTGTTAGGACGTGCTGGCTTGATGCGAAGATAGACACCAATGCAGTGCGAGAGGATCGTTGACAGTCACCGGTGCTTCTTTCGAACTGTCTACCTTCTCTGGTGCCTAGAATGTGCAAGGGCCTATGCCGTGCTAGTCAGCTAGGCCGAGCAATGATCAAATCCTGCCACTTTCTTGGCTGACTGCCGACTTTGACCAGGTGCTTGCGCCATTATGGATGCTCGGCCTCAATAGCCCACGATGGAGGGTCACAAACACCCTCTTGCGACCGCGCGGTGCGTGCAAGCTTCCTTTCAGACAGCATAGTCGAGGCCGTCCTCTCGGTCAGAGCCAGTTCCTCTGGAAATGCATGGAGAATCAGGCAAGACAGGCAAGAGAGCTTCTCGTTCCGGCTTCGATGGCGAGCATCGATAGGGCTGACTGAAGCTGCGGAAGATTTTCCGATGATCGGCCTGTCACCTTTCTTCTCAGTCACGTCACGCTCCGCCACACCTCCACCCCCACAATAGGCAATTTATCGCAAAGAGCCTTGCAAGCTGACACACATTCGCTCGGCTAGTCCTTCAGCGTGACCTTTGCTGCGCCATTCCTTGCTCACCCATCACATCTCACACTCCGCCGGACAGAACAGGTATCTTCTCCCACCGCATCAACACATTGTAAGCTTCACTCCGAAGAAATCCGACGACAAGATGCGACAGACTCGGCTCGACGAAAAGAAGGATCGGGACTGCTCCGCTAAGAACGAGGATTCCTCGCATGAGCCAGCTGCTGCCGGAAGCAAGCGCAAAGCGCCCGCCTCTGCCAAGGATGAGAGACCCGATGGAGAAGATGCGGGCGACCGCGCCAAGGGCCGCAAGACAGAGGACTCTGGCGACGGCAAAGGTCAGGATGCAAAGTCGCAAAAGGGAGCCAACGCTAGCGCTTCCGCACCAACCAAGCTCTCGGGCGACCAAAGCAAGATCGACAACAAGCTCAAAGGGGACGACGTGGAGATCAACAAGGAGAACTCGGACGGCAACAAAGAGGTGCCCTGGCACGTTAGCGAGAAAGGAATCGTATACTTCTTCTATCGACCCAAGGTCCAAGCCGCCGACAAGGCCGAGTCGAAGAGCACCGAGTCCCTAGACGATGTGCAGAACACCTTTATGCTGCTTGTGCCCAGAGCGAGCGAGTCGGACACCGCGCCAGCTTCCGACTCTGCAAAGAAGGCGCAGGGCGACAAGAGGGAGCCGCCAAACCCTACGGCGTATCGCCTTATTTCACTTGGCAAGAAGCGCTTGCCTAGCCCAGAAGCAGCGCTCAAGAGGGGACAAGAGCCTGGCGGCATCGGCGGTCGTCACAGCGAAGCCATCTGGGCGACTGTAGCGGATATCGGCGCCGACCTCAAAGCGGTTGCCAACGGCATGGGCGAAGAGAGGTACTCGACCAAGACACGAGGTGAGTTCAGAATTTGCGATGAAAGCACAGGCCCAGGCAGACTAGGTGCATTGCTTTTACTGACGAAGGGTTCTCTCTGCAGGCGAGCGCCTCAAGCCGGCGGCTAGACCAGCCGGACGTGGACACTATGCTCTCAGCATCAAGACGACGGATCCGCCTTCCTCGCGTGAGGTGCGCATCACGTATCATCTCTCGCATCCGAGCGAGAAAGACTTTGGTCAGGTGCAGGAGGAGCTAGGATTGCACCCTGCATCGTCGGTGCTTGTGCAGATGCGCAACCCCACACTCGCACCAACGGGACCAGATGCACCGCCAGCCGGACTTCCAGAAGACAAGCGAGCGATCTTGACCAAACAAGAACTGCAGGACAACTTTGGCGGAGACGTCGACAAGAAGGGCAATCGATATGCACGACCCGAAGAGCCGGCATTGCTGGATCGACAGGGCGTCGAGCTGTTGCTGATCAAGCGCGAGCAGCAGGAAGACGACGGATCCAAAGGTCTTGGCGATGAGCAGAGCGAAGGTGAGTTGGCCGTACGATGGAGCGCAAGCGTCGAATGATGCTGACCTTCACTCTCTTTGTCGCATGATCGTGTTGGCACAGCGTTGGCGAAGCTGGCTCAGCAGGACAGCGACAAGATGTCGGACGAGGCGATTCTGAAGGAGCTCGCATTGTCGAGCAAAGACGTGGAGGTCGAGGCGCTGTCGGGCGAGTGGGTCTGACGAATTTCAGATTGCAGCGTCCTACGAGCTTGATGTCGGTATCAAACGCATTGGTGATGATTGACAGCTTCACAGGAACACGCCTTCGGAGTCCTCTTGCATTGGCGCCGGTTGTGAGACGGATTCGGCGCTGGCCTTCACCGCCATCGACGGGCGTGTGAGACCGTAGTGGGCTTGTCCGTCGTCACCCGTCTTTTCTTGCAACACGTCAAAGAGCTTCTCGACCACCTCGTTCTGCTTTGCGATCGTGCCATCGTTGTCGTTGCAGGCGTTGTGCATCTCTGTGCGATCGTTGTTGCTGAGCTCGTTGCCGGATTCCTCGACAAACTGTTCAATCTGGCGGTTCGAATCTTGAAGGCGTGAGACGCTGTCCTGCAACCGTCTGATCTCATGAACGAGCGTGTCTGCATTGAGACCACGCAGCGCCTCCGTGGTAACAGTCGAGTAGTCTCCCACGACGGTGGGGACTTGACTCGAGTCTGGGATCACGAGCGGCATCCTGACAGCCTTTATGTGGTGTGAGACCGGGGTCGCGGCGCTGTTGCAAGTGGTCGTGCGACAACGAGAAGGGTTGCGAGGCTCAATTTTTCTTAGAGAGCCGAGATCCGTCACAGCTCGAGGGACCCTGAGTTCAAAGGCAGGCATCGGCGACTAGAGCGGTCCGCGCGCAGCAAAGCTGAGATGCTTGAGCGAGCGCTCAACTCTCAAACTTGGACGGGCTCTGATTTCAAACAGTCTAATTCGCAATTGGCAAGGGCGATTTGCCACTCTTCCCCGCAGTTTGAAGACCCTTTCTCAAAGGCGAAGCAAAGTGGCTGATCGGCTGCCTGCACCATCGACGTGGGCAACCAAGGCTCCCCCGGCTCACTCGGTTCGTTGCAGCCGAGTCTTCGAAGACCTGCCGTCTTTGTTTGCCGGCCCGCAACTGTGTACAGAAATGAAGCCCGATGCGTTGCCCTGCGTCAACACACACGAAGCCGTTGCCAAGCTTGTCCATGAGGTGTGGCTTTGAGTTGTCTGGTGACCCTTCGTGAGCGTGGCGTCGGCAATATTCGCCCTGACAGCATAAGAGAGTCCTCTGCTTATATCGCCTCCCCGCACTGTCCTCCTTCGCTTGTGTGAACTAGCCTTCCGACTTCCATCATCCGTATCAAGATCATTTGCTCCATCCACCATGTCGCCCCCCACTGCCACCGACAACATTCCTGCTTCCGAGCCTGCCGCCAAGGAGGTACAGAAGGGTGCTCCCAAGTTCAAGTTCCCCAAGGTGAGTTTCTATCATTGCTGTCTCACAGTCAGGATGATATGCTGACGAACGTTCCCGATATGCCTTGCCCTTCTTTTGCGATGGATGCTGGTACAGCCTGTCACCTACGACACGCCCGAAGATGAACGTCGCGGCCGCAAGGAGAGGCTTGCGCAAGCCTTCCGTGTCTTTGGTATGCTCGGCTTCGACGAAGGTGTTGCCGGCCACCTGACCTTCCGCGACCCCATCCTCAAGGATCACTTCTGGGTCAACCCTTTCGGTATTCCTTTCCGCTTCATGACTGTATCGGACCTTTTGCTCATCGGTCCTGACGGCAGCATCGTCGACGGCGGTCGCCCCGAGAGGATGCTGTACAACCAGGCCGCCTTCGCCATCCACCACGCTATCCACACGGCTCGACCTGATCTCGACGCCGCTTGCCACTCTCATTCCATGTACGGAAAGGCGTTTGCCACCCTTGGCCGGAACAGTAGGTCTCGTGCTGCCCGTGGTTCATGTTGCCATCTCTCAGACAAGTGTTAACACTTTCGCTTCGCCAATCTCTTAACACGTCATCCACAGTCGAGATCACGACGCAGGACAGCTGCGCTTTGTACAACCAGTGCGCCCTGTACGAGAACTTTGGAGGTGTCGTTCTTGCCGAGGAAGAGGGAAACAACATTGCCAAGGCACTCGGTGACAAGAACCGCACCCTGATCCTGCAGAACCACGGCATTCTCTCGGCGGGCACCTCGATCGAGGCCGCCGTCGGCTACTTGTAAGTTTCACTTTGGGGACAATGCTCTCAATGCCGTATCATCCACTGATCATCTTCTTAATCTCTCACACATCTTCTTCGACAGCATTCTGCTCGAGAAGCACTGCCAGGTTATGCTCCTCTCTGAGGCTGCTGCCGCTGCTTCAGGCACAAAGGTGAGTCGCACAGTCCGCGCAAAGGAAGAGAGCCGCCGACTCCGAAACAACAAGCTGATCCGGGATATTCTTTACCTTCTTGCATCCTTGAACAGCCCATCGTCATCGGTCACGAAGAGGCCGAGTTCACACGAAGGCAGGTCGGCAGCGACCAGGCCCTTGCGTTCCAGGCTTCGGTGTACTTTGACACCATCGCTCGTCTCGACAAGGGTGCCTGGAAGGAGTAAGGCTAGGCTTCATCTATGTCTCTTAGTCTCAGTCAAGCAGAATCGCACTCCCGTTCCGTCTGAAGTGTGCCCTGCATGTGAGGTGTGATCACGGACGGGTGACCCTGTTGAAAATTCGTAAGTTGTTAAACCCTGCCTACATTCGGACGAAGTGGAAAAAGTCGGCCGCGTCGTTTGAAGGAGCTCGATTGAAGAGCGGTCAGGCCAACGCGGTTCTCATTTAGATTCTCGAGAATTTCCTGCAGCAGGCGAGCCAACGAAGCCACAGAAGCAGCTCATCATGCGGGTCCAGAATGGTGAATCCGGCTGCAGTTGAGGATTTCTTTGAGGTGTCCTTTCCCTCCTGCTCTCGGTGGCTTGCCCTGAAGAGCTCGAAAGGGGCGATCCGATTCGCTTCTTGCCATTCATCTTTCACCGACGCAGCCACTTTCATCTCAAAGCGATGCCCCTCGACCTTTCCACAGCTGCTGTCGTCCGCACTCCATGACACAGCGCCATATCGCAACAGCCTGAACCTCGATCCACGAGCAGATCACGACCTCAACTTGCCCGCTTTGGACAGCGCTGACCGCCAATCCCAGCACCAGCGTCCGTCCTCACGCCTGGCTGCTCTTTTGCTGTCCTCCTACCTCCCTTTACACGTCTCCTGCCACATTGGCTCTTCCTCGACAGCCACGCTCTCTCAACATCCACTTGCCTCAGCCACCATTCCAGAGGACCTACTGCGCTTGCTGCCTTCCCCTGCTTCGTATCCCAAAGCGGTGCGCGCCGCGCATGATCAGCTCCCTACTTAGGCCCACGACGCAGCAGCTCTCTCTGCTTCTCCACCACCCTCCTTCATCACCGCGCTCAACTCTTCACCCCTCGTAGACGGTCAACATGGCAGGCAAAGCTACCCGAAGCGGCCAATCAGAGCCAGAACCTGTGGCATCCGATGCGACATCATCCAACGCGCCCGAGCCGAGCTCCAACGCTGCTGGTGGTGTTGCTGATAATGCTACGGAAGCCGAGGCATCAGCTCAACAGTCGGAGAGCACATCAACACAGCCTGAGACCGCCGACGCTTCTTCATCCAAGCCAGCCACCGACGCTCCTCAAGACGGCGCAGCATCGCGAGGATCATCCGAGTCGGATGAGAAAGCTGTCCTCTTCTCCCCATCGAAAAGGCCTCCGAGCAAGTCCAAGAAGGGCGGCAGGAACTCTCGCGCCAAATCGGCCAGCTCCAAGCGTAGCAGCGAGGAGCAGGAGGCTACCAAAGAAGTTGGCGTCGCCGAGGCATCCAGCTCTGTCGAGAAGTCCAACGATGACGCTGCCGACGGAGTCGCCGCAAGTGGTGTCGCAGCTTCTGCTGCTGACGCCTCTTTGAATTCAGAACCCTCCGACGGCTCTCATCAGAAGAGCACCTCGACGAGCAAAGAGCTTGCACAGTTGGGACTCGCCTCTTTTGGTGATGGCGCCGAGGACGACGTTGTAGGGCCCCGACGCTCCCGTCGCGGTCCGGGCGCTTCGCCAGATCCAAAAACGCGCGTACCGAAGGCCGAACCAGATTCTGATACCACTTCGCTGCAAGAGATGCCGAGCTCGACAGGAAACGATGCTTCGGACGCCGCAGCGAAGGAAGAACAGGGCGACATCAATGCCAACGCTGAACCAGCAGAGACCAGCGCAGTCGGCAACGATGACACAGCAGCACCGGAAGAGGTGGCGCCCGATGCCGAAGCCGATACGAAGCCCGAGCTCGACAACCAACAAGAAGATGCGCCCGCGGCGGACGTAGCGGAGGACTCGAAACCTCAAGACGCAACCAACGATGGCGACGACGAGGAAGCTGAAGCCAACTACGGAGACGGAGACGATCAAGACGGCGATGTGGACGGCGAAGAAGCCGGCGATGAAGGCGTCACACGTTGCGTCTGCGGCAGTGCCGACGAGAACGTGGGTCTCATGATCCAGTGCGAGACGTGCAAGTGCTGGCAACACTGTGTCTGCATGGGCATGCAGGTCGAAGAGGATTGCCCCGACGTCTACTTTTGCGAGCAGTGCCATCCGGAGCTTCACATTCCACTTCTACGCTCGCTCGGCTTGCTGCCCAAGTTGTCCAAGAAAGGTACCAGCAAGGGTGGCCCCAAGTATTCTGCGAGGGAGCTCAAGGAAGCCAAAGAGGCGATCGCGATGCTGGCGCAAGAGAACGCACGCAGACAACAAGCAGCTGAAGCTGCCGCCAACTACGGTTCCCGTGATAGGAAAGGCAGCAACAATCCTCGCGGCGATCCTTCCAAGGAAGTGCCAAAGAGTCCGAAGAGACGCAGTACCATGAACAGCCGCGATTCGGCCTACGGTGGTTGGGAGCCGATCCCACCCGGCCTGCTCGCGGACGGCGAGGTGTGGGATGGTACGGAAGACAGGAAAGGCGGCAAGAAGCGCAAGCGAGGTCTACCCGACGAGTATGCGGACAGCAATGCAGAGACACCGGAAGCAGCTGAAGACTTTGCAGATGCTGCTTCCGATGCAGCCAAGCGACGTCGCGTGAGTGCAGGAGCCGGGCACGAGCAAGACGCCGACGCCGATATGGACGAAGACGAAGCGTCGGCTGCAGCGGATCATTCGGCTTCGACCTCGCGAGATAAGAGCCACAAGAAGAAGAAAGGCAACAACCAGTACACGGTGCGAGAGAGTTCGGCCGCTCCCGACTCGGCATCGTCCAAACCTCGTCACCCTAATCAGTATACCTATCGCAACAAGGATCGCAACGGCGGAGCCGCGGCGCCTGCCAACGGTCAGAAGACGGGATCGAGCTCAACGTCCAACCTCACGTCGCATTCTCCGAGTCCAAGCCCAAGCAAAGGCCGGGCAGAGAATGCGCGTCGTGCAGCGGCGAGGGACCATGGAAGTCAGATTGGCACGCCGGCCCCGGGAGAAGTCAGCTCGTCCGGTCGCGGCGGACATGCGACGTCGTCCACGCAATGGTCTCTTCCAGAGCACCTCGCACATCTCGCCTACCTGCTTCCGCACGCTGCTAAATCTCGACACGAGGCAGCCAAATCATCCGCTTCAGCAGCCGATAACGGCTCTGCCAATGGCAGCGGATCGACCACCAAGAAAAGCTCGGCAAGTTCGAGCGGACAGACGAGCTCGGTGCCGTCTCCACCAGCAGGCACGTCGTTCCCGACGCCCTTCCAGGTGATCTCGTCGATCGAATCGTCGACAAAGGTGCGCTTCCCCGGTCGCCGAATGACGATGGGAGAGATGCGAAAGCGAGTGCGCAACATTGGCGAGTACGTGACGCGAAGCCAGATTGAAGCGGTGGAGAGGGAAAAGCGCATGAGGCTGCTCGGCATCGTACCTCCCTACATGGAGGAGATGGACGAAGGAGGCGAGATGGATGTCGAGACGATGCGAGACGATGTCAAGGAGGTCGATGGCGCGGCTTCGACTGAAGCAGCAGCGGAAGACAATGCGACGGATGGCGCTGCGACGGATGCAGTTGCTCCAGCCAAGGCGAAGCAACAGCTGCCGCTAAGCATGCTCTTGATGGAGGAGCTGACACGGGAGCTGATTCATTTCCAGCGAAATTTTGGCGTCGGGCCGGGCAGTCATAGCGGTTCTGGCTCTTCGCATCCTTCTGCTGCTGTCAGTTGACGGAGTATCGGCCATCGTGATTAGGTTGCGCATTTGCTGTAGGCAGGTTTTTTGGACGTCGTCTCTTGACTGCAATACATCAATTGTGATCGTGGCTCGCTTTCATGGAAAAGCATTGTGTTGCAAGACTCTTTGATGAGCCCGGACATTCTTGGAGCATGCGACATCGATGAATAGCGCAGGCCTCAGCACACGCGAACGCATTTGAGGGGCGGACGTGTGGTTTTTCACAGTGGAAGTCGTCAATCGAGCTTACGACCAACCCGAGGATGACACGCGCGAGACTTTCTTTTCGCGATATCGATATGAAGCGTCTGCAGTGATCGCCGCGAAAACTGGAAGGGTCGGATGCTGAGCCGAAAGCTACAGGGCACTCTGCGCTGGTGGGAGCGACTGCAGACACGGCGTCAGTTGTCTGCTGAGCCTCGGTCAGATCTCCTCCGGCTACGCTGTCGCTTCGAACATGCCATTGACTATCAGTGCGCTTCTCTACTATCGTCGTCTTTGATGACTCTTCCCTGACAGGGAGAAAAAGAAGCAGATGAACGACACACTCTCCAACAGCTCGTACAGGTCAAACTCACTACAGTACAAAATTGTCGAGACCTAAGATCAACAACCGACTCGTCGGCGGAGCTATAGCGGCAGGGGATCAAAGCCTGGCTTGCGTCGCGCACAGCGCAAGTCTCTCGACACCCAGCAGTATTTGGGCAAAGGATGGGGAAGATGGGGGGAAATGCAGGAAAATGCAAAGAAAATAAATAAAACCAAACCGAGTGAAAACTTGGCATGAAGAAAAGCGTTGGACGGTGGCGGAGGAATGATGTTACGTTAATGATGGGCTGGATGAGGGAGAAGCGAGGGGGAAGGACCGACAAGGATCGGAATCAGCCACGGATGGCCTTGATTGCCATGTTGAAGGCTCCGTTGTGGTCGCGGTCGGCCTCGTACGTGCAGCTGGGTGATGGGCATCGGAACCATTTGAGCGCCCCGAGGCGGTCGTTGATGTGGCCGCAGCCGGCGCACGTCTTGGAAGTGTAGCCCTCCGGTTGGATCAAGAGGGTAGTCGGATGGCCAAGCCTGTGAGGAAAGCGCTGCTTGTATTGGATGTCGTGGCACATGACTGCGAGCCGGTTGACAAAGGCAGCATGGCCCCAACAGAGCAGTTCGCGCTTCAGCTCGCGAGAGAGCTTGCTACGGCGTCGCCGGATCATGCCAAGTACCTCCATGCGCGGCATGATGATGATGTCGGATGACATGATCATCCAATGCGCGACACGGCAGTGCACCTCCTTGATCAGATTGGCGAGCTTCGACAAAACGGTCTTGCGTTCGTACTGGAGACGGCGGCGCTCCTGTTGAGATTCAGCATGCCGGGTACCTCGCTTGCCTTTCCCGTTGCCTCGACGTGCACGACGGTTGGGACGACGAAGGCGATTGAATTTGGACTGCAGCTCGTCAGAACGGTGACGGAGCCGCCTCAGTCGCCTTCGATCGTCCTCGTCCCCAATCTCGATGACACGGCCATCCATCTGCCCAGCGGTGAATGGAGTCCTGATCCCAGGGTCGACGACCGTGATCCTCGTGTCGCCAGTGTGCACCGTCCTCCCAGCCCTCTGCTTGGCTGCAGCTTGGTCGGCCTCGAAGCGCTGCTTGTCGACGAGCTCGTAGCAGAGGTGGAGATACCACCTGCCATCCGAGCGGCACTTGATGGACCAGTGCGAGGGGAGGGTGTGCCTTTTGCCCTTGAGGGGGCAGACGTCGGTCAAGAGGAATCGACGTTGCCGCTGGCCGCGAAGGCAGACCTTGGACCTGTACTCGCTGACGTTGAGCCGACCAATCTTTGATCGCGGAGTCCTTAGCTCGAGACCCGCAATCTTGGTTGAGTCCAGCGGATCGGATCGAACCTCGATGCTGGCGGATCCAGTGAAAGCGACAGACCATCCTTTGAGCTGTTCCTTGTGGATGTTGATCGGCTTCATGTCCGGAACCATCCGTCGAGACCGCTGATTGGCCGGCAGGTTGGCGTGGTTGGTCAGGATCGCCTTCCTATTCGCAATGACTTCCTTGATGACCGAGCGTCTTGCATAGGACGGACAGTCTTTGAGAAACGGATGCCGCTTGACAAAGGTAGAGCCGTTGTTCCCCAGAAGTCTGTACATCCCAAATTCGTTGAGATGAGGGTGGTTCTGCGTGTACGCCTGATTGACCCACCAGATAGCCTCGTTCTGCAGGACTCGCAGTGCCTCTCGATAACCTCTCAGCAAGAGCTTGAGAGCGGTGGGGGGCTTGAGGCGGTACACCAATGTCCTCGTGTTGGTGATGTCGGGCTTGCCAACGGATGCAGCTGCTTGCTGACCGGTTGCAGCTCTGGGCGGAGGAGGTGGAGGAGGCGGAGGAGGCGGCTGCGACGACTGAGGTTCTCGAAGGGTCGACGTGGGCTCGTCCACGTCCATGGGAGTGTGAGGGGGGGACGGCACTGGTTCGTCGACATCCATGGCATCGAGTGGACCTGAGGTTGACCACCATGGATCGTCGGCCGAGATAGCTGGAACCGGCACGAGGCTGTCTGAATCCGCATGCGACGCGGATGGAAGCGTGTCTGGCACGGATGCGATAGGTGCTGACGTTCCTGGTGCAAGCGCAAGGGAATCCGAGGGAAGCGCAAGACGTGGCAGCGCGGCTAGGCCAAAGTAGGAGTTCGAACGATGCCCTAAAGGAGGAGGCCAAAACGAGATCGGTGCTTGTGTGACAGATGCGAACGGGACCGACGAAGACGAGATTGAAGGCCAAAGAGGCTGAGGCGGCGCAGCAGAGCCAAAGTGCATATGCGGCTGGGGCGGCAAGGGTGGCGACCAAGAGGCGAATGGATCTGTTCCCGATACGGTTGAGATGGGCATGGATGCGGGAAGCCAGACTGGGCCCAGCGGAAAAGGGGCGCTCGAGGTTGGATGCATGGAGAAAGGCGCATGCAGGGAAGAGGGAGCCGTATCCAGCGTGGATCCAACCGGCCACGAGGCGGATGGAATTGGACCAGTTGCAGATGAAGTCGATGCAACCAGGCGATCGTCCGAGGAGGGGACGGTTCCACCCAGTCTGGACACGGCCTCGTCGCCTAGATCCTTGATCGGAAGCCCTCCAAGGTCAGTCGGAAACGCGTTAGGGTCGCGCTCGATGACAATGGTCGTGTCAAAAGGCCATCGCTTCTCTTGCCCTTGGTTGGGCAAGAACTTGGTGACCCTCGTGTCTACCCAGCAATGCCTGAGAGCAGCCTCACTGGGATCGCAGACACTCATCGGGCCGCTGCCGAGGCTGAGCGATAGCCTTGGCTTGACGAGCCGATCGTAGACGTTGGCCAGGTTGGGATCGTAGAAGGGGTACACGTCGGGGCCATGTGCCGTCGTCCGTCTCGGCAGGTCGTCCCGTGCAATATTTGTCAAGGTGATGCTGCTCATCTGTAGTCAGTAACGGAAGAGAACCTGTGTCAGTGTGCTGCAATCGATGCTTCCACGGTGATGTCAGAACGAGGGACTTACCTTGCCAGCTGTGCTCAAGAGTCGGGCAGAGCGATGAGCATGAACGAGCAACTTGCTAGCAGCCGAACCACTAGAACGTTGGCCTGAGAAACGGATGCAAGCAATCGAGAAGGCGATGGATCCGTACGCGACGCAGATGCATCGCCATGCGAGGTGGATCGAACGACAAAAAGGCAGAATACGCCAAAGAAAGCAAAGGCAGCCACGGAGAAAGCTGGGACGGTCTTGATATGAGCGACAATGAGGGACAACCAAACGGGGACAGCAAAGAGGGGCGGTATATATGAGTCTCATGAACCAGGATTCGCCTGTGGCAAAGAACTTGCGATGAGCCGGTGGCCAGCACTTTAGCATTCACACTCGAGCACAGCAGCCTCTTTGCCGTTCTTCTGCCGGTTCAGAAGAGTCACAGAGCGGCTCATCCGTCACAACTGAGCTTTTCAGGGTCTTGGAGCCATGCACCGAGTCACTCGACTGGTTGACAGAGACTGCAAGACCGGGCCAACAGAGAGTCGGCCTGGCCACATTGCGCCCTCGTTCGCCTAGCTCGTTTGACTGACTGCAGGCAGATCCGCTTCACAACAACTCAGGACACGGCATCATGCCAATCTGCCGAGATTCTTCCGCCGTCTCGAGTCTCTGGCCATCAAGCTTCATAAGAGATGAACAGATGCTTTAAGTTACTCGGAAGAGCCGAAACAGAGACAGCCGCGTTTCCTTTTCGTCACATTGTTCCCACGCCGTGATGAGCGCTCTGATAGCTGGATCTTCAGCCTGCTTTGCTATTCTGCTTGGGCTGGCACACCGGTAGAGCTGACTGATCAATTGCGCCCTCACCATTGCAGTCTGATGCGGCCGACGTCCTGGCGGCAAGTGAGCTCGGTATAGCCAAAGTCTCTTTTTCATTTGCGACAAAAACCAAAATTGTGTGCGTTTTCATGGGCGAACTCGACACAGCACACAAAAACCGTTCCTCCGCTTGCGAGTGGCTTCGACCTCGCGCTGATAATGGCCAGTAGCAAGCCGGCTCGGCACGACCTCACGCATGGAATCGTGGGGTCTTTTGCGAGTCGACTTGACACGGTGACTGACCTCGCTTTGATCGCTGCTGCTGACCAACACAGCGTCAAGACCGATGACCTCTGGCGTGCAGCAACGGTCCCTGTGTGGAAACGGGCATGGAGCGGCCCATGCGCTGGGCTCAGGCACAGATCGACTCGCCACTGCTGGAAGTCGGCAGACTAAGTCAAGTCCGGCTGAGATGCTGCCTCGTCAGGTATTCTGTACAGATGTGACTTGAGTCACGTCGCATCGACTCACGGAAAAGCCGGTCATTTTGCTAGCCGGGTCTTGTCCACTCAGAAAACGGCGGTTCCCTGACCCAGCTCAAGATTGGTGATGATTACGTATTGCTGTCGCCATGCGATCACCCGTCTGATCACCTTGACGGTCCCACCTGAGGTCCCACATCCATTGCGCAGCCCACTTTTTGGTGCAACCGACACTTCATCTCAGCCTTCCTTCGCACCACCACCACCACGACACCCCCATCACCATTCCACCACCCCGCCACCCCACCACCCCGCCACGGTTGCACCGATCAACTCACGATGCCGTTTCCTTTTCTGTGGCACCACCCACCGCCGCCTACCTTCTGGTCGATCGTCCGGTCTTACGCGATAATGCTCTTCAAGTACGCTTCTAACCTCGTGCCCTTTGTGGTCGGCGGAGGCTCGGTCGAGGAGGCATTTCGCACTGTCGTCTACTTTTTGATCAGCATCTACATCTCTCGCCTACTCGAGAAGGCCTTTGTTGCTCCGGGAAACAACGTCGCCACGGGCTCTCTTGCCGCCAACGCCGTGTTCAACACGTCTGCATCGCACCAAGGTCAGTTGTGATTGATGGTCGGTTTCTCCTTTCCTATTTGCTGTGCTGACCACCACCACAAACCATTGTTCTCGTCTGGTCTGGACACTGCAGTGACCAAGGTTGAGCAAGCGTTGCTCCAAAAGCTGCGTGCCAAGGCAGACCAGCGAGGCTGGACCATGCAAGAGCTGTTGAGGGAGTGGGAGAAGGCCGGCACGCACTGGACGCTGGTCAACGAGGTGGACAGGCTTCTCCTCGACAAATGGCGCGCAATGGGCATTAAAGACGGTTGGACGCTAAAGGATCTGGATCATCTTTTGAGCAAGGAAGTCAACCAGAACCGGCTCAGCCGGGCGATCGTCAAGGGCCTTGCGAACAAAAGCTCTGGCTCCGTCACCGACATCTTCTGTTAGATAGACTCTAATAGAACACTTTTGCCGCGGCTAACGTCCGCGTTGAGTGGGAGGCAGTCCCCACACACCATACCTGGTGATACGATGACTGTGATGAGCTCAAAGGAGTGCGAGACGAGTTACAGACGATGACAGGCAAAGATCGATTCTTGCGAGCAAGCTCGTGATTTCATTCTGAGATTGGCGACCTGAGACATGACCCTCAATCATTCGGAGGATACCGGCTGTGGCCAGATATCCTGAGCGAGGTCGACAGGGAACAAGGCATCCCAAAGCCTGAAGTGAGCGGCTCGCAGCCTGGCATCGTTGCTCAGGACGCACTCCCACTGGAGTTCCATGACTCGCCCCTTCTCCTCCTCCGTCAACGGCTGGCAGTCTCGTCCTCTGACCTCTGCTCTTGTTGGACCGTAGTGGGTGCTGCACCCAAAGTGATTCTGCTCCAGCTTCCATTCGTGTCGGCAGAAGAGGATCGGGGCGTCAGAGAGAGGGTATGCAAAGTGAAACGGAGCATTCTGTTGCGGTGGCGAACTTACTCTTGCTCCGAGGGCGGGATCAGCGGTGAAGGCCCCAAACCAATTGCTTTCCCCAAGATAGCGCGGCTCCCACTCCTCCTCAGGACCTGGGATGCAGTCCTTTTCTCGCTTTGCTCGAGATCGACATGCGGTGCAGCACGGAACGAGGTTGTTGGGCTGTCCAAGCGGATTCGGTAACGTGATCTTGAAGCACCTGTTTGCCGGATGGATGCATAACGATGAGCATGGCGGACAACGTGCATGTACAGCGGTCCTTGTCCTGTACTTACTGGAGATCGTGACTGACGCAAAACTGGCACCGAACCGGGTTGGACACGGGCTTCTGCCACTCGCAGATCCTGCCCCAAATGATGGCCTTGAGCCTCTCGCGAACCTTGTCGACGATCTTTCCACTGCGATCTAGCCACTCGCTTGGCACTTTGCAACGAAAATCGCCAACCTCAAGTGTGAAAAAGCGCCGGTGCATCTGTGGAGGTCTAACAACACCGCATGCAGAACCATCGTCCACATCGGTTTCGAGCCAGGGCACGATCTTCTTCACTTCGACATCTTCTCCTCAACCGTTGCGCACCCTGGACACCGCCTTGCAATCTCAGTCCATCATCCAGCATGAACACGCCTGTGAAGTTTGCATCCATCCAAGACGGCGAAGCGCCTTCTCTACCACGAAGCATACGAACGACCCAACGAAGTCTTTCTTCTGGACGGTCAGAACAAGTTTCGCGAAGTAGTGATCCTTGGTGAGCACGAGACGGTCCCAAACGACATACACGGTCTTACAGTTCGCCGCAACCTCACACTCTCCAACGAATCCGGCGTCTTCTTGCAGAAACTCGGCCCTCGCAACGAATCTGCCCATGGTGCGATGCTCGAAGCAATGATGATTGGCCGGCAGCGATTTGACCAAGTCTTGCAGCGATGCTCGGTGAACAAGACCGCGACCGACAGAGAACTGCGTCTCGCTTGTGCGGTCAAAGACTTGAAAGACGACGACAAGCACATCTCGATCAAGCAGGCGACGGGAGACGACCCCCTTTGTAGTCCCGACTTGTCGAATGTCACCGACCTTCTCGTCAGCACCACTCGCTCATCAGCGGCATCGACAGCAGATGGCCTCGGCTCGGCCGGCCTTTTCAACGACTCCTTTCTCGACAGTCTGATGGACGACCTGGACGATGCTGCGCCTGCAGACGCTTTGCATCGCAACGGTCACTTCCATCTCGGCGTGTGGTACGGACAAGGAAGTCGATTTGCAACCACCACGGCGGACACTCGACAGGCAAAACAAGACGATGCCGCTGTCGTCCACGTTCTGCGATTCATGGCTTGGCTTCGTGTCTACATCGACAAGTTTGTGGAGCCTCTCACCCGTCCAACGGCGCTGCGATACTGCCGTCGAGGTCGTAAGGGTCAGTCGCTCTCGGACGTGCCTCCCAGCATGCTGGAGCCCATCCTCTGCCCGGCTTTTCTCTCGTCGCTTGCACATCGAGAAGGCAACTTTGTCTGGCTCTCGAAGGAGGTCCCTGTCGCAAAGACCCTCTGCCATCGACTGTACAACGTCTGCTCCCCATTTCAAGGCTTCAGGGGCAAGCCGCACTGCGACAAAGGCGACGATGCCCCTACCGTTCTGCTCAACTTCGGCTATGCACGTCTGCATCTGCCGGAATACAACGCTGCCGTCGACTTGCAGCCGGGCGACGTGGTGTTCTTTGATGCAGGAGTGCAGCTCTACACGACGCCTCATCCACAGCATCCAGGGCTCGAGTCGGAACGGTGGGCCATCAGTTGCTTCTTTCAAAAGCGAGTGGATGGTCACTGGCAGCCGACAAAGTATCCGACACGACTGGACATGGAACGACAACTTCAGCACATACTGCAGACGGATCGCGAGCCCAAACAACGGGTAAGAGACCTCAAGAACGCCAAAGCACACGCGCAGAGAAAGAGGTTGGCCGCGAATCGGAAGGCAGACGGTGCAACGAGACCGACGAGCACCCAGCATCCGGTCTCAGAAGCCATCCCCGTTCACGAGCAGAGGATCACGCGAAGCAAACGCAAAGCAGACGACATCCACACCGACACGCTTGCATCATCGACCGCAAGGAATGGCGAAATCCAGAAGAAGGCCGCCACGATCGCACCATCTGCCGTTCGCACGACTCGCTCTGCTGCTCGTCCACTGTCGAGCTTGTGATCCGAGGCTTGCTGGAACTCGGTTGACATGTAGATAGCCGCACTTTGTCACTAGCAATGAGAACAGACGCGTTTCAATGAGCCATGCAGAACATGAGCGGGTTTCGCTTGCAGCAGCGAGGACGCAGGTCGGGTCGTGTCGACGCGCAAACGAGCCGACGAGTTCCCGCTCCGAGTCATGTCGATCTGCAAACGAGCATGGAGTTTCGCGCTCTGTGTCGTGTCGATGCGCAGACAAGCAGATCCTTGGTGCGCCATGCCGTGCCGACTTGTAGTCCTCGGTGTCGATTCACACTCGTCTTTGGTGTCGTCGTGTCGACTCGCAAAGAAACAAATGGCTTCGTGTTCCATGTCGTGTCGACCTATAAACGAGCAGCTTGTTTCCTGCGTCGTGTCGTGTCAACCTGCCAAACGAGCAGATGGTTTCCTGCGTCGTGTCGTCTCGACCTGCCAAACGAGCAGATGGTTTCCTGCGTCATGTCATGTCGACGCAACTCGCAAAAGGGACTCGCTGACGGTACACCGCCTCTTGTGAGCCATGTCTCAACGACTCGCACGCGCAAAGTGCTCCAGCCGGGCCACGTCATGTCGACTCCCAAAAGGGACGTCAGCATGGTGCGATTGCTTGTCTGAGCCGTGTCTCTGCGAGGCGCAACCCGAGACGGGAGAGGTGCAGCGTCCCTCTGGCTCACGATCGAGCCGACACTTTGGTGTGCCATGTCTCCCTGACTCGGAAAGATCCTCTCCGTCGCTTGCGTGGGCCGTGTCGTGTCTACCTTCCAAAGACGACCAGTCCAGGACGGGCACCGACCTCTTCTCCAGCTTGAGTCGCACGTACATCGCATAAGCAGTGCAGACAGCCATGAATGAGAAACAGAATACAGCATTGATATGTACAGAGACGAGAAGCGAACCACCCTATGATACAGAATCTGGCAAAGTACAACAAAGACGAGCACGAATGGGAGGGGGAGGGTTGCAGATGGCGGAAAGAGGCGCAAGGCGGAATGCAGCAAGAGGCGAATGCGAACCAGCCGGTGGCAAGACGAGACGAGGCGAGAATCTCCTGCAGACCGAGACCGAGGAGAGCACCATGAGCAACGGGCGGAGAAGAGGGTCAGCATACGACCAATGGAAAATTGAGTGAGGTCGGAAAGCACTTACAGATCGCCGTCTTACTCGAACAGGTTGTCGCAGCCGGGATCGCTGAAGACCAGCTCGTCGCAAGCCTGGTGGAAGGCGGCGTCGGAGTCCTGGCTGTTGCCAGCAGAGACGACCGTCGCGGCATCGTCGCCGGCAGAAGAGAGACGACCGTCGTCGCATCGTCGCCGGCAGAAGAAACAACCACCGTCGCATCGTCGTCGTCGTTGTCATCCAGAAAGAGCCGGGTGCCACGGTCTGCCGAAGTGCGGGTGGTGGTGGTGGTCGTCGTCGTCGTCGTCGTCGTCGTGGAGCGACGACCAGCGGCACGAGGGCTTGCAGAACCGCCGTTTCCACCCACAGCGTTTGGATAGACGGCCCGATCCAGTCCAGCGTTCGTCTTCGCGATGTCGGCAAAGCTCATCTCCCTCACGGCCTGCATCGTTGATCCAGCAACATGGGCAATGCAGGGATTGCGCTGCAGCGTCGCCCGGAACACGCCACCAATGTGAACGAGCATGCCGTTCTTGAGCTTGCCGAACGAGACCGGGTCGTAGAGCGGCGAACCCGGCTTCACCAGCACGATCATGCACTGCTCGTCCGAGAACTGCAGCATGAACGCCGAATTGACGTGCTCCACCAGTCGGACGCGGCCCAGGAAGCTGAGCTTCTTCTTGCGCATCGTCGAAGCGTGCTGGCAGAGGAACGCCATCGGAGACGTGAGCTCCGCCGCCGTGATGCCCAGTCCCGGCACTCGAGCGCCCTTCGCTGCGGGAGCGGAAGCCAAAGCGGAAGCGCCGCACGTCGAGCTGCTGCCGGTGGTGGTGGTGGTGGTCGAGCCAGAGGAAGAGCCGGAGGCCGAGGCGCGGTTGGCATGCTGCTGGACGCTGGCGGCCAGGTTGGCGGCGAGCGTCTCCCCGAAGCGAACATCGCTAGCAGCCTTGACCAGCTGCGGGTAGTCCAGCTTCGTCTTCCGCAGCGCCCTGTCGATGATGTCGTTGACGATGCTCTTCTCCACCGCAGAGCCGAGCGATGCGCGCTCGTGCGTCGTGCTGCGGCGCTGCTTGGCCGCCGTCTTGTTGATCGCCATCTCGTTGCGGGGGAAGGAGGGGGGGGGGAGCGAGCCAGAGCAGCCGAGCGGGAGCGGGAGCGGGCCAGTGCGCGAGCTGTGCGGGTGAGGCGGGTGCGGGTGGTGTGGGGGCGGGCAACGGCGGAGATGCGGGCCGGCGGAGGAGCAAGACAAAGTCGTTGACGACGAAGACGACAAAGACGATGATGGTGGTGGTGGAGGTGGCGGAGGCGGAGGAGGGGCGGGCGAGCGGGCGAGCGGAGTGGCGAGATCAGCCGAACGCGATGATGGTGGTGGTCGAGGTGATGGTGGTGGTGGTCGGCCGTTGAGCGGCTCGGCGGTGCGCGATCGTGATGGCGTTGGCAAGGGCGTTGACGATGGCGAGGGCGAGGGCGATGCCGATGCCGGTAGTGGTGGTGGGAGCGCAGGAGCGCGAGCGAGCAATCGACGCTACATATATGTCTTGAGTTGTCGTCGTGGCGGGAACGAAAATGTCGACGACGACGACATCATCAGCACGTCCGAGTGGTTCTCCGCAAAGATGCGGACGCCAATGCGGAAGCGGAATCAACAACCAACTTAGCCGGCATCGACGACCGGACTTGTCCAATTCGCACAGCGAAAATATCGACCTTTTCGGTCGCGAGGGTCAGCATAACTTTGCTGAGTAGCTTTGCTGACTTTTCAGAGTTGGCCCTGGATTTCACTGGGCAGAACGCACGCATGCACGCACGCAACAGCAGCTCTCTTCCCTTCCTGCCCTTTCTCTCCCCACCATCCATCGTTATCCGTCGCATTCTTTCCCCGTCGCTTCAACCCACTTGGCTCTTGCTTCCCTTCCACAACCATCAACACCGCTTTCGCTTCCACTACACCTCGATCTTCTTCTCTCTCTTCCACCATCCGAATTGCCTTCACCATTACCAGCACGTCAAAGCTGCCTATCAGCATCGGCCATCATCCTGCGACCTCGCAAGGAGCGATCTTTCGATTGCCTTCGCAATTCCGCCAATTCACGTCGACATTTCTCCGCCTTGACACACCGCTCGCCTCGCCCCGCCTCTCTCCAAATTCCTGAAAATTCCATTTCTTCACGTAAAACATCAAATCACCAACACTTACACTTCTCGCACCACACGCCCATCTGCTCCTTCAGGGTGCAGTCCCAGTCTCGACGCGGGGCAGTCCACCTCTGCACAAACATTGCCATTGGTCCTCCTCATCGCGCATCGTCGGTATGGTCTGTATGCACGTCCAACACTAGCTCAGGGTACACAACAGTTGCGATCAGACCTCACTCAACGACTTCGGCAATCGGCAACACACACACGCGAACCCAGCCCGAACAATTCCTGGATCGGCCCGTCTACCATAGATTTCGACTTCACCCTCATCTCAGCTGTTGACCTGCATCGACCATCGCCGAACATCACGTCTACGGCCTTACGGCTGACGGCTGACGCTTGACGTCTGCTTTGCTTCTGGCTTCTCATGGCACCTGCACGCAGAACGCCGCGCGCCAGCACATCGGCGCTCGGTAGCTCTTCGCCCATCACCCCAACCAGTGTCATCTATGCTGAAGCACCTATGCCATCGACCTTCATCACAGCGTCTCGCAACGCTCGCCATCAGATGCTGGCAAATGCGAAAGGTTCCGGCTCAAACGCTCCGACATCGCCGTCCAAGGTGCACGGCATCTCCTCGTACGACGATCCAATCGTTCTATCCGATACCGAAACCAACACCGATAGCGTCGGCGACATCGAGATCTTGGACAGCTTCAGCAGTGATACGCTTGCCCCGCACGGCGTTCCTGCCACGGCGAGCACCACGGCGGCACAGACATTGTTGCAGCGCTCGAACTCGTACACTGCCAACCATCAGGATGAAAGCCGCTCTTCCACAACTGTCGATCGATCCTACGCCACTTCCTTGAACAGCGACCTCCATGCCATCTCCGACGGAAGCCTCTCATCGCTTAGCTCGGTCGACTCAGATAGCGACGCTCCAGATGGCGCGCACGAGAAGCCCCGAGCCATAACGGACTCTCCAAGTCGTCCTTCGCGCCTGAAACGCAACAGAGAACTCACATCGACGCCTTCACGAGACTCTGAAGCCGCCTCAGAGGCAAATGACCATTCGCTATCCCGGACGCCCACTCCGAGTCGCAGGTCAGCTCGTATCGTCTCGTCGGGATCAAGTGTTCAGAAGGCGCTACAAAGACGAGACGAGCTCGATGCCAAGCTGCTTGCTACCCCTGTACGACGCAAGGCTGACTCTCCCGAGGCGCCGCCTGCAAAGAGACCTCGAGGCAGGCCGAGAAAGTCGGCGCCTGTCGCCGGCCCTCTGCAATCGTCCAAACCTCAGCCTGCGGCATCTGTGCAGAGCACGCCAGGCTCCGGCTCTGCACGACGAAGCAGCCGCTTGTCTATGCCTGTCGTCCCACAAGCCGCAGATTCTCAGGAGACAGCGTCGCTACAGAGTCCAAAGGCCAAGCAAAGCCCGCCGAAGGAATCAGACCGCGAACCAAGACGTAGCAGACGCTCGCGAGGCATTGAAGCCTTTGTCGAGCGACAGGATGATGACAAGCCATCGCCAGCTCCCTCGCTGTCCTACTCTGCTTCGATCACTCGAGATGGATCCAAAGCGACGACTTCCAAAGCCAGTGCAAGCTCAAGCGTTGCGGTGAGCAGCGCTCCTCAGGATGTACCAGTACTCCCTGTTAAGCGTGGTCCAGGCCGTCCCAGAAAGTATCCGCTTGTTATTCCGCCTCCGCAGGCGGCACCGGCATCACCCGTTGCAGAAAAGAAGGAGCCCACCGTCACAGACCGGCTTCGCAAGAGGAGCTCTCCCTCAGTCTCAGCCAGCGAAGCGCAACCAGTCAAGCAGGATGCGCAAGCGAGTCCTCGTCGCAAGAGGGGCAGACCGAGACGCATTGTGGAAAGCGCTACAAGCGACAGCGCTCCCGCGTCTCCAGCCGCCTCGCAGCTGTCGGCCATCCTTGCTAGCCCCACCTCTCGAAAGAAGGCGATCGACTTGCTTGAGGATGACTCCAGTGAGCTGAGTGATGCCAGTGATGTGTCCGTCGACTCTTCGCTGCCATCGCGCGTGGCAAAGGCGGCCAGGGCCAAGAAGGTGAAGCGGGCCAGCAAGCAGGACAAGGACGGGAAGGCGTACCACTTCGTTGGATTGTATGCTGGCGAAGCGGATGCCGTGGCTTCTACCTCATCCCGACGTCCAGCCGAGACGCCAAACACCGTCTTCCCGACCCCGATCCACTTTGGTGCCAAGCTGCTTACAGAGGAGCGCGATTTCCTCCTCCCGTTTCCGATCCATCAATCCAAGGATCAGCTTCGGGACAAAGTCAATGCCAGACGCAAGCCGCCTCGCTACCAGCAGATCAGCAAGAACAAGTATGTCACGCGCGCCAAATTGCAAGGCGAGGTGCCGCTATGCAACTGCCAGCCTGGCAGCGGCTGCGGCGCAGATTGCATCAACCGCATGCTTATGTTCATCTGTGATCCGAGGACATGTCCTAGTGCCAGCAACTGCACCAACGTCAGCCTTGGTCGCCGTCCGACCATCAAGACAATGGTCGCATACTATGGTCGACGTGGCTTTGGCCTCAAAACGCTCGAGCCCATCAAGAAGGATGACTTTATCGACGAGTACCGCGGCGAAGTCATCAACTTGACCGAAGCCTCCAAGCGAGTGACCGAGGAGTACAAGGCTACGGGCAACTTCTATCTGCTCGACTACGACTCGGCCGCTGGAGAGTTGTTGGATGGTGGTCGCAAGGGCAACATCACGCGGTTTGCCAATCATTCCTGTGACCCGAATTGCCGCGTCGAGAAGTTCATCATCTGCGGCACGGACGAGGCGCTTTCAGCCGAGTTCCAGATCGGCTTGTTTGCGAACCGCGACATCGAAGAGGGCGAGGAGCTGACGTACAACTACGGGTTTGCCTACTTCCAGCCTCGCGACATCACGGGAGCGCCCACCGCTCAGGTTCCGACCCAGCAGTGTCTCTGCGGGGCTGCCAACTGCTCTGGCATCCTTGGCGGAAAGAAAGCGTCCGTGCCGAAGGCCGTCGTTGACGCAGTGAAGGCCAATTCACGTACCAAGACGGCGAAGGGCAGAAGCAAGGGCAAGGGCAAGGCCAGAAAGGCGGGTCAGGGCTCTCGAGTCCGCATGCGGTCCATGACCCCGATGCTGAATGCCTCTCGATTGTCCGCAGCCGCGATGCCCAGCTCAGCATTGCTTAGCGGCACCACTGCCAAGAGCTCGAGGAAGAGCGAGAAAGCACAGGCCACCCTGAATCTGCTCGACAAGATCGTCATCAGGCGTCGCGAGCGCTCGGCACGCGCCGCAGGTGAGTCAGCGTCGTCAAAACCCGCGTCGACAACAGCTTCTTCGATGGAGCCGATGCAGAAACAAACTCTGGAGGGAGAATTCAAGACGAGAGCGACGGCGACAAAAGCTCAGCCCGGCATCGACAACTCCCAGCTCCCCTCGGCGAACATGTCCAAGACAGTCGCTTCAAGCCTGTTCGCCCCCGGAGCTGAGGCTGTGAATGCGCCAGCAACCAGTATCGCCTTGTCCGAGGCGCTTTCGACTGCTAACGCAAACGGATCCAAAGCGGCAAGTACGTCGCAGACGACCGATTCAAACGGTCAGGAGAACGTCGATCCAGCGGCTGCCAACGCCGGTGCCACGAGCAAAGCGGTCCCGCGGCTGCCGTTGTTGAAAAAGCTGGCGGCCAAGAGGAAGACAAGCGCCTTTGGTCGTGCCGCGACAGCTGCGCGAGGTACCAAAGACCGAAGGTGGTCGGCAGCAGAAGCCCTCATGTCGGACAACGACGAGACCTCGTCCATCGACAACGACAACAGGGAGATGTCTGACTCGGACGACTCCGTGTCCAAGAAGCCGGACGGCGACAAGAAGCGACGCCGAGCTACTACGGACGGAACGCGCAGGCCGGGCCGGCGCGGGCGTCACAAGCTTGAGCTCAGCGGCGAAGAGGCGGAGCGCCGAGCAGCAGAGCGACGTGCACGCAACGCCTTCCTTGCACGCGTGCGCCGTGCGTCGAAGCGTGGCATCGTGATCGAGGATCCAACTCAACATCCTCTCAAGAAGATCAGCATCGAGTGTACGGCCGCTCCGGACAACACCTACATCCCAGATCTGCCTTCGTCGCTGGTGACGTTGGGCATGACGACGGCCGATGCACGTCGAGCGCGCAACGCCTTCCTCGCGCGCGTGCGAAGGGCCATGAAGCGAGGCTATGTCAAAGAGGCCGCCATCAAGATGGCCGCCAAGCCGTTGCCAGGCGACCCGGAGCGAGACACGCCCGTGATGAGGGCGCAGCGAGCATACATGGAGCGGATCGAACGCGAGGCCGCAGACGAGCTCACGGGTCCTGCGCAGGGCAGCGCAGCAGCTCAGACTGGCTCGAGCAGCCGAGCAGCAGCGACAGATGGAGACCAGAGCTGGTTCGACGAGTCGAGCTGGGCGGCGCAGTAAGGCGAATGAGTGGCCCAGATGCTCGGCAACTTGATATATTACTTGATTCTTGCATGCTCTTCTTGTGTAGCCTGTCTCCGTTCATTTCCGAAGACGTCGTCTGCCAAGCTGTCTTCTGCTCGGTCTGATTGAGTCATCTAGCGGCGCTGAGCGAGAGCATACACAAGGGCTTCGATCTGTTTCAGCCTGTCCTTGAAGACTAGCTCGAGGAAAAAATGCTCAAGATGTCAAGTCGACAAATGAAGAAAAAGTTCTCAAATCCGAAACGGGAAGGATGCCATGCTAAAGGCACGATGATGCGGATCGCCTGTGAATCATGAACGGCTACCTGCTCGCCATCTCTCGGATCCGCTCTTCACTTCTAGACACAATATACCCGACCCCTTCCCCGCATCCTGGCCAACGCTCCGAGCTCGAGTGCAGATTGCATCCTGCTGCAGTTGCATCGTCTCTTCCGACCTCTTCTCCACCACACGCCAAGAGGCTTGCCAACACCGGCTTAGCCGGCCCAGGTGGCCGCGCGCTCGACAACACGTCCTCGTCATCATCAGCGCATACGAGGTCCGCACAACGTCTTCTTTGCTACGGTACGAGCGTTGGGCAAGCAAAGCTCGCCGTCCTTCGACAACACAGGCAACGGACGCATATGCGCTCGCGATCAACGGCACGATAGCCTCGCTTGCCACGGCGGCGGATGAATGTGGATAGACTTCAACGAGGCTCCCGATCGACATCACGATCTTGCCAACGACCGACCCGAGTCCGCGCTTGCCGGATCACAATTCATTGCACACAGAGCCCCCGAGATAGGGCGAAGCGATCGACACCTCGGCGGTCAGATACCAGCCTCGAGAATTCAGCGCAGCTCAGCAAAACCGCACAATGACGAGCCAGCAAGGGATCACTTCAATACGCAGCCCGTCGAGTCCGTCGCTCCCTTTCCTTCATTCTGGCGCTTCCGCCAAGACGAACGGGATGTCGGACCCGAGCGCACAACCGAGCGCTCCCGATGGCGCTGCCAACCCGAGCCACAATGGCATCCATGGATCGACGACTTCTCCGAATGACGCCTCGAGTCCGTCCCGTAACGGGCCACCGTCGACACCTTCGACGACCACCTCCCCCAGCACCGGCAGCGGGGCAATGCTGATGGCATCACGCAAGCAGAATAGCGCATGTGATGCCTGCCGAAGTCGCAAGGTGCGATGCAACAGAGATCCAGGCGAGGCGAGGTGCAACCACTGCAAGGCCAAAAACATCGACTGCACAACCCTCTACGTGGAGTGGGCCACCTCATCCGCCAAGCGTCCCACGAAGCGATCCAGATCATCCCTCCAGGCTCCGCTGGAAGCGAAGAGGGCGGCGCTGGAGCCGCCAGAAGTCGCCGACGCCGCTGTGCAGGCACAGGATCGCCTGCTCAACGCGCTCTTCCGGCGAGACACCGAATACGTCTGCATGAACACACAGCTCTTCGAGTATCAGGTGCTGCCCTGCAACACGCCCGTTGTGGCGAGCGGTTACACAGTGCGCAACGTGATCCCGTCCTCTTACCTGCCAGGGCCTAGACCGGCAGCGACAACGAGCGCCGAACTGCATCTGCTTGATCGACAACGGAGGGACGACTTTGCCAGCGACCTGATCGAGACCTACTTTTCGGTGGTGCACGCTCGGTTCCCGGTGCTGAATCCTCAGTCGTTCAGGAAGCACTACTACGATCGAAGTCAAGAGCACGGCGGCCCGCCGGACGATTCCCTCGTCGCGATCCTGCTTGCCTGGGGAGCAAAGTTCAGCGAGAATCCACTCATTGCGCAGGATCGCGAGGAAAGCGCCGCAGAGCTCAAGAAGGCGTTCAGCCAGGCTCAGATCGCGCTCAACAAGGGCGAGATCGAGAAGGCCAACCAGATCACAGGCTCCAAGGGCGGTATTGACCAGCCCATCCTCACGGTGCCGCAGGAGTTGAGAGAACGAGGCCGGAATCGGATTGGCGATCATCTCATTTGGCGAGCTCAAGACGTGATGGAGCGATCGCGGGTAGTCAGGGTCACGTCGCTCGAGAACATCCAATGCTGCTACTTGATAGAGCCGCTGCTGCTGCACCCCTCGGTCTACTTCAACGGCAACGTCAACCTCGCGGGCAAGCCGATCGTGGCCAAGCACCGAAATGCACTGTCGTACACCACGGGGCATTGGTTCATGGTCGCGATGAAGCATTTGCTCGATCTCGGCATCAACTGCAAGGAGAGGGTCATGACGATCAAGGATCCTACCTTGCGCGGAGAAGCCCTTTTCACTTGGTGGTCGGTGTACTGGGCGGATTGCGTTTCTGCGTTGTTCTTCCAGCGCCACCACATCCTTTCTCCCGAGCATTACAACAACGATCCGATGGTGGGGAACGCGGACAACAAGGAAGAGGCGCCGAGTCCGATCGTCAGCCTCGATGCGTACCTCTCGTACTTTGGCTCGGTGAACGTCATGCTGGCATTTCAGCGTACGCTCTCGGAGCTGTACTTTGCGCCGCGCAGCTACCTCAAAGGCGTGCCGTTCGACACCATCGTCGAGGTGGTCGAGCAGGCTAAGAAGTGGCGCGTAGATCATCTCGACAAGGTGGGGGTGCCATTACCTCACTGGCCTCCGCATTGGGACTATATCTCGGCCGTGGGTGCGTGCACGATGGACGTCAACTACCATGCCAACTGGATCATCCTCTGGCGGCTCATAGACGAGATGGGCATCTACGGCACGGATCGATCGGACGCCACCTCCCCTCTGCACCGAGAGCGACTCAAGCGCGGCCTCGTTGCCAGACTGGAAGCGGTGCCGCCGAATCAAGTGCCCGATCCGTCGCAAGTAGAGCAGGTGCTCGCGGAGATCCAAGAGGAAGCGCTCAACAGCGCGCTCCGCATCGCTGGGCTCGCCGACATCCTTCGCGCCAACCAGTACCTCCGTCTCGACCCCTGCAATCAGATCCAGAGCTTCGAACTCGCCGCCACCATGCTCATCCGCTTCCAGCGTCCCGAGATCGACATCATCGTAGCCGGATTCCGCCAGCACGGTCTGTCGTACGAGGACTGCTTCGACAAGGCGGATCTCATGGAGGATCTCGCTGCGGCGTACATGGAGCGGGCTAGGACCGATCCGAGCTTTACACCAGGGTCAGCGTTGGGACTGGCAAGGGAGAGAGATGCGGTTAATGGGGTCGAGGAGAGGAGGATACCCGAGTTGGCGATTGCTGCGGCGGCGCTGTCGAATGCGGTTGGTGGAGGAAATGGGTTTGGAGCGGATGGGCTGACGGCGACTGAGGAGGAGGAGAAGGAGGGTGTTTTTGGGGGTATGTACGCGACGGCGAGCGAGACGGTTTCGTTGCATGAGGAGGGGGCGGGTGAGCTTCCTATCACGGGTCATGAGTGAGAGCGCGCGCGATGTCGAGGCGAGCAACTTGCGCAGCAATGCTCACAGCCGCACAGTCGGCAATCTTGGAACTGTTCACGTCTCAATCCACTTCCTTTCAGTCACGAGTGTTCGACCTAACCGTGCTCGTGCGTCACATCTGAGACCAACAAACATTTTTTGGCATTGACAAAGAAACGTTTCGGATGATGACGAGGCTCTAAACATTCACCTCGTCATCCCCAACTTTCCTCCCTCGACGTGCTCAAGGGGAAGCAGCGTACCACTCGACACCTTTCTTGATGTTCTTTGCGAGCTCGGGGACGGCGGCCTCGAGCAGCTTCTCCTCCTCGGCGCTGACCTTGCCGACGGGGTGGATCTCCTCGACACCGTCCTTGCCGAGGGTGATGGGGCTGGCGAAGAAGGTAGCACCCTGGTCCTTGTAGAGGGGCGACTCGACGTAGGCGCACTCCTTGACACCCTTCTCGCCGTTGAGAGCCTTGAGCAGGGCGTCGGAGAAGACGGCGGCAGCGTAGGCCATGGAGAGGGTAGCGGAACCGGCGCCGTCCTTGGCCTTGACGACCTCGTCGCCGCCGAACTGGATGCGGTGGACGAGCTTCTCGTACTGCTCGCCCTTGGCGACGGCGTCACCGCCGTTAGCCTGCGAGAGCAAGGGAACGATGGTGACACCCGAGTGACCACCGACGACGGGAACGATGGTCTCGGAGGGCTTCTTGCCCGAGATACCGCTGAGGAAGGTCGAGGCACGGGTGACGTCGAGCGTGGTAACACCGTAGAGCTTCTTGGGGTCGTAGACACCGGCCTTCTTGAAGACCTCGGCGACGATGGGCACGGTCGAGTTGACCGGGTTGGAGATGATCAGCAGGTGAGCCTTGGGGGCGACCTCAGCGGCCTTCTTGGCAAGGTCACGGACGATCGAGGCGTTGGTGTTGAAGAGGTCGTCACGCGTCATACCGGGCTTACGGGGCACACCGGCGGGGATGACGATCACCTCGACGTCCTTGAGCGCCTCACCGAGCTGGTCGGCCTGGTAGCCGGTGGTGGTGGAGGGAGTGTTGACGTGCGAGATGTCGGCAGCGACACCGGGAGCGAGACGCACATCGTACAGACGCAGGTCGGTGACCAAGGGGTTCTGCTTGAGCAGCAGCGAGAGGGGCTGTCCAATACCGCCCGAGGCACCGAGCACGGCGACGGCACGATTGTTGGCGGCCGAGGTCGAGAAGAAGCGGGGCGAGGCCTTGGCCGATCGGAGAGCCTGACGAGCGAACATGATGATGATATCGAAAGGGAGGGGATATGATGGAGGTACGAGCGCAAGATGATGTCGAGCAAACAGAGCCGGTTAGAGTTGACCGAGAAATGCAACGCCCTAGCGAGCGACCGAGCGTGCGTGCGTGCGAAAAAAGGCGACCATCAGATCACTCTCTCGAAGATTCAACGGGACCAGTCGGAGCTGCTCGCGGTGACTGGACTGGCTGAAAGCGGCAGACTAGCGAAGCAAAGGTGGAGTACAGGCACATCGTCTGTCAATTTCGACTTTCTTCTTTTTCTGGCGGAATCACGAATATCGATGCCCCAAGCGCGCATTCACGACTGACTCAGGGCAAAGGCTCAGCGGAAAGATCAGGAAGAACCAACAACATCTCTCTCTATCTCGCATGTCATCGATTCCTGCGGCCCAAAGCAGCGTGCCTTTTCACCAAATGTTTGATCGACTTTTCTTTGGTATGCAGAAATTCTCAGCTCTTGTCTGGCTCCTGAGAACCGGCTGGCGACGAGAGCTCCTCCTTCAAGTGATTGCAGTAGCATCCCACTTGATCATGAGGTCGCCGACAGAGCAAGAGATACTAACCAGCAACAGGTTGCGAGCCTGTCGCCTCCAACGGTGGATGCCTCATTGGTGCTGCGGCAGCGTGCCACCAATGCATTGAAAGGTCAAGATTCGTGAGCGGACCGGAACCCCAAGCAGCACAAGCTTTCGAGGCTGTCGAAGTGAAGATTGCAGCCTTGTTCAAGCCGGCACGAGTTGGGCTCGTCTCATCCTCGGCATCATTGAGCGTCGGGATCGCATCGGCGATACAAAGTCTGCAAGGCTCCGATTTGATACGCCTATGTTAGACTCTTTTCTTCTTGTTGCACGTGATTGCTTGCCGCGGGCTGTACCTCGGCCGAGCTCAAATTCAAGCAGAAAATGTGCATGAGCGCGCAGAAATTCGCCTCAGCCGGCTCGGCCTCACAGGTCAGCAGACAGCCACCGCGCAGAGTCTGACGAGCACCCGAGCTGCCAGCTGGAGACGCAACCCCCTTCCCAATCTTGATCTCGCTCCATCATCATTTCTTCCCTCAAGACAGTTGATATCATCCAAAATGGTACGCATCCCAGCAGCACAAGCACATGGTCCGCCGTGATGCTCTCAGCAACGACATTTGCATCTGCAGCATCTCAGAATAGCACAACTTGATGCGGTGCTCCGACTCCCCAGCATTTCTTGGCCAACAGCGGCAGCCTCGGTAAAACGACAACGCTGCCCTTGGCTGTACTCGACAACAGCGGCCCGTACTATGATGCATCGCATGGAAATGATGATATGGAATCGAAAGATGACGTTCAGCAGCACAGGTGGAATCGTTAGAAGGAACTGCAGCAGATGTGGCAGCAACTGCTTGGTTTGACCGATGCCATCCTCTTTTGACGATGCGCTCCTCCGCCAAAGCAGACTTGCCTCACCAGCACCGCACTTCACCGACAACCTTTCCGGCCCTTCCCGCTTTGCATCCCGGTGTTCGCTTGGTCGTGGGACGATGGACGAGTCTCGTCTCTGGGCAGAACACAATGTCGCCTTGCAGCGTCTCGTTCCATCCGACCTTTGGTACCAATCATAAGGGGATGAGGTGATGGCTGCGTGCTTCTGCCGTTTGTTGACGAAGTGCTGGTCAGCTCGTCGAAGCGTTTTACTCTTCTGTCGAGGTCAACCTTCTGCTCTCGCTTCGACGACGTGCTAAAGCCGCCCTTCACTTCTTTTAGAGCACCGAGTCTATCCTGCTATCCGAATGCCGTTCCAAATGTCTTGCTTCCCATCGTGGTTCAAAACATGGCACAGGATACTGACTCGTCTCAATGACCCCCGCGCTTTCTCGTGTCTCCGACTCGTGTTTTGTGTTGTCGTCGTCGTTTCTTTTTCCTTTTCTTTTCTTCTACAGCCCAAGGCCACCAAGACCGGATCTGCTAAGAAGCCCGCTGCCGCCCCCTACTCCAAGGGCAAGGCTTCCAAGGCCCCTAAGAACCCTCTCTTCGAGAAGCGCCCCCGCAACTTCGGTATCGGCCAGGACATCCAGCCCACCCGTGACCTCTCGCGCTTCACCAAGTGGCCCGAGTATGTTCGCCTTCAGCGCCAGAAGGTTATCCTCAACCAGCGCTTGAAGGTGCCCCCCGCGATCGCCCAGTTTGCCAACACCCTTGACAAGAACACCGCCACCAACCTCTTCAAGCTGCTCAACAAGTACCGCCCCGAGTCCAAGCAGGAGAAGAAGGGCCGTCTCGATGCCGCCGCCAAGGACATCGCCGATGGCAAGAAGGCTGACGCCAAGGCCGACGGCAAGAAGCCCCTTTTCGTCAAGTACGGTCTCAACCACTGTGTTGCCCTGATCGAGGCCAAGAAGGCTGCTCTCGTCGTCATCGCCGCCGACGTTGACCCCATCGAGCTCGTCGTCTTCCTCCCCGCCCTCTGCCGCAAGATGGGTGTTCCTTACGTCATTGTCAAGTCGAAGGCCTCCATCGGTGCCCTCGTCCACAAGAAGACCGCCGCCGTTGCCCTCATCCAGGAGGTCCGCTCCGAGGACGAGCGTGAGCTTGCCAACGTCGTCTCGGCTGCCAAGGCCAACTATCTCGACAAGGCCGAGGAGATCCGCCGTCACTGGGGTGGTGGACACCTCTCGCAGCGATCCAACCACAAGCTCGCCAAGCGTGCTAAGATCGCCGCTCTCCAGCCCAAGCCCGTCGCTGCTGCCGCTCCCGCCGCTGCTGCTGAGGACGACGAGTAAATGCCTCGCACATCTGCTCTTGCCGTTCCTCCCTCGCTTGCGGGTGCAAGCTTTCTAAAAGTTGGTCTTCCATGAAGATTGACATTCCTTTTTTTTAGTCATTGGTCGCTGTCATGTTTCGCTCCTTGCTACTGTGAATGGATCGTGATAGTCAACTTTAATGGCTAGGTGCGTCTGGCCGCCTCTGTGCTGGTCTGCACTTTTGTACAATACCCGAATCTTTCTGTTCTGACTTGTCTTCCTGCTTGTGTGCCGTGTGATTGAGCCAACCGGTGATCGCCTCGAAGGGATGAGTGATCTGTTCCGGCCGCGCCGTAGCCACAAGGCCCTTCGGTCTGGACCCGACTGCGGAACGTCATCCTTGTCGTCGCACGGACGCGCTCTTCCGCAGGGTGACGAACAGGTTCTTCGGCGGCTTCTCCGATCGAATCTGTCATCCCTACGATCGTTCATCACATCTTTGCCTGATTCATAACGCTCTGATCACTAACTCCGAGGCTGTGTCACCGTCGAATGGCGGAGAGGCCAGGCGCAAGTGACACAAGACTCGTCAGCATCGTCTGAAGTGCTGTTACGGCCGTGATGAAGAGGCGTCAATTTGAAAAGATGAACAAGTTTTTGACAGGGAAGCCTCCACATTTTAGATCCACGCGTGGCTCGACGCCCTCCTTCCTTTCTCACACGGTGTGACTGAAGGTGTTGATCTCTGACAAGCTTCGATTAAAAAAAAAATTAAATTGATGCATGAAAAAGGCGATGGAAGACGCAGATCAACGTCGATGTCTCACAACGCAAAGCCGACGTATTGGACCCTGAATTGACAGATTTTTTTTGGAAGCTGGCTCTCGACATTCAGACGGAAGGCTACGCAACTTGGAAAGGTGTGCTTCGATCGAGCCAAAGCTGACGGCTACGCCTCCGTATCGCACCAGGCTCCGATAAGGATACTTTGCTTCAGTCACACGCTTCAGTCACACGAGGCGGTGTGGGGGTAAGAAGGGGCAAAAGCAGCTGATCGATTGAGGATCGAGGGTTCGAAAAAGGCGAGACAACCGATCAGATGAAGCGTCGGATGTAGCACGGAGAGCTTTAGTGTTCAGCACAACGCAGCCGCGCATGGTCCGCTGCTTCGGCTTTTGTCGTTCTTGGCATGCTCCGTATATACAGTACTTGCGCACGATCGTCTCGCTGGCGAGGACCGCAGCATCGGCTTCAGTGCAGCGAGTCAAGTCAAAGCAAGTCCACAGCGCACTGACCATGCGAAGGAAAAAGGTCGGGTCGGCGACTCTGCGAAATTCTTCTTCCATGGTGGGTCCGTCATTGCATGAGAGCTGCGCTTCAGGATGGGCCGCGGGACCATTGCAGGTGGGAGCTATGTACACGGGCACCGTCACTTCCGATGCCTGACTCCCTCTCTTGTGCAACGGCATCAGTTCGGATGACTTCCGATGCGAAGCTGTCTGAGCTCTGGCTAGGCCAAGATCCCGATATCAGCGCGAACGAGTCTTGTGACCAGGGCGTTGCTCGTACGAACATCGCCGCTCGAAATCGTATCGCAATGATCGGCAGCAAGCCGAAAGCTGAGACAGCGCAGGGTTCACCCCTCCCTCGGCGCCACAAAGCGAGCCGCAATGGAAGTGCACATCGCCATCTGAGCCTTTCTTTGGTATCCCAACAGCTTGCATTTGCCCACCTCCATCGCAGACGATTGTCATAGCGGTTGCGACCATTCAATCCGGAATCAGGCTCTGAGGGAGGTGACACATACAACTCACTCGTCTCTTCGGAAGTGAAACGACAATTACAACTGCGCTTATTCTTCCAGCACAATGTCATGACAAGTGCGCATACAGCACAGGTAAGCTCGAGAGTGGGAGCAGCAGCAAATGAGGTCGGATGTGTCTCCAACCAATCGGCAGGTGGTGGTCCAATGCTTGTCTGTCCGCAGCAAGGGAGACCTTTCCCTTTTTTGCCGCTCAAAGCGAGGACGAGAAGGATTTTTTTTTTTTTCACGGCTCAGCGTCAGCTTCTGGCATTTTCGTGCTGCTTTTCTCGGCCAACAATTTCAAGCATTTTATCTTATTTTTTCTTAATTGAGGCTGATTTTCTTGCTGAGCGGCGACACTCTCTTCTTTCAGGCCAGACGAGCGCAATGACAGGAAGACCAACACTTTCAGAAGGTCAGAGCTGACCCGCCTGCTCGTTAAGTATTTGACCGAGCTTGATCCTTCCTTCCAACCACCTCCTCTTCCCTCATCGCGTCCAGCATCGGCGCACCATCCTCGCTCTTCATCTAGGCAAGGCAAGGCTTGATCGGGAGACTCTCCATCGGACGAGCTGCAGAGACAAGTGACTGTTCCTGCCCGCTTGGGTCTTGCACCTTGCTCGCCGCCGCCTTGTAGTCTCGGCGCTGTCTGATCGCTTCCGTCGAAACAGCAAGCATCGAGACGAAAGCTATCAGGCGAGCTCAATAGCAAGACTGAGCATCTGCACAACTGCATCCGACGAGGTCCACCCTGCTCTAGCCACTCGTGCGGGAGACCCGCTCGAAGTCACCCTAGCTCGCTCGGGCAAGCTTGCCTCTCCTGCTCCATTCTTCCATTCGGTCTCCCTTCAAGGTCAAGGCCAAGATCGAGGCACCACGGGCCTCTCGCGTCCTCTTCATCTTTCGGTCTCCTCCAACTGCCGCATCTCGCGCGAGATCCCGCCCGACCAAGATCTTCTCCCTTCACGAATCCTCACGACCCTCACGACGTCCCATTCAAGCATTGCATCTCCACCATCATCATCTTCACACTTCGTATCGGCTTCGACTCAGCGCCCCAGAGCTGAAGGCGTCAAAGGAACATCGCAAAACTGATGGCAAGATCCCAACTCGCTTGACTCTTCGTTCTCCGAAAAAGGCTCTTCGGCCGGGCGTCTGCGCTGCCGCTACTGCGGACATCCTCGCACGCCGCTGCAGGAGCCTCGTCTTGCTCATCATCACCTGAAAGCGAGGCCAAGCTCCAATCACCATCTTTGCCTCCGTCACCAAGCTGCCCCCTCCTGCCGCAGCTGGGCCGAGCCGCCTGTAGTGCGGACAACGCGTCTTCACGAAAGCATGGATGACCAACAAGCCGATATCGGCCTGGGTCTCAAACTGAACGGGCAGACCCATTTCTCTGACCTGACCAACTTGGTGGCAGCGGATCGTCACCTGACCGCTAGCGCGCCTCAAAGTGTATATTCGCACCAACACGTGCACGCTGCCCTGAAACAGCAAGAACAGGTCGACATGGTGCAGCCTGCAAGCGGCTCACAAGACACGCTCATGGAGCACTCTTCCGCCGGCAGAGCCTTCGGTCACCCTCATTCGGACAGCGAGGCCACGTTTCCGACTGCAACGCTCTATCAGCCGCATCAGCACCAGACGCAAGCCGAGCCGCTCGTGCACGCAGCAGGCCAGCACCCAATCCCTCCGCACTCGGCTGGTCTAGCTCAAGCCTTTGGCGCGGACGGCCACTACCAGCCCACCAATGCGTCGGCGGTGTCCCGCAGCTATCCCCACCAACACCTTCCGAGTCCGACTCGGTGCTCGGCCCCGCAAGACACGTGCCAGGCTCCTCTCGATCTGGAGGACGGCCAGCACCTGGATCGCGCGACCGCCGATCAAGCCCATGCAGAGTCCATGCATCTCAAGCTTGAAGCCTCGCCTGCGCTTGATTCGTTCCAAGTAAAATCGTACCCTTGCTCCCCTCCGAGTCGATCTCAGGTCCTGTCGCAATCTGGGTTCCGCACCCTTCGAGGCGATGACAAGACCATCGGCGCTCGTCACGGCCACTCTCACAGATCCAGTCTTAGTCTCAGTCAGGCTGCGGCCTTCGCGACGAGTGTCCATCCTCATGACATGCTTCGACACAACCATTTCAGCGCGCCGGCATCACCTTCAGACGGCCTTGGTCATGGTCAGCACCACGGCCTCTCCCACAACCCGGGTCTGCGACACGGTAACGGCCTCAATGGGCCCGAGCCTGCTCATCTGTATCGCCAAGCCGGTCCCCTCGTCACCCCTCGAACTTCGGTCGTGTCTACGGCTCCTTCTGTGGGGTCAACTTCGCCTTCGGCCAGCTTGGCGTCCACTTCCATGACCTCAATCTCGCCGCTCGGCAGCTCTCGCCTGAACCCCGACGGGTCGTTCACTTCGGAGAACTCCTTCGATAGCTGGTCCAACAACACCTCGGGCTCGTTCAGTCGCGCCTCCTCTACCTCGGACGACGTCTTCGTGGGCGAATTAGGTTCGCTTGGTCTTGCCTCTTCTCTTCGCACGGGGCACAAGCCCAAGATGAGGCTTCGCAACATTGACCGTAAGAGCATCTGCGATTTCTCGGCTGCCAACCCAACAGTCAAGCAAGACGTCATCGCCGCCAAGTTCGGCATTGAGCGCAGCACCGTCAGCAAGATCCTCAAGAACAAGGAGAAGTGGCTGTCGGTGGAGCCTGGAAGCGAAGCGTCTAGGATTGCAAAGCATCGCCTCGTCAAGTTTCCTGCGGTCGAAGAGCATCTGAGCAACTGGCTAGCAGGGCTCAAGGAGCGTGGCGAGGGGATCCGCGACTCGACCATCCGACAGGAAGCTCTGCGAATCGCCCGCGAGCTCGGACTCGGCGAAGACAAGTTCAAGGCATCCGGTGGCTGGATCGAAAAGTTCAGGGAGCGCAATCAGATCCCCAAGCCGCCGATCATCGAACCCGTCAGAGCGCCATCCGAAGTGGCCGAGTCTTTGGCAGAACCGTCACCGAGTGATGACAGCATGCCCATGGCAGGTCCAGTGGAGGCTTCTCTCGGGGAAACCTGTGCATCGAACGTCGAAGCGGCCAGCGTCGCAGCAGGTGCAGATAATCAGCCTCATCCGACCCAACGCCAATCTGCACGAGGCACCAAGGCGAAAGGCACGCCGCAAAAGCGCGAAAGAGACGATGACGAAGGCGCCCAGCCCATGCTTGCCGTGTCCCCTCTGAGCCAAGACATGGCAAGATTGCACTTTCAGAACATGGGGCCCACCGGTACGATGCCCGGTCCTGCCTTGTTCCGGACCAACTTCCACATGGGACCGCCGACGACGCCGCAGCACACGTGTCCACCTTTCGCTGTGATGTCGCAAGGCTACGGCAATGTCGCAGCTATGTCGCACCTCACGACGGTCAATGACGAGGAGTCAGATCGAAAGCGACAACGAGCCGCGGAGGGGAATGCCGACCCACAAGCCTCCATGGGTCTCGGTGCAGCTTTCAACTTTCGCTTCCCTCCCACTGCGGCGCCTGCAGCGCTGTCATCGCCGGCTCCAGTGAACCTTCTGGAACAGGCTGCCCAGCTCATCGATCAGACGGTCGCAACGCCGCAGAAGCCCAACACTCGCAGTCGGCGAACGACAGCAGGGTCCGCTGACGCCAACAGCCGTACCCGCTCCCGTCGCGGCAAGGGTCGTTTGTCGAATGTCAATCACACACCTCAAACACCATCTCCGCTGTCCATGTCGCCGGCGGACGCGGGCGGAGAGACGAGCGTCGTCGGTCTCAATCCCGCAGACGCAGAGCAGCTGACTACAGCCACACTCGAGAGCATCAAGGCCTCGCGAAACTCGGACGATCAACCGAGCAGCGTAACAGCCGAGCAGGCGAGGCAATCCTTGGACCTCGTTCTGAGGTTTCTCGGCGAGCAGCCGAGCGGCTTTCTGCCTCCAGACCACTTTGTTGTATTCGGACATCTCCGAAGTAACATCGAGCAGAAGATCCGTGACAGCTCGGTGGACGCCAACGTTGCTGGAGAGCCTATCGCGCAGTCGCCACTGCCTCTGCAAGACAGCGAGACGAGCGGCGAGACAATTCTTCCAATCGCTGGTGATTTGTGAAACCCTTGGAGCCCCCGTCGGGCTGTAACTCGTCTCTAGCAGCTCTCGGCCTCCAGCGACAAGCCATCGCGAGCGCCGAATCGCTCCAATTGATGAGCAGCCTCACGTATTTCCCTACTATCTGCATAGCGTCTCTCGACAGCATCTGTGCCGTGGCGTAGCGAGACTCGAAACCTCCCACGCCCCCAAAAGGTCTGCATACAGACCAAATAGCATCAGCATTCAAGATTAGTCACCAGCATCATCATATTCATACCATCAACATCAACAACGTTTCATAGCATTTCATTCAAAACATCGTCATCATCATCATCATCATCATCAGCATCGCATCCTCATCGTTCAAGCAATCAACAAGTTACCACCGTTGTTCTCGCAGTCTGTTGCGGCTGATGCGGGGAGGTGCCCTTAACAGCGTGAGAGATTTCGCGCCGCTAGAAACGTGTGGAGGATTTTTCTCGGCCAACTGGCTCGTGCGGGGCAACTTGGGAAGCTTCTCAAACGTCGCGGTGATACACCGCGGAAAAGAAGTGCGGATCGGCACCCGTCCAAATGCCGAAGGTGGAGATCTTTGGTGGTGACGCTCGTTGCGGTTGTCGTTCCACTTTTTTTTGCAGAGCGGCGACCGCAAACACCGCACAAATCCGCACTGTCTTCTGTCGCCTACATAACCCTCGATCATCGCAGTTTTGCTTCCTAGACTCTCCCGACCATCCTAAGTTACCCTCGAATCGGCTGACCTCTTCGCGAACCACTTTCGATTTAGCTACCGTCAAAATGTCGATCTTCTCCGGCTCCAGCGCACTCTCGAGTGTTCCCAACTACTCGTACTATTCGATCCCTGCCGCATGGGTTCTTGCGATGATCCCGCACTTTGTGGCGGCAGGAATCTCCAAGGGACAGTTCAAGAATGCTGCTCCGCGTCAGATGATGGCCGATCTGCTGGCGAAGAAGGACAAGACGGCGCTCGACAAGAAGATCATCCGTGCCGAGAGCGCGCAGCTTAACGCGTAAGTGACCCGCCCCCAGGACTATACAACTTGGTTGGAAATGGAAGTGTACTGACTCGGTTCTGTCTTTGGGGGAAAAGGTTCGAGACGATCGGTCTGTTTGCCGCGGGTGTGGTCGCTGCTAATATGGCCAAGGTGCCCAACCACCAGCTGAACCAGCTCACCGCGGGTTACCTCATCAGCAGGGCCGTGTTCAACTTGTAAGTTTCCTAACCGCTTCTTCTGCTACCTGAGCTTTGATCTTGTGTCTGACCGGAATACGTTCCTCCCGATGCTTTGTCGTTCCGTAGCCTCTACATCTACGTCACCGACGAAGCCACCGCCACGCTCCGAAGCGGTGCCTACCTCTCGGGTATCGGCATCATCTTTACGCTCTTCATCAAGGCTGGTCTGCGTCTCAACTAAGACGCTGCTGCGAGCAGATCATCTGGCGGTTGGACTTGAGGACATTGTAGCTTGGCCACATATTCTTCGCATGTACGATCTTCAACAGAAAGCGAAAGCGTTTCATTGACCGATTCAACCTGAGCTGGCACGGACTTAGACAGTCGCAACGGCCTCCGCGATCGCATCTCCCAACGCCACCGTCGTGCCCTTCCCCTTCATATCCGGCGTGAGCACGTCCGCATCCGCCCTCCCTAACACCGCATCGATTGCCCTCATCATCGCCTCCGCCGCAACCTTCTCCCCCAAATGCAGCAACATCATCTGCCCGGCCCAGATCATCCCCACCGGATTCGCCACCCCTTTCCCGGCAATATCGGGTGCTGAACCATGTACCGGCTCAAACAAGCTCGGGAACTTGCCCTCGGGATTGATGTTGCCCGAGGGCGCGATACCGATGGTACCCGTCACCGCAGGTCCCAGATCGCTGAGGATGTCGCCGTGCAGGTTGCTACCGACAACGACGTCGAAGTAGCTCGGTTTCTGGACAAAGTGGGCCGACAAAATGTCGATGTGGAACTGTTCCGTTTGCACATCTGGATAGTCTTTCGCCATGAGGTGGAAGCGGGAGTCCCAGTAGGGCATTGTGATTTTGATGCCGTTGCTCTTCGTCGCACTGGTGAGCTTCTTGCGCTTGGTAGTACGGGCGAGATCGAAGGCGTATTTGAGGATCCGGTCGACACCGATACGCGTCATGATGGTCTCCTGGATGACAGTTTCGCGGTCGGTACCTTCAAAGATCTTGCCCCCGACCTCGGAGTACTCGCCCTCGGTGTTCTCGCGCACGATCCAAAAGTCGATCTCCCCCGGATTTGCCAACGGACTAGGCACCCCTTTGACCAACCGACAAGGTCGAAGGTTGACATACTGATCGAAATGCCGTCGCATCTGCAACAGAGATCCCCACAAAGTAACGTGGTCGGGGTGCCGGCGAGGGTCTCCCACAGCGCCGAAGTAGATTGCGTCGAACGGGCTGAGGATGGCGATCCAGTCGTCGGGCATCATCTTGCCGTGGCGGTCGTAGTAGTCGCACGAGGCAAAGTCGAATGTGGTGATCTCGAGATGGAAGTTGAAGCGAACGGAGGCGGCCTGGAGGGATTGAAGACCGCAAGGCATGACTTCCTGGCCAATGCCGTCGCCGGGGATGACGGCGATCTTGTACGTTTTGCCCGGCATGGTTGAGACGCTCGGGGGACGAGGGGTGTTTGGGGAAACGAGCTGTTCTGGAGGCGGAGGAGGATGGAAGAAGGATCGTGGCGGGGGAGGCAAGAGGGAGTCAAGTGCTCTGTGCGAGCGAGCAAGCTGGTTCAAAGGTGCATGGATAGCCGCTGCGGGGAGAGCTGCAGCGAGCTGGTCGCCGAGCAAATCGCCGGTCCAAAAGCCAGAATTGTCTAGGATGCCGCTCTCACAGTTCAGAAAAAAAAGCTCGGAATTCGGACCCGAACTGTGCCAGAAGATTTGACTTTTTCGCTGCTCCTCACCATCAAGAGCCTTCTCCATCATCGATATCCGCCGCAACATCAGGACGTTATCATAAGGCCACACCGTCTGCTCGGTCACAAGAGACAGCTCAAGGGAACTGCAAAGACGGAATCATGTCGCAATTCATCGGCAACGTAAGTATCCAGTTCTAACGGCCAGGACGAACATGTAGACGTCAGCATGCTCACCTCATCCCCCCACTCCTTCTTTCCTGCGCTGAATAAATCGACCCCAAACCATGCTTCCAACCGTCGCACACAACAGTCATCACTAGCATTCGCCCGCACCTGGCACGCCGTCTCAGCCAAAGACCGCGTCCTCGGACCCCTGGCCGTCAACATCGCCCAGCTCCTCATGGGCAAGCACAAACCCATCTACGACCAATCCAAAGACCTCGGTGACTACGTCGTCGTCACCGATGCCAAACAAGTCGTTGTTACGGGTAGAAAAGCGGACCAGCGCGTGTATCGTCACCATACGATGTACCCCGGTGGACTGAAGGAGATCAAGTACAAGGAGATGATGGAGAAGAAGCCCGAGGAGATCATTAGGAAGGCGGTGAGCGGGATGCTGCCGAAGAACACGTTGAGGGATAGGAGGCTGGAGAGGTTGAAGATTTTTGATGGCGAGGAGCATCCGTATGGTCAGAATGTCATCAGGAGGTATGTCGGGGGGGAGGCGGGTGGGGCGAGTCAGCCTGCGACGAAGGCGTGAGTGCGCGCATGGAGGCAATTCGGACCGGGTCTCGTTGCAGCGCAGAAGGGGCGTTGTAGAAGCTAGCTAGCTTCGATAGCGTCTGCGCTCGACATCGTCGTCAGATGATCTGCACCCTGAACCTGTCCCCGCTCACCACCAACCTTTGCTGTCCGTTGAGCAGCATTTGTACTTGTATCGTCTTCAAACATCGTAAAGAGCATTCCAGCTTGCATCCTACATTGTGTTCGAGGGCGTCTCTCCGGCCTCAAGTTGATCTTGGAAGCATCATCTGAGTGAGGCCTGACCGAACGAGGAGAGCCGGATCTCGGCAAGAATCGCACGTCTCGTGTACCCACGAGCAGCCGTTGAACTTTCAGCGCCGTCACACGCCACCACACTTGCTGAATCACTGGACCCTGAAAAAGCTTTATTCAGCATGCCTCGCAGCTCTTCGCACCATCCTTCCTTCATCACCGCATCCACAAACAAGCTCGACCCCGGCCCGGCAAGACTTTCTGTCCAGTCCTCGCCGAACAGTTCCAAGCCTTCGCGAGTATGATGCCGATAAGAGCAAGCACAGCCGTGTTGAGGCGCAGCGCGTTCGCCTCTACAAGCGCTCGAACGCTGACCACCTCACCGACACGACGTCGGTCTGCGCTGTCGACGCTCTTCAGCTGGTTCTCGGGGTCGAGATCCGACACTTCCGATGCAACTGCTTCAACTGCGAACCCCTCAGCTTCCGCTAACCATACGCCGTCCGCCGTCACATCCTCAAATGACCTCCGCTCAACAGCAGCATCACCCATCACAGCGTCCACAGCAGCAGCACCCACATCGTCCCAAACACCACCAAAAACTCTCACTGCAAACGCGCATCCATCACCAAACCCACGACCACCACCGACCGCGCCGATCAAAGGCAAGATGCTGCCGCGCGACCAAGAACTCCTCTCCAAACTGCTCGATAGGGAAGGCGGTTCGGCGGGCGTATCGATCGTCAACGGGCGGTACGAGGAGGGGTTAGGACCCGAGACTAAGAAGAACATGTTTAGGCTCATCTAACCATCACCTAAACAAGGGTTGCAACACGTGGTTTCAGGGAGCGTGGTAAGATACATTTGGGTCGATCAAGGATTGTGCGGGTTCGACGAGATGCACAGAAGAATGTCAGCGCTCATCGCTGCAAGTGAGCGCTTCCGGGAACCACGTCGCCATACAGCGATACCAACGGCGGCATGCGAGGCCGCCTCGCACCGCCTTGAAGCGTCTGCGCCAGCAACGGCCTCTGCAGCGTCGCCGACGACATCTGCGCCGCCTGGTGCTGAGCCTGCGCATGCAAGTACGCCTGCGCCTGCAGATTCGTCATGCTCATCGACAGTCGCGGGTCCGCATACTGCTGCTGGAGCGGGCTGTGCAGGTAGGCAGCCGTCGGACTCGTGGACAGCATCGCGGGAGTGTGACCCATGCCGGGCGAGTTGGGCGCGAGGTGCTGCATCGACGTTGCGTGGTTCAGATGAGGAGGCCGAAGGGAGGTGCGTCGTGGTGCGATCTGAGGCGAAGCCGGGATGGCTGCCAGGCTTTGACGATGCGGCAGCGTCGAGTGTGCCGGTGTGGCAAGGCTGGCCATGGAAGCGCGATGCGAGTCGACGAGAGGAGAACCTGATGCATGGGCGTGAGCGCTGGCCATCGGCGAAGGCGGTTGTCCTTGCACGACGGACGTTCTCGACCGCCTCTGCTCCTCCGGCTGGGCGTAGAGGTTCCTCGTCGAGGTCGAACCGAGGTCCGGCGAGCTCGGCGAGCCACCCTGCTTGGGTCGGTTGAACCCTAATAGCGGATTGCCAGCGCCATAGTTGGGCTCAGCAAGCAACACGGACTGCTTGGTGAAACCGCGTCTCTCCCTCGCCTCTTGCAAGACCCGTCGGTTCTCTTCCAGCTTGCGTGCCTGCGCCGCGGCCACTCGCTCCTGATGGACTCGCTGCGCCTCGAGGCGTCTAGCCTCCTCTTCTCTGGCCTTCCTCTCTTCCTCCTCCCGTAAGCGCTCCAGTTCCCTCTGTTTCAGGAATGCGATCTCGTTCTCGAGCTTCTGAACCTGTTCCTTCTCGGCTGTCCTTTGAGCCCGGAAGGTGTGCAGTTGCGCCAACGGCACCTCCTCGTCGCTGCTGTCGCCGTCTTTTCCTTCGGTCTCGTTGACTTCAGGGATGGAGGAAGTGCTGCTGTTCTGATGCAAGGTGTTGAAAGCAGCGAGACCTTCCGAGGCAGAGCGTGCAGAACGTAGCTGATCTGGGGCTTGAGGCGAGAGCAGTTGCGGACTTCGAGGCGCCAGCCAGGGCGGCAGTTTCTTGGCTTTGTTAGAAGGCGATGCATGTGTGGGGCTTCCAACAGGTGGTGACAACGTGCGACGATCCGGTCCCTCCCAGACTACGCCGTCGCTAGCCGACGCAAGCCGTAAATTGCGTTTCGACTGGGCATCTCTGGCTCGCGACTTGTTGGCGATGTGCGGGTATCTCGTCCTCATTTCCTCCTCTTTTGAGGGTAGTCCAGCAAGCACTCGCACCCTCGGCGAGAAGGACAGGGTCGACCAAGGCGAAGCTGACCTCTTCTCTCCAGGGTAAGCGGCAAGCTTTGTCGAACTGGACAAGAGGATCTCTCCCGGCGCAAAGTCGTCGGCAGGCAGCGAGACCAGTGTCCTCTCCAAGAAGCACGGCCTTTGAGCCCAAGCGATGATCCCGTTCTTGTCGTTCTTCTGCCCAGCTTCCATCCCCACGATTCCGCTCAGTCGTCGATTCGACTGGCTGCCGTCGATCGAGGACACTGCCGAATCTTGCGGTGCAGAAATAGGAGGCTTGGCAAGCGCCTCGGGACTGATCATCTGCCTTTTCTGCAACGCCTTGGCAATGTGATCGGTAGGGATGCTGGTGCTTCCGTACCTACGTTGGAACCAGGAGATCTCGACCTCCTGTGCGATTGGAAGGCGCTCGCGGCGCAGCTTGCGCATGACTTGTGTCCTTGCAAGAGCTACTTGCAAGTTTCTTGCGAAGCCAAAGGTGCTCGAGTGCTGGCGCAATTTCGACTCGGGGTTGATCGAGCGGGGGAACCGGAGGTCTTCGTTGCTGTAGAGTACTTCGCCCGCTGCGATGGCAGGGATCTGAACGCGGGCATCCGCGTCACCTGCCAGCGTTGTGGCTAGATGCATGTGGACCTTGAGCAGCGTGCAGTTGTAGAGAGCCTTCTTGGCTGCCGAGTCGAGTCCGGCTGGTCGAGGCTGTGTCACAACATCCTCACTGCTGGGTGAACGTGCCGCTGCCGCCTTCGCGAAAGAAGAGCGGAATCGGGAGGGTTGCTCCGTTTCGTTCGAGCGCTGAGCGGCTACAGGAGTGACGTCGGCTACGGTCGAATCACCATCGCCTTTGTCTTCGTCATCACCATACTCGTCTTCTGACTCCGATTCGTTGCCATTGCCGAAGAGGCCTTTGCGGTACTTGCGTTGCACAACGATGTAAGACGGCGTTGGCTTCTCTTTTGCAAAGTCCCTGGCAGCCTCCTCTGTAAGAACCAGGCGTCCGTCTGGCGTTCGGTGCAGCGGAGGCCGAGAAGACGAAGGCGACTTGAAGCTGGACGGGCTGGCAGCAAAGCCGGCGATCTTTCCGAGCGAGCTGGACCTAGTCGGCAACGGAGCAGCTCTTCCTCCTCTGAAGGATGGTGTTGGAAGCGAGGGGTCTTGACCTTCGCCAAAGTTGAGTACAGCTCGCAGAAAGTCCGAATCGCTCTCTTCCTCGATGACTGCAGAGATTCCTCTGCCAGAAGGGGTACTCCTAGAAGCAGGGGATGCGACAGTGGAATCAAGCACAGAGGGAGACAAGAAGGTGCTGCGCTGATGCGGAGATGCGTTGAAGCCCTCGTCGGCCCTCGAGTCGGCAAACGTATCGTGTCGGATGTCCTCCTGGGTGCTGCGAGGAGCGTCGAAAGCGCCCTGCTTCGTCTTCGGGCTGACGCCGAAGGTGCTATCGCTCGCAACACGTAGGTCTAGATTCTGCTGACCAATAACAGGGATACTAGAAGGCAGGCTGGATAGCGTCGAGAAGAAATCCTTATGACCGTTGGGCAGAGAAATGGGTTGAATGAGTGGCGGTGTCGTTGGCGTGAGAGGAGGTGAGTGAGCATTGGTGCTATCGGATGATGCCGAGTGGGAGCGTGAGGCGAGCAGGGAAGTTGGCTTGAGATTGGTGGTGGATCGATTGAACAGTCGACGACCTAAGCCTCGGAGCGTTCCGATTCCACTGCTCGAGGATTTGGACGAGACGGTTCCATCTTTGGTAAAGCTTGAGTCGTGCGAGATCGACGTGGTCTTGCTCGCCGAACCTCGTCGTCGGCTGAACGGTGACTTGTTGTGATAATCAATATCGCTCGACTCGTCGAGGGCAGTTGCCAACGGAAGCTGCGTCGAGTGAGGGGAGGCATCGTAGCTGTGCTGATGTCCACGGGAGGATCCACTGTGACTGTGGTATGTGCTTGTGCTGCGAGATCCATGAGATTCTTCGAATCCATAGTCGTCGTTGCTGCTCGAGGCGAACGAGACCACGCTGCTGTCCGTATGGCCAAAGTGGCTGACGCCAGCGACCAAGCCGGCGTGGGCCCCTTCTGGCTTCTTAGGTCGTAGAAACATCCTGGTGGTGTGATGACTAGGGTATGTGACGTTGTGCTGTGATCGGCGGAGATCCCGAATGAGCAGCAATAGCCTGTCGAAGTGGTGAAGAGGGGAGGAGGCAGATTTGGTTCCTTCCGATGATGACCTTTGTCAGCCTGTGGCTCTGTAGACTAGGTTAAGGTGAGGCGCTGCGAGCTAGGTTGAGTGCGAAGCCTTCTCGTCTATTAGCATCGGTGTATATAGGATGTGAAGAAGGGGAGACGTTTGATCCACGAAGCCAGTGATGATGTCGAAAGCTTGCAGGGGCCAGATGCGACCAAGCCGGTCATCAACGCAGGGGGTTGTGTGGGGGATCTGAAGCTGGCGGAAGTGAAGCTTCTTCACCTTGCGTGGGCTGGTGAAGTCCGGGTGTGTGAATGAGATAATGGCAGTGGTGGGCGAGAGAGGGACGAGGTGATGAATCGTGACGTCGTTCCTGCTTGAAGCTTATGCGGTAGTTCGCATTCGCATTGGGGCCAAAGGTTGCTCCTCGTAAAGATCGTGAGGTATCGACAAGCTTGCTCAGCACGGAGACAAAGCCAAGGATGTTGAAACCTGCAAGGTGAGGTGCATGTCGAGGCCGAGCGAAGTTTGAGCAGAAGAAGGTTCGCAATGACAAGCTCCAAGCTTACAGTGTAGGTACGGCTTGGTGCCTCCGGGCAAGCGATGAACCCACTCTTTAGGTTCCTCTCTGCTTGTCACAGATCGAATCCCTCCGATATGCAGCCTTTCTCCGTCAGAGTGAGGCGCGCGGCTTGCGGAAGAAGCCTGGAAGAGGGCGTAGATGGTCTCACGGGTCAAGGAACCACAGATGGACTGTTGACATGCTGCAGAAAGAGCTGGGCTGAAACTCCGACATCATCATTTCGTTCAGCGAGGGCGTGAATCGGCGGCTGCAAGGCACTCTGATCAGTGTCGAAGATTCACACCACGCTTCCCACAGTTGCGACCCGGGACTGCATCGATCGAAGCCAAGGACTCAGGTCCGGATCGACCTGACACTGAGCAAGCCAAGCAACAAACCCCCCCGCCAGCGAGGAAGCGTGAGAAGGACGATGGAATGTGATGCGTCGAAAAGGAATGGGCCCTTCAATCGGAAGGAAGGCGACCTGCATGTGTCAGGATGGATGCGTCAGGGTCGAATTGGCGGAACAGAAGAATCGAAGCAAGACGCTGAAACCCTCGCCGAATTCGACATGTGCATGTCAGAGACGTCGGTTCAGCCGAGCGAGGATCCTCAGGGTGCTGCTTCTGTGGCTGCGCGCTCGAAAAAATCGCTGAAACACGTTCGCATGCGCCTGTACCGCTTCTGCTTCAACCGTCTTTTGCTCGCTCCCTGACCGTGGGAACGCGAAAAGTGACTAGGCGAGCCCATTGTTCATCGGAATGCAGATCGAACGTGTGTGCCAAGTCTAACTCAACAGTCGATATGAGACGTGCTTCTACTCGAGCGATTGGGTGCACACACGACGCTGCTTGTCAGTTCAGAGCTGTGAGTTGAGACGATGCTCCCTTTCAGGGAAGTCCCCCTTCGCGCGTGGGCGTTGAGGCTTGAGTGCGGAACAGAGGGCTTTTGTTTGTCGAGAGCGCCCTTCCACCTTGCAAAGCGCACCTCGAGACAAAGGCGCAAGACGGGATGAGGGCATCCTTCTTTGGAAAGCGCCAAAACGTTCTTTCCGAAGCACTTGGGCTGGTGAGCTGCAGCTTCTGTATTTGTTCTTCGCATCTCGCGGCAAGAGAATCAGGTTGCATTCAACAGCCATGCAACCGTGCAGCTGAGTTGCAGTAGCTCGCGCACGGCGACGATCCTCACGTTCGGCTGTGCGGTCGACGGCGTCCGATTTCTGACACAATGAACGGGTCCGCGCGTCCCTCAGAGATCGAGCCGCTTCATGCTAGTAGCTTAGTCTAGCTCAGAGTCATGATCGAAGTAGCCTGTACACACGCTGATCGATATATCACGCCTTTGCACGTTTTGGACGAATCACCCATCTGCCCTTATTTCGCAACTATGCATCCTCAGCAACGAGGCGGGAGCAAAAAAGATGGTCTCAAATCGGCATGCGCCAGCTCGAGTAGTAAAGAAAGCAAAAAACGAAACCAGTAATTGTCGACACCCGTCGGATTTGAACCGACGCAGGCAGAGCCTATAAGTTAACTCGTCACGGGGGACGATCGAATTGTATTCGAGACTTACCCCTTAACCACTCGGGCAGAGTGCCTTTGATGACCTCATCTCCCAATGTGGTACCTATGTACACTGTCATCAAGACTTACCTTGAGAGATGCAGGTCGAGAAATCAGCCTTGAGACCGCGGCTTCTCCGTCGCCGGTCTGAGAAGATCTCGTTTCTTGTGCAATCCCACGATTCGTCTCTGCATCATCCGAGGACCCAGTCGATCACTGATGTGATGGTCTCATCGTCATCGTCGTCAGCGCTCCTTACGCTGCGATATGCAAGTCTCGAAGATGTCGCCCAGGACCTGGACATGGTGATCCAGTCGACCTCGCAAGACGAGTGGTCGTGGGATGGAGCGAGCGAATCGGAGCGTCAAGCTTGGCAGCAGTTCGTCGAGAATCCCGCATTGACGACCAGGTCCGCGGTAGCTGGACTGGCAGGCAAGGTGCAGGTAGCGAAAGAGATTAGCCTCTCGTTCTCGCTTCTGTCGCAACAAGGGAACGGGGAGCACGAGGCGACGGTAGACGTCTCGGCGCCAACGCTCGCGTCCGACAGCTTGACATGGGTCAAGCAAGCCTTGGTCGAACGATCGAAAGAATGGCAACAGGAGGGCATCGAATCGCTGTTCCTCTTCGACCTGCTCACCACCGCACAGACGCTCGCCGCCGACCTCCCGGATCAACCCTGCGCCGACACATTGGAGCCGGCCTCTTCAGACCCTGCACCATCAGATCCATCAGTCTCGCCGACTCGAATCGAGCTGTCACGCGCCCTCTTCTGGTCCCACCACCTCAAAGCACCGTCCAAGCTCAAAGACTTCAACAACTGGTGCCCCGAACTCGGCATCTGGGGCATTCTTCGAATCGGTCACCCGGGCTATATGTGCTTCGAAGGAGAGGCGTCTGCGGTAGACGAGATGGTAAGGCGGGTCAAAGGCTTGCAATGGCACGCGATACAGCTGCGCGTACAGACTGCTTACACCTGGTCGAGCGGTGGAGCGACAACGAAGAAGGGCGGGGCACGCAGTTCGATGGAGCGAGCGTTGCTGTCGTGCGCTCTGGCGAAAGGGCACCCGGACAACGCCTTTGAGATGGAAGGAGGGGGAGACGGGAAGGTCCGCACTGGATGTCAGGTGATCGAGAGTCTCGGTGAGCTCGTCACGAGGTTGAAGGAATGCAGACTGGCCGAAGACGAGATTGAGACCGTTCTTGGGATTCACATCAGCGGCGGGGGTCAATAGCTCAGTTTCGAGGGCATGATCTGTATTGCTATGATAGGCGATGATGATGGAGCAAAATGTTGTGTAACAAGACATGATTACAGAGTTCGGTACTCTGCTGTGAGAGCGGCCATGCGAACGGCTTGGCCCTCGGTGAACTCCGTAAGGCAGGCGTCGGTCGAGTAGCTACGGAGACAAAGTGTCAAAAGATCATCGTTGGGTCAGCACTCGATCTCCCTCTGGTCCATCTATAACGAGGCACTTACTCCATGTAGCTGCAAGGGGATGAAGTCGGAACGAAAGGATGATCAGTGCCTGTCCCTCACGTGGAATAGCTTTACCCGTACTCACTTGTGGATAGAGTCGACACCTCCGCCTCGACAGCTATCCTGGCCGGTTGGACAGCCGCTCGTCGCCACACTCTGCGGCGGTGTGTCGTCCACAAAATCACCCGGCGCAGCGCATCCGCCCTGAAAAACGTGATACAGTCCCAGCCAATGTCCCACCTCGTGCGTTACGGTCTTGCCCAAGTTATAGCCCGTCTCGCTGCCCCCTGGCACGGTGCTATACTGAAACACGACGCCGTCATCTGCCTGATTGCCTTCGACGCTCCAGGGGAACGTTGCGTAGCCTAGGAGACCGTTGTTGAAATCGACGCTGTAGAGGTTGAGCACCTTTTCGTTGCCCTGTCGGAGCGCGGTCTTCATGGCGGTCTGTTGAGAGCTGCCGGGGGCGACGTTACGGAACCACTGGGCGTTGTCGACTCGGTCGGTGACGTTGAGGTTGAAGGTGAAGCCGTACTCTTTGTAGTCCGAATTGAGCGTTTCGATCTGAGCGTTGATCATCGTTTCGGAGAGGTTGCCGGAAGCGCCGGAGTGGATGACATGCCAGACGACTTGAACGGTCTTTGTTTCTTCAGCAAGGATCTTGGCGTCGGTGAGGGATCGAGGGTCGGTCATGTTCTTCTTCGGAGCAGTTGAGGCCTTGGTCTCGCGCTGCTTACGGATAGCAGCCAGACGTTTGCGCTCCTTCTTGACGAGCTTTTGCGTGATGTCGTCTATGGTGTGGTTGGTGTTGGTGGGCTGGGCACAGAAACGGGTGCGAGGCTGTTGAAGCGCTTGCAGCGTCGCTTTGGCCGTGTCGCTCGACTTGTCTGTCTCCTTCTTGCCCTTGACGTCTTTGTCCTTGCTGTTTTTGTCTTTCGACGCAAGTTTGACCTTGTCGACAGGCTTCTTTCCGGGCTTGATCGGGCCCCCGTCACCATGAGAGATGACCATGACAGGCTTGGAAGTCGGATCATCCTGCTGACTCTGTATGCCGTTGGTAAGGATCTCGAGAGCCTTGAGGACTGCCTCTGGATCGACAGAGGTCCTGTCATCGTCCTCACTACAGGGGAGGGTAGCTTGAGTCTGAGAAAGGACACCGTCAATCGAAGCGTTGGTCGCATTCGACTCTACAGGACGGGCGAGAGCTTGACCGGTACCGTGCAGCAGCTGGTGAGTCTGCAGGACGAGTAAAACCAGAGAGAAGCTTGATGCGAGCTGTCTTAAGGGGAGCATATCTATCGTCTATGATCTATGGGCTTGAGAGGTTTTGATGAGGATGTCGACCTGTTCTTCAAGGGAGAAAAGGCAACTGGGTGTGAGTACGACTGTCTATGCGATATGGTGCGAGTGCCTTCTATTTATGCAGTGTTGCCAGGCCGAATTCTTGCAGGGTAAAGATACAGCGAAGAACAAGAGAGAAACGGGAGGAGATGAGTGCTGTACACGATACTGAGCTTGATGAGTGCGAATGCTGATAAGGATACAGATGCTGTGAGAACACCTTGCGAAAGTTGTACGATTTGCTGTGCGATGCGTATGCTGGAAGCTCGACCGGCGAGCTATGATATCGAGAAGGTTACTGACGACGATGCAGGTTGCGAAGGAACCAAACGCAGAAGATCTTGATACAACGTGATGAACTCTATGCGTAACCTATCAAAGGCTCTGTGATCGTGACGGAAGGCGGAGAAGGATGTTACGGAGGAGACAGACGTGAAGAGGACACTCAAGAGTGGAAGCAAGGTAGACACTTGAGCTAAGTATCCATTTAAAGAAGCCTCCGGGTCTGCGACCGAATTCAACGAAGCCTGTGGCGCTTCGAATCAGGAACCTGAGAGGAAGCCCCCGAGCGGGACGGAAGAGGGACGCTTGCGACAAGGTGGAGACGACCTCGATCTTTGAGATGCATGCGCGTGTCACTCGAAGCTTGCTCAACAAGAGATCAAGCTTGGCAGCTTATCCGAGAATCGACGTGCAACGATAGAGAATGGCATCCTAGAGCTTGGATGAGAACTGAGTTCTGAGCAACAGGTGAAAAGGGTTGGCTCCAATTACGATTCATCCTATCCGTGATGCTACTGCAGAGCTTAGCTGCAAGATCGAGCACAGTGACGATGGCCGACGTCGACTGAGTCAAAAGCCGTTGTCAAAGTACGCGGCGGAAGAGCCTGGCAGCCGAAGAAGGGCCCAGAGTTGCTGCCATCCTTCCATGTCGGTTTGGGCAGGTTCTACAAGTCGACGGCGAGATGAGGTGTCGAGACGGCGTCATTGCATTGTCAGGAACGCAAGCCTGCCAGTCCGATCTCATACGCAGTCGGCAACAAAGAGCTGCCTCGATGTGCGCTTGTGCGAGCTTCAAGGACAGAAGCTGACCCGCACAAAGTGACATGTCTCGAAGGAGGCTCGCCGCGCACCGAGCTCACTGCATCGGGAACAGATCTGTGTTAGAATCAGATCCATTTCTGTTTTGACTGTTTGATCGGCAATGCGACCCTAGATGATTTTTCGCCCGTCCGCTCCGGAAGGTCGGTCCGGCGGGTTCGAAAATGTGTTTGTGTTTGGCTTGGAGACCGTCAATTGACCGCACCGGCCAGTCGCCGCTGCCTTTTCCCTTCTGCTGCTTCTCCCCGCATCCAGGCCCTCGGCGCACGCTTTCCAGGACTTGCAGGCCCCACGTTGACAGGCCTGCCTGCCTTTCCTTTTCCCGTTGGTTGTGCGTACGACACTTGTGTTCTTAGCCCTTGCAAGTCTGGACCGGACAGCGGCCAATTTCGAGGCCTTTGGCAGCTCGCCTCTCTCCGGCTTCCCCGCGCTTTCCTTGTCATCAATGCGAAGACCAGGCGGTGAGCAACTCAATTCGGTACCATCATCTTCTCTTTTCATCACGGACCAGTCTCCGGTTTTGATGCGCTGATCGACCTTCCACTTGGGTAAGTCTTGTTCGCTTCTGGTGTAACGGATCGCAGGGACCGTTTCTGGAATCAGGGTTCGCACAAGGCCGGCCGCTTGTTCGGCTTGGCTTCTCCTTGTCAAGGGTCGGTCCGACGCGCACCGCAGTCCCCTCCTCCTCCCTTGGCCCTTGCCCCCCCCCCCCCCCCCCCCCCCCCCCCCCCCCCCCCCCCCCCCCCCCCCCCCCCCCCCCCCCCCCCCCCCCCCCC